>CM054184.1:9478024-9823024 GCA_028829895.1 Sinotaia quadrata
TCCTCTGATAGGTATTTTACTCGTATAACTTCTGTCTGGCATTCGTGACTTTCACTTTGATGAGGGAAACAAAAAGACTTTGATTGACAGTAGTAGTAGAGTGTGAATTTTTGCCCTTTGTGTGTGTGCGTGTGTGTGTGTGTGTGTGTGTGTGTGTGTGTGTGTGTGTGTGTGTGTGTGTGTTGTGTGTGTGTGTGTGTGTGTGTGTGTGTGCTTTCAATAACATTGTTTATATTGATTTTATCCGAGCTGTAACGTGTTAATTTTTTTTTCTTTTGGAAGTGGCGTTTCATTAAATACAAACGATGAATGGAATACGCATTACCGTTTCCCTCTACTCTAGTTTTATCTAGATTTAACTACTGACCCCTGTGCCTACTTAACCCTTGACCCTGTGTAGGTTTAACTTGTGACTCTGTATTTGAAGTCGTGTACATGCCTGTACTTTGATCGTGTACATATCTTTTTTTTGTTGTAAAAACTATACATCAATGTACATTATTATTAACAATCTGGTGTGTGCTGATCAATTCTATGAACTTATTTGAACGAGCTCTAATGACAATTTTTAATGAAGTTTTTGGATTTATTTTGTGTAAAAGTACGATATAACAAACAGATCAATAATCATATCATTTCACACTCTCATTTGCTGCATATGAAATGGCTTTATTTTGTATAAAATAGTGATAATAAGCATTGTGTTTTCAAATAACTTTGTTAACGTGGCTTTGTTCCGTTTATTTTTTCAATTCTCAATATTGACATTCCAAATGTCGTAATGACACTTTTAAATTGACACAAAACTACGACAAAGAAACAAAAAAACAAAAACCTGTCATAGTGTGTCTTGGCATGCTGCCATATACATTCCGATACGTCACAAGCCATACTTGTATATTAATACGCCAATATCCTTGGCTGTGCTGTTTTCTTTTATTGTTTTAATCACTGGTCATGTGGAGTGCTTTATCGCGTATTCTCTGTATTGGACATGTTATCGTCTGAAGCTTTGCTCCCAAGACAAGTTTGATAATAAAAAAAAATGAAATTTTTGTTTTATTTGGCCTGCATGTTGAAAATTGTGTAAATGGCGGCAGACGACTGTTGTTGAACGGTGTGCCGTTTTCAAGTGTTAATCTTAGTGGGGGTCACGTGATTAGAGTGTCATTGTGGTGGTGTGTGATTTAGCGTTAATGTTAGTGGGGTCACGTGACCTCTTGTTTTGTCGACCAGCCAGAAATAGGAATTGTTAATGTCGATTGACTGTTTCCATTGCCAGTTTTCTTCATCTCTTTATACATCATTCATTTCATAAACAGATAATGCAGCATTTATGACAACAACAAAATGCGCTAATAACGGTTAATGGAGCACTTAAAACAATGACAAAATGCATTTATAACGCTTAATCCAGCACTTAAAACAACGAGAAATGCACTTATAACGGTTAATCCAGCACTGATAACGACAAATGCACTTATAAGGGTTAATCCAGCACTGATAACGACAAATGCACTTATAACGGTTAATCCAGCACTGATAACGACAAATGCACTTATAACGGTTAATCCAGCACTGATAACGACAAATGCACTTATAACGGTTAATCCAGCACTTATAACAGTTAATGCAGCACTTATAACAACGACAAATTGTACTTCATATGCAACTCATAGCAACGACAAACTGCACTTAATAACGGGTAATGAAATACTTACAACAACGACAAACTGAACTTCATAACGGGTAATGAAATACTTACAACAACGACAAACTGAACTTCATAACGGGTAATGAAATACTTACAACAACGACAAACTGAACTTCATAACGGGTAATGAAATACTTACAACAACGACAAACTGAACTTCATAACGGTTAATGCAACGCTTTTAATAATGACAAACTGCACTTATAACAACGACAAACTGCACTTCATAACGGGTAATGAAATACTTATGACAATGACAAACTGCACTTCATAACGAGTAATGAAATTCTTATAACAATGACAACTGCACTTATAACAATGACAAACTGCATTCATAACAATGACAAACTGCATTCATAACAAGGACAAACTGCACTTCGTAACGAGTAATGAAATTCTTATAACAATGACAACTGCACTTATAACAATGACAAACTGCACTTCATAATGGGTAATGATACAGTTAATTACGAACAAGAAGCAAAGCCGATCATTCTTAGATCTTTAAATATATTGTTATTATTATTATTATTATTATAATAAGAATCTTCTCTCAAGCTTGATCCGGGTCTGATACAATAAATTACCAACAAGAAGCATATATATATATATATATTATTATATATATATATTATAAGAATCTTCTCTCAAGCTTGATCCGGGTCTGATACAATAAATTACCAACAAGAAGCAAAGCCGATCATTCTTAGATCTTTAAAAATATATATATCATTTGGTTCCTCATATTCTTCACCACATGCTTTGGAATTGAGTTATACATCATTTAAAGTCACCGAGTAACATCGATGTGATGCAAATAAATGACCCAATTAAACGACCCAATTAAAATAATAACAGGCACCTGTCTGCATCATACGGTATCGGCTGTACATGACTCTACGTGTGTGATAACGCTTTCAGATCTAAATTAACAGTACTTCACCTCAGCTTTTCCCATCCCCTTTTAGTCCGACATACCTGTCTTATCTTGCCAGTCTTTATAATCTCGCGTGACGTTTATGATCACTTTCTGCATTCTGGGCATTCCTCTCTTTCTTTCTTCCAATTCTTTTCATTCTTTCTTTCTTATTTCTTTTTTTCTCTCTTGACTGTCGTCTGATCTGTCTGCACAGCAGTAACTCTCGTTCTCGAGCAGAATCACGTGTGTTCTAACGTGACGTCCTAACCATCTATAAGGTTACATTCACCACTCTGCATTTATCATTCATTAGTAATATGCATTCTTAAAATCGCATTCTGGGGGTGGGGGGTGGTTACGCTATTGTTTTGACGTCACCACTGGAGCTTGCGATGATCATTTCGTCAAGGACGTTATCTGATCTGGAGTGTTCCAGTGGGACCCCACAGCCTCACACTGCGTCCCGAGATGGGGGACGACAGGGTTGGGGGAAGGGGGTGAAAAGGGTCGTACCAGTTTGGCGCACACCCTCAACCGTCTTCCGTCGGTGGGTGTAAAAATCGCATTTCGAGCTACATGGCTCTTGATTCTTTCGCATTACTAATAATTCCGGGGTGTCTTGAGCAACCGATTTAATGGTATTGAACTGTAAATCATGACGTTCCCCAGCCTTCTGTCACGTTTATTCATGCTCCTCTTGTTGCAGGTGTCACTTCTTCTGTCACGCTTCCCAGCTATTGCTGTTGATGTCACTTCTGGTGTCACTCACGAGGGTCCTTGTTCTACAGGTGTCACTTCTGATGTCACGTTTCCCAGCGCTTCTATTGTTGTTGATGCCACGTCTCTCACGCTCTTGTTGCTTGCTGGTGTCACCTCTGTGATGACACTTTCACGGCGATCCTATTGCTGCTGGTGTCACATCTGTGATGACACTTTCACGGCGATCCTATTGCTGCTGGTGTCACCTCTGTGATGACACTTTCACGGCGATCCTATTGCTGCTGGTGTCACCTCTGTGTTGACACTTTCACGGCGATCCTATTGCTGCTGGTTTCACCTCTGTGTTGACACTTTCATGGCGATCCTATTGCTCCTGGTGTCTCCTCTGTGATGTAATTTTTTGAGCGACCCTGTTACTTCTGGTATTACCTCTGCTGCCACGTTTTCGGAGTGCCACTTTTGCTGTTGGCGTTGCTTCTGCTGTCACATTTCAGAGCCTCTGGATTTCCAGAGTGAAATACTAGTAGTTTTTTGTTGCTGTTTGTTTGGGGTTTTTTTTGCTCTTTGTTTTGTGCTTTTAGGGATAATTTCATTTACTCTGAGACGCATCAGTGGCATACAACGGCCACGCTGAGGATTGTTGTATTACTTTGCCCTTCTGACAGCTGCAATATACCTTTTCAGGTGGTGTACAACGGCCATCTGTACTTTCAGTCCTTTCATATTAGCATTTCGTCTCCTTTCGTGACTGGACTATGTCTGAACACCTGGACATTTCGTCTCCTTTCGTGACTGGACTATGACTGAACACCTAGACATTTCATCTCCTTTCTTTCGTGACTGGACTATGACTGAACACCTGGATCCCACTGCTTGATCTCACAAGCTCTCTCAAGACCAGAACGGCGTTGAAATTACTGATAAACATCAGTTGTGCAACTGTTTTCACGGCGTAATAATATTTGTCACGGCGTGACGTATGTCGAAAGATACCGAATATTATTGAAATCTATAAAGACTCCTGTTGTTTCTGCTCGAATACGTCGCTGACGAAGAAATCCTCCATTGGAAATGGGCCTGAGGCACTCTAAGGGTTATCAGCTCATCTGAATATTCAAATTGTTAACGAAAAACTGTCATTTTCGAGAAATAGATTATCTTACTTTCTGTTTGATTTTCATTACGTGAATATTTGTTTAATTCCTCGTGCAGATGACTTGTTTTCAAAAGTAAAGAATGCGTGTAGGAACGAAAATGTTATTGGTTGTTTTTGCCTACAGTTATTTATTGACAGTTGAACTGTTTTACAATCTTATTAACACACTAGAGTAAAATAATCTCACTCAGCATCTCTCTAACTCAGCATAGTATTAGAAACTCACTAACTCAGCATAATAAAAGAAACTCATTAACTCAGTATAGTATTAAAAACACATTAACTCAGCATAGTATTAGAAACTCATTAACTCAGCATAGTATTAGAAACTCATTAAGTCAGCATAGTATTAGAAACTCATTAACTCAATAATAGTATTAATAATATAATAATAGAAACACATTAACTCATCAAAGTACTAGGAACTCATTACTTTAGCACAGTATTATTAAGAGCTCGAACATTTTACAGTTTTCAAGACGTCATTTTCATCAGCAAGAAAAAGCACTCTCTCTCGTGTGACATTAGTTGGTGTCACCAGATCCCACACCTTTGGATTTAAAGAGTGGTAGTTCTATATTTACCAGTTCAGTGTATGACCTGTTCAGCTGTTCATCAAAGAAGTCCACATACATACACCAAAGATGTTCTTCTGGCTCGTACTTTATTACGCATGAAGGGTTATGTTTACTGGTTGTGTTTGCATGCAAGAATGCACTTGGAATGGAACATGATGGACAGTACAGGACAATACAAGATAGACGTCACACCTCACCCTTTCAAAACAATGCAAGGGCAAGATGCTGTCTTTTGTTGAATATTAATTAGCTCTGCTATCCTATTGGTTTTCCTTTTATGTGATGACTCGAGTCATCTACTTTGCAAATCGCCCAATCGCAGACAGACACAAACGTCCTATGATATATGAGAATGAAAGTGATGTGTAAAGAAAGGAAAACAATAATCTTTAACCGTACACAATATTGTGGTAATTGCCACTTCTCAATAATTATGGCAACAAAGTTACACCAATAATCTAAATGTCAACAAATTTTGGGGCTATAAGTGCAATCATACCAAATAAACAATAGTTTAAATCTCTAAATAGTCTTACATATCTATAATCAAACTACTGTGTACTGAGGCATTTCATTATACCTTTCCTAGTAGTAGTAGTAGTAGTAATAGTAGTAGTAGTGGTAGTAGTAGTAGTGGTAGTAGTAGTAGTAGTGGTAGTAGTAGTAGTAGTAGTAGTAGTAGTAGTGGTAGTAGTAGTGTTGCTATTATCTCAAGAACTCAACAGTGTGATAATCTCAGTGAAAAATAATGTTAATAACTCAGTATATTAACATCTCCTTTAACTCAATAAAGTATCATTGGCATCTCATTTAACTCAGTACAATGCTACTGGCATATCATTTAAGGATAAAATAGGGTACAGGTTCTGACTGACTCAGTAAGTAGATCTTCAAGAATCTGACTGACTCAGTAAATAGATCTTTAAAGATCTGATTGACTCAGTAAAATGTAGGCCTACAAGGATCTGAATAATTCAGTAAAGTAGCACTAGAACGATCTGACTGACTCAGTAAAGTAGTCCTACACGGATCTGACTGACTCAGTAAAGTAGTCCTACACGGATCTGACTGACTCAGTAAAGTAGTCCTACACGAATCTGACTGACTCAGTAAAGTAGTCCTACACAAATCTGACTGACTCAGTAAAGTAGTCCTACACGGATCTGACTGACTCAGTAAAGTAGTCCTACACGGATCTGACTGACTCAGTAAAGTAGTCCTACAAGGAACTAAGTAAAGTAGTCCTATAAGGATCAAACTCAGGAAAGTAGGCCTCTAAGGATCTGACTGATTCTGTAGTGTAAAGTAGGCCTACAAGGAACTAACTCAATATATTGAGTAGGCTTACAAGGATCTAACTGATTCAGTAAAGTAAGTCTGCAAGGATCTGTTTAACTCAGTAAAAGTAGGCCTATAACGATCTAACTAATTTTGTAAAGAGGGCCTACACATATCTGACCAACACTGTAAAATAGGCCTACAAGGAACTAACTAACTCAGCAAAGTAGGCCTACGAGGATCTGACTAACTCAGTAAAGTAGGCCCACAAGAATCTCACTGAGTAAAGTAGGCCCACAAGAATCTCACTAACTCAGTAAAGCAGGCCCACAAGAATCTCACTGAGTAAAGTAGGCCCACAAGAATCTCACTAACTCAGTAAAGCAGGCCCACAAGAATCTTACTAACTCAGTAAAGCAGGCCTACAAGAAACTCAATAACTCAATAATGTAGCCTACAGTAATCTAACTCTGTAAATTAGGCCTACAAGGATCTGACTAGCTCAGTAAAGTAGGCCTACGTGTAATGTAACTGAACCCAAACAGCTCAGTACGTGTTCAGTCGTTACAGTGTGCGTACACGCAACTCACCCACTGAAAAGCGGCAGACGAGCACCATCTATCTGCAAGGGCATGCAGGTCACCATATGCGAAATCAACGAACGTTGGACTTACAAGTGAAGGTTAGGCAGAACTTTATCATAAATGGCTATGGAGTTTAGTACTTTCCTACCCACTGATCCAACATCAACCCCAATCCCCGTATCAAAAGGAGTTTACGTTACGACAAAGGAAATCCAATTTTCAAGGTCCCTCTGTCAGTCCTGTTACTGATAATTAATATTTTATTTGTTTGTTTACTGTTGCTTTTGCTCTTGTTTGCTTGCTTAATTTTGTTTTGTTTTGCTAGTTATAGGCTCTCTTAAAATTCCTAGCACGGACATGTACTTTGGAAAGTGAGAGAAAAAAAACTGTCATGAATGTTTTCATCGTTATGATCAAGAGAAGCACTTCGGTATCAAGAGGTCACCATGCCCCTCTTAAGAATGTCACGAATGTTAGTGACAGCTGTCAGGTACAGAATCGAACGCGCACACGAAGACGCGCACGCTTATACAAGTTATAGAGAAGCGAATAAAACTCGTGCAACGCTATAACAAAGCGTTAAGCGGGCATCCATAGTTAAACTCTGTCGGTCAAAGGGAGGCTATTCTTCAGTCCCCGAGTGTCGAACAATGAGGTTTGCACAGTTTGTATCTGTTTTGATATCATAGTCGGGTGCGATCTGGAAGTGAGAAGAAACGGAGCCGGGGTCTTTAGTGTGTGAGCGTGTTCCCCCCCCCCCCCCCCGCACGCGTTAGTATTTGAGAGAGTGCTCTCATTTCTACAATTCAATAATTATGATTTTATTTCCAGTGTCGGTAAACCTGCCTTAACATTCCTGCTAGTTCTCTCCCTTGCAATACAGTTCGCGAAAATTATTTCGATACTGAAAAGATTTTTTTTTTTCCTCGTGCAAAATTAATCTGATTGACTGATTAATCCGGTGGGGTGGGGATAGTGCTTACAGTTGAAGCCCATTTTGCACAGGAGCGGGGACTGGGGGTTAGGGCTAGAAAGTGGGACCTCTCGGGGATTGATTATACACATGCGAAGTACGCTCTCATTTGTCTGTGATATTTATATCTTTAGTTTCCCTTCGAGACTTATCTAGACGGAGTTATGCCCCTTCTGTATCGAAACAAGTCCTCTCCGACTAAAAAGAACTGTGCTGAAGTGTCTCTCGCTAATTTCCCAGTCCACTATGCACATGGGCGCTTTGTGGAGGTGACTTGCAATTAATCTCAGTTTTATTCTATCTGCTATAAGCTGGTTTTATTTAATATTTTTCTGAGTATATATTTCAGCTTTTTTTAATTCTGAGTTTGGGTATTTATTTTTATTATGTACCTACTAAGTACACTGTGTTTAGAGGTGCATCGTTACCTACTAAGTACACTGTGTTTAGAGGTGCATCGTTACGTACTAAGTACACTGTGTTTAGAGGTACATCGTTACCTACTAAGTACACTGTGTTTAAAGGTACATTGTTACCTACTAAGTACTCTGTGTTTAAAGGTACATCGTTACCTACTAAGTACACTGTGTTTAAAGGTACATCGTTACCTACTAAGTACACTGTGTTTAAAGGTACCTCGTTACCTACTAAGTACACTGTGTTTAGAGTTACATCGTTACCTACTAACTACACTGTGTTTAGAGGTACATCGTTACCTTCTAAGTACATGGTAAAGGCTTAGCATTCTTTACCTAATAATTTCCATTCTATAATTATATGTTCTACGTTAAGTCTGTGGTTATATAGAAATCTTATTTCTTATTTCTTTATAATTAGTTATGTCACTTGCCTAGTTTAAGATACCCAACCGCTAAATCTAAAAGTCAAACTCCTTGCTTTGTTGTAATATTGTGTATCCAATATTTTTTTTTTAAGGGGTGGTGGTGATATTTGTTTTTTTTTTTATTGGCTGGAGGTGGTGGGGGTGTTTTGTTTTTTAAAATGATTACTTAAGCTGCAGTGGTGTACTTTACTGCTGTTGCTAATATGCTGCCTTTTATCTAGTGTATCACGTTGTTCGAGGAATGCCGTTGATAAAATGCTGTCTTTAGCTAGTGTATCTCCTTACTCCTGGCATGCTGTTGCTAAAATGCTGTCTCTAGCAGCTAGTCTAGCTTGTGTATCTCCTTACTCCTGGCATGCTGTTGCTAAAATGCTGTCTCTAGCAGCTAGTCTAGCTTGTGTATCTCCTTACTCCTGGCATGCTGTCTCTAGCAGCTAGTCTAGCTAGTGTATCTCTATACTCCTTTCCTTGCTCGTGACCTTCACTAAATGGAGTTCTTGCGATTTGTCTTCTTGCTTGTTGTTTCCACCTGGCAAATAAACTTGTTATAAAATTGCATGTAAATGCACTTCCTTAGATTATTTTTAAAAATCATAGATTTAAACTGCTGTCTGTTGATTAGTATAACGATAAGTGTATTAATATTGTAATTACGATTTCAATTGCTGTCTGATTTATAGTATACTATGTACAAAATAATTTACAAAAATAATCAGACTTATGCGTGCGGTAGGAAAGACAATTGCGGAAACTTTACCCACTCATCTGTTTGGAGTTACCTACCTTATACTGTTGCTTCAATCCCCGGGTGTTTCGCGATCCTTTCGACCCAAGTAATTTTTTTTTTCCCATCAGCAGTACAAAGTTGATTTATTTTTTTCATAGTCGACGATAAAAATCACCGAATTAGTTATATATAAACAAATTGAAATAAGACACATATTGGCATGCAGGCAGATAGATAGATAGATAGATAGATAGATAGATAGATAGATAGATAGATAGATAGATAGATAGATAGATAGATAGATAGATAGATAGATAGATAGGTAGGTAGGTAGGTAGATAGATAGGTAGGTAGGTAGGTAGGTAGGTAGATGGATGGATGGATGGATGGATGGATGGATGGATGGATAGATGGATGGATGGATGGGATATTTTCCATGAATGCCTTGTACATATTAGGATGCTATTAATCCATTTGAGAAGTAGATGCCATTACACATTAACCCTCTCTGTGACAATTTTAACAAGCTACATTGCGTTTAGCTGCTTTGATTGAATAGCATGTTACAGTAAAAGTCAAACAAAAATCGATCAGTCCAAGACAAGTGCGCTATGCAACCGTTAGGCCTAAGTCCCTCCCTCCCTCATCACACCCACACACAAATTCCTGCTTGTGAACTTTACATAAAGACCCTCTCGCTAGATTAACAAGCATAAAATCACAAGTTTTCCGGGTAAGCGACAGTTCAAGCCTCGTCACATGTTAAACGTCTATTTAAAAAATAAAATAATTTAAAAGATAACGATGCCTGTGACAAGCAGAATGAGACGCAACACTATAGTTAGTTTTAGTACTGGCGCTAGGTCCTGTTCCGTGTTACATATTTATTGACCTGTTCACACGAGAGCATGGAGTAGGGAGGGGGTTGAGTGGGAGAAGGATACAAGGATTGTGGGGTGGAGAGAGATGTCAACTTTACGACTTTATCTGAGTGATGTGTTCCTTAAATTAATCCTGCCCGGCGGGTCTATTTGGAGATAGAAATTAGATTCCCACCCACGCTTCACAATTCTAGTGTTGTTGCACAATAATGCCATTGATATCGCGTATATATTCACGGTGTCCTCTGCAACCATCCTATGCTATCGTGGCCTATAGGCTTTCAAAGTTTATATTGACTACGGTCCACGGAATATGACGTCATCGAGTGACAAGATATGGAGTATTGAGTATATGTATATATCAGCATCTATTACACTAACGCTGCTAGTCAATTGTCTCATGGCCCCTACTGAGCAAAAGAACTGAAAAAAAAATATATATATATACAGAGAGAAACAAATAAACAACAAGTTGATACAGTTGGGTCGTCATTACAGTTCACAACAAACAGAAAGAAGTTAAGCTGCCCTAAAGATACGCGAGATGGAAACAATTAACAAGGATTTAATATAAAGAAAAGGTTAACAATATTTCAATTTTTTTCAAAAACTAGGTTAGTGCAAAATATTTTCTTAATTAAATAATCTGCCCTCCCTCATTGTCTTCACAAGATGATGAGCGTTTTCAGATCCGGGTAATCAAAGTTCACTTTTGCGTACTGACGTCATGCATCGTGGAGACAGAGAGAAAGAGAAGAAAAAAACACCACACTTGTTAACATAAATTGTAAACTTTACCATACAAAGGCAAGAAGTTGACAAGAAACAAAAGCTCTGAATAAAAGTACCTTCAGTTTCCTTTCGAGTTTGTGACACCATTCTTTCGAAAATTAATGTTCTTTTGTGCGAATCATGTGATTTATTTCGCTGCGTTTGGTTTCACAACTCAAAAAGTGGCAATTAATTGTTTTCTGGGCAAAAGGAATTCATTTACCAAGGTGTTGTATATTGTTTCCCCTATCTCGCTATCAATTTAATCCCTGTTACACTGCAATGTCAAGAAAAGGTGGAGCGGGGGGGGGGGGGGAGCCTTGTGTCTTTTTAAAAAAATCAAGGAACTTTGATCACAAATTCACGATAGACTCCACCTTTGCCCGAGCGCTTGAAACTATCTCTGTTTAGTGCTACAAGCACGGCATCTTTGAACAATGGTACTATATGTAACAGCATACCAGAGTGCTGTTTAATTCCAACGTCCTGGAGCCCTTGAGATCCTATCTTTGATCGTTGTAGAAGTGCTACAAGCACGGCATCTTTGAACAATGGTACTGTATGTAACAGCATACCAGAGTGCTGTTTAATTCCAGCGTCCTGGAGCCCTTGAGATCCTATCTTTGATCGTTGTAGAAGTGCTACAAACACGACAGCTTTGAACAATGGTATTGTATGTAACAGCAAGCCAGTGTGCTGTTTACTTCCAACTCTGACACTTAAAAATATCAGCATAAGCGAGTGCCCAAGGTCGGGTCATTTCGACATTTAACAATTTAAACAACAATTAAGTTTAGAAATAGAGGATAGGCAAATTTCCTCCGCCATAAATAGACACAGGTAGGCAATCGATTGATAGATAGATATTGGGGGGTGGGGGAGGGGAGAGAATGTGTCTGGAGAAAGAATGTTTAGCTTTAAGGTGGTCCATTGCTATTTCCCTGTTTTGTTTGTCTCTTCTGTCTTTCGACCAATGAAATTTGTTATTACATCTTGATAAACTTCGCCGAAGTGTTAACACACAGCAGTACATTTAAATGACACTATATCGTTGCCAGTTTACAAACTTAAAAAAAAAAGTTTCGAAAGACTAATCTCACTGCATAGCGGCTTGACACTACATGTCCCCTGAATTGATTTTCCTCTCGACCTCTGACCTTTAGTTTATCGTTGCATGTTGGTGTCGTGTTGTCCTACTCAATACTAGTGCAATATTAGTTTGTAATATTTACCTATAATTTAAAACAAATGAGCCTGTTCTGCGGGTCGAATCTGATAAATCAAATTTATTTCCACTCTAACTAATTAGCCAAATTAATTTTCTTTGAATTACAATCATTTCTTGCTCATTTCCAGCCAAGATCATTTTACAGTCAAATTTATCACCACTCAATATTTTAGCAAAATTATTTTTTTTTCGACTAAGTCATTCCCTGATCCTTTCAAGTCAGGCTCAGTTATTTCAGCCAGGCTCGTTTCATTCATACTGTTTCAGTTATTTCAGCCAAACTCGTTTCATTCATACTGTTTCCATTTATTTCAGCCAGGCTCGTTTCATTCATACTGTTTCAGTTATTTCATCCAGGCTCGTTTCATTCATACTGTTTCCAGTTATTTCAGCCAGGCTCGTTTCATTCATACTGTTTCAGTTATTTCAGCCAGGCTCGTTTCATTCATACTGTTTCCAGTTATTTCAGCCAGGCTCGTTTCATTCATACTGTTTCCAGTTATTTATTTTTCAATACCAGTCAGTTGCTTTTCCAGCCAGACTTTTTAGATATGTAGACAGTTTAATTCCAGGTAACGCTATTTCCTGTTTAGCTCACTTTGGGGGTCAGGTTTATTGATAGTCGGACTGTTCAAGCTAACTTTAAAATCAGGCTTATTTTCTAGTCAAATCTTTTCCGGTTGTGTTTATTTTCCAATCAGGCTCATTTTCTGTCACACCATTTCCGGTTAGGCCCGATTTTGACTAAGGCTCCTAGATAGAATAATTCCATTTAATCCATTTATAGCCATGTTCATTTCCTGTCAGATTCATTTCCGATCAGACCATTTCTAGTCACTCATTTCTCCTCATATCATGTCAGGCATGCTCAATCCTTCTCACGTCCCAACCACACAGGCTTACTATGAGCGAGTCTCCTCAAGGTCACATGTTGGCCTACACCAGCCCATTGCACAGTTCATTTTCTGCTTTATCATGTCCTCACAGACATTCATTTTTTTTTTGTTGTTGTCGATCTCATAAGTGTCCAGACGTACTGCAGTCCAGTAAGCTCATTTCCCGTCCGGTCGATTTCTCAGTCACGTTGATGTCACGCTGAAACTTGAACATTTTCATACATCTAGACTGGTGCTTCAAGACCACGCCGGGGTGGCAAACCTTTTTGTCGGGTGGATAAACTGCAGAAATAATGCTTAGATACAATCGGCATGACATTATAGTGTCGGTTGGAAAGCGTGATATTGTCGGTACCCGAGTGCGTGGTGCTGTGTTTTCGATAAAAGGACACATAACCGATATTTGGGAAGTCCGTGTGACACCCTGGCTTGTGGCGGCTGGGTGTATCCGTGTAAGTCAAAAAGTAACACCACGCCTGTACCCGAGCTGCAATGACTGTCAGTTTGACAGTATTCGTGCAAAAAAAGCTACTAGCACTAAAACCTGCACTCTCAGTGCTGACAGAACGACCAATCAAAATTGACATACAGCCAAATACAGTTATCCTTCTAAGAGAGAGGGAGCGAACAATGACAATGATCATGAAAGGTGGGGAGACTGAAAAAGCAGAGTCGAAAGTGATCATTGACAGACGGAGACAGACAGAGAAAAAAGAAAGATCAATGGAGAGTTTTCAGTGAAAGATGAAGAGAGAGAGAGAGAGAGAGAGAGAGAGAGAGAGAGAGAGAGAGAGAGAGAGAGAGCGAAGAATATGTTCGTGAAAGATGGAGATACCCAGAAAAAAGATAGCGATGAATAGCGATCAGTGAAAATGGAGAGACAGAAAGAGGAGAGATGGAGAGGGATTAGTGAAAGATGGAGAAAGAGAAAGCGGTGGAGACTGATCAGTGAAAGATGGAGAGACCGAGAGAAAGAGATCGGTGGAGAGAGATGATCGAAAGATGGACAGAGAGAGAGAGAAAGAGAGAGAGAGAGAAAGCGATGGAGAATGATCAGTGAAAATTGGAGATACCTAGAAAAAGAAAAAAAATATGGAGAGTGACTGAGAGCGTGAGAAAGAGTGACCTTTCAAGCTTGTGAGAAAGAGAGAGAGAGTGTGACCGTGAAAGCTGGAGAGAGAGAAAGAGATAGTTATGGAAGCAATGTTTAACTGAGGCCTTGTTTCAAGAACTCATGTTCATACTGTTACGTTTCCAGTATTTATTTATAGACCCTGCCTAGGATTTTAAGGACTTTAAAATATGATAGATTAAATTAATTCCTTCCCTCTATCCTAAACAGACTGGCTGCCCAAATTATCATTTGACTAACTTTAAAATGTGTCTTATAGTGCAGACAACAGATTTACAAACTGACAATTTGCGTACAAAGCTGGCTTTGGAGTCGTTAAATTCCTCTAAATTAATATGCATACGTTACGTTATTCAGCTCATTCGCCCCCATCCAAAACCAAGAAATCTATAGGTCTATTATGCATAAAAATGTACTACAAAGAGGATTAACAATTAAAAATGAGATTTAATAAGTTTAACAATTTAACAAACAGTTAATATACGAACGCGAAGTCTAATTCTAAGCCGTAGCAATCAACGTGCTTTAAATTGTCAACTAGAGAATTGCCTTGAAGGTACTGTTCGTTTTGATTTCGGTACACCACGTTATGACTTAACTGGTGAATGTTGGTCCACGTGTTCGAATCCAGTCCAGACCAGTCTATCTCACTTGTCTTCCCTCAGCAAAGATGCATACAGCATAACAATGGAATTGTCTTTCAATATCGCTGAATGGGATGGTGAGTATAGGCAGACGTGCAGACCTCCGCGCCGGCACTGTCCGTTAATGGCAATAGGACAACAGTGGATTCAGCTCACTCGTAGAGCATGAACAACTTCAGTGGAACAAGGATAAGTAGTAGGAAACAGAAACCGACCTGAAAGCAAAAGTGTTTTCGTAATCGTCTTGCTTCAAAGTCGCCTACCTAAGCACGATCAGTTTATAAATGCTCGGGCTAGAAATTCGACATAACGCGTAGTTTACAATTTTAGATCAAAATTATAATCTCACGCATGTTGCATTTAACAAGCATGACGTATGAATTACCAAATATTTACAAGGTTAAAATTTAGTGTTCATACAAAGGGACAATTCAAACCAAGCAAAGTGCTTTACAATTTACATTAAAATTTACACGCAATAATTTGAATTACAATAGAAAATTCATGTAGGGCTCAGGCATCCCTGGCTCTAGTGAATTTAAAGTTATATAAATTAAAGTTACAATGGGAAAAGAGTTACAATGATTTATATACAATACTCATAGGTTTTTGTCATTTATCAACGAACCGTGCTTAAGCTCAATAGCAATGCATAGCACAAAATTACATACATGTTCAACAATGCAAAATACAATTAAATAAATTCAATACCTTAGTGAGAAATCGAGGTGTTATCTCAGCAAAACGCGTCGGCTGTTCCTATACAACTCACGAATAAGCGGCATCTGGCTTCTTGTATCTCGGAGTGACTCTACAGAATCGCGTTCCCGTATTTATTGAAAATCATAAGGTGCATCACGTGACTGGTCACGTAGTATGTGGTTGGTTCGAGAACTTAGACAATGGTCCAAAGTTACATAATGTCCCTGACCTCTTTGTTGGAAGCTTCTCGATACTGAAGTATCATGGGAAAGCTCCAAACAAAGGGATTTCAAATTTTTATGTTTGAAAAACAAACAAGTGGGTCAAGGAGTCATGACATTTTTATCAGACTGTGACACATACTAACAGCATGAATAATTTCATGCATTATCATAACGACTGTTCGAATGATTTATTTTCGAGCACAAAGCATTTAGAAAATATAAATATCGAGAGTGTTATCGTACAAATAATACGAAGTCTTTAGCCATCATCATTAAATAAGTGATGAAGTCTTTAGCCGTCATAATTATAATAAGTGACGAAGTCTTTAGCCATCATCATTAAAATAAGTGACGAAGTCTTTAGCCATCGTCATTAAAATAAGTGACGAAGTCTTTAGCCATCATCATTAAAATAAGTGACGAAGTCTTTAGCCATCATCATTAAATAACCGACGAAGTCTTTAGCCATCATCATTAAAATAAGTGACGAAGTCTTCAGCCGTCATCATTATAAGTGACGAAGTCTTTAGCCATCATCATTAAAATAAGTGGACCTTCTTTTCAGAACAGTCAGTCTAGCGTCATTACACTCGTTGTATTACTCCGATATTGCATGCTTACAGTAGGAGTGGCCTCCCTTGTAAAGGCACCATCAGGAATGCAAAGTTATCAGTCATATTGACTTTCGAGCCTAGAACTACGCACGTGTAATACTGAGTACTGTAGTTCAGACTTAAAATGCCTGCCTGCTAGACTGTTCGACAAACTTGATGGGACAGGAGAGATGGGGGGTGGGGGTGGAAATGGAAGACAGGAATGCGTAGTCGGAATCTGTAACCATAATCAGGTGTCACCTAGGTAACCCAACCGCGAGGATCATTTTACGTCATTAACAAGTCAATATAACAAGTCAAGCGTATAAAGAGCCACACTTTTTCTTTTCCTGTTTGCATTCTTTTACATTACTGCAAATCTATAAGCTGTTCTCCATGACTTCTCGTTCTGGGTACTATAAAGGAAAATCTACAAGATATTTAAATTCACAATGGTTCTCCCACAAAACATTAAGTTATAAGGAATGCCATTATTAACTGACAGTATTCTAAATTATATTTAACTTATACCGACACTCTCGTAAACTTTGTAATGTATCGAAGTCATTAAATACGGCATAACATATAGCAGACGACATTTGTGATTGACATTTGCAATTTTCCGAACGCCTCTTCCGTCTTTTCAGTAAAGGTTGGGTCAAAGGCTACTTCCGCTATACAGAGCTCGAAGAAAGTTTACACTTTGATGGTTTGACAATCCGAGGCGATTAGGGCCGATGGTAGTAAGTTAATTAAAAAATCGTTGTTGGCTAATCAGCGATGGTAGTAAGTGAATTAAAAAATCGTTATTGGCTAATCAGCGATCGTAGTAAGATAATAAAAATTTCGTTATTGGCTAATCAGCGATGGTAGTAAGTTAAATTAAAAAATCGTTATTGGCTATTCAGCGATGGTGGTAAGTTAATCAAAAATCGTTATTGGCTAATCAGCGATGGTAGTAAGTTAATTTTAAAAAATCGTTATTGGCTAATCAGCGATGGTAGTAAGTTAATAAAAAACATTGTTATTGGCTAATCAGTGATGATACTTTAAAAGATAATCGAGACGGCAGACATGAAAGGTCTTTGGATTATTAGTGCATCTAGTGGTTGTGAAATAATTTTTCAGATATTAAAAGTTCAGAGATTATATATTTCAGCTATTGAATTCTAACTGTGTTGACATTAATCACTAAGTGCAGTTATATTCTTATTTTATATTACGACCAATAGAAATCGAGGAATCTTTCTAAAAATAAACAAACAAACCGGAAATGGCATACGGTCAGGCCATTGCCTTTGTTTACATTCGGCTGTCGACAGGCATTCAGTATCGTCTCTTGTCATTCATTTGCTATTAACCACCTTCCAAGAATTTTTTTTTTTTTTTTTTTACAGCGATGAATTCAAGTTTGAGTGAAAAGGAAATGTCTGCTTCATAATATGAAAATATGTTACCTAAAAGTAAAGATATTTGAACCTGAAAGTAGCCCCTAACAACCAGGTCAATGAACATCGTTCTTCGCCAGTGCTCGGACGAGAAGCAGTTAAAACACGTGCCATGGTAAGCTGAGTTCCAGTATTACTTGTGCATGAATTTCACAGTCTTTTATTTTGTCTCAGTTTACAGCACGAATTACTTTGTGACTACAGGTATTGATATTCATGGTAACGTAAAAATTTTCAATCCTCGTTTCGTGACATCTCGTATTTGAGAGAAATACACACGTCAATAATTGTCAAACTGGCCAAAACTTGAAAATACATGAGCTTATACACATTTATATATCATTCATTAAAAATATTTTGGCTAATCCTTTAGTTAGTTTATGTGACAGTGAAGAATATAGCGGCCTATTGTGTGCAGATTTGAATGAAGAAAACGTCAACAAAACTGACGTTTACAACTTGCATTTACCATGGATCTTTTCCTTCCTCTCTGTCTTCCTGCTGCAGAAGTATTGTCAAAGAGAGCATCATCGCACTGTCTCTTTCGGTGGAATTTGGCTAATACGCATTTTTCTGATTGGCTAGAAGGTACCTCTTTTAATCGTCGCTTTTGAAGCGTGAACCAATTCTTTCAAACACAACAGCGTAGTGTTTATATGCTTCAGTGAGAGAATGCGCAAAGCACCACCATTTCTGTTACCGGCTCCAACAAAATCGATCTGTCTTTTTTTAATGAACAGAATTCACCTGACGCAGTTATTTGGGACTTTTAGGAATCTTTGAAGACTTATTCCTTCAGTGGCATAGGAGACAAACTTTTGGAAAGACTTAACCACATTGTAACCCTAACGTTGCCAACCGCGTGTCCATTCACATTTCCGTAGTGACAGGTGTTACAAAGTATTTGACAGTTAAATGTATTATAAGTATTCATAATTACAGAAATATGGCTAAGAGTCCTCTAATCCCAACGTGACATAAAGACGATGACAACAGTTAAAAGGAAAATGCAAATACTTGAAAACTGAGGGATATATGAAAACTTTATAGAAATGAAGTAATGGTAGCAGAAAGATTTTTACAACAACAAAAAAGATGATTGGAGTACACTCTGACAAATTCATATTTGCCTGGTGTCCACTGTATAACAGAATAGGAGTCTATATCTGTATAATTCTTTAGACTTGCATCTGGTTGGCTGCTAAGTTGATTGTGACAGCTCGGTGTTTCTTGCATGGGTGTCAACAGACTGGCAAAGCACAGGCTTCAGTTTTTTTGCATTGATAGAGAAATACAGTCTGAAGATTGCCCAACAGGACGCAAGGAAGTGGCAGGTACTTGGTGAACAAAATGCCAATAGAGTGCCGATTGTAAAACATAGAACACTCCTTCCTTAAATTTCTAGCAGACACAAAACGAACAAATGATACATCAGATTCACGTCATTTGTGCATAGGAAATAGGAGCAGACATTGTGGTAGATGATTTACAGAAGAAATAGAAAATAATGAATTATTATAACAAAATATATACAGACTACTGTACATGGTTCAATAGTAAGTTCAACCTGACTGACCTTCCTCGGGAAAAAAACAAACAACAAACAACGTTTTACCTATGGAGTTCTGGGAGAGTTTCTCTGGCAGTGCTTCTGGAATAACGGCAGGATTGCCTCTGATCATGGGTGGGCACAAAGACAGACTGTGCTAGTCACGTGGTCAGTCGAGCTAAATATCTCGTGAGTTATTACCACTTGACCTATTAGGTCAGCCAAGATTGTATAATATCGCCAGTGATCATCAGGGCCTTTGTGCAAGAGAGACAACCTAATGGGTAGATGTGAAGAGCAAGATCTGAAGTCAGGCCCACTCTCACGAGTCTAGCAGTGTTTCGAGGACCCTACGAATCTAAAAGATGAATGAAATATTAGGAGGCCACTCCAAGTACTGTCACACCTTCAACCTTAACTGTTAGCACACATTCATTCACCCTGACTGTGTCCAAATAAACAAAATCAGTATAACTGGCAATAATCATTGACCCGATAGTACGTCATACTGTCACATGGATGTATTTAATGGGAAATGTGTCTCTTTGACCGTCGTGCTTAAAAGCAGGTTGGGAAGGGGGTTGGGGGGGGGGTAGAGGGAGGGGTGTGCTTCTTAATTTCTGCCGACCGAGGCTGATAAGTGCTGTAAAAGTACCTTCAGTCTCCTTTTGACTTTGTGACACCATACTTTTTGACTTTGTGACACCATACTTTTTGACTTTGTGACACCATACTTTTGACTTTGTGACACCATACTTTTTGACTTTGTGACACCATACTTTTGACTTTGTGACACCATACTTTTTGACTTTGTGACACCATACTTTTTGACTTTGTGACATCATACTTTCGACTTTGTGACACCATACTTTTTGACTTTGTGACACCATACTTTTTGACTTTGTGACACCATACTTTCGAAAATTAATGCTCTTTTGTGCATATTATCTACGGTGAGAATCGCGTGATTTATTTCGCTGCGTTTGGTTTCACAACTCAAAAAGGGGCAATTAATTGTTTTATGGGCAAAAGGTATTCATTTACCAAGATGTTGTATATTGTTTCCACTATCAATTTAATCCGTGTTACAGCGCAATGTCAACAAACGGGGAGGGGTGTGTGTGTGTGTGAAGCCATTGTCTTTTTTAAAAAGTCAAGGAACTCTCCTCACATATTCAAGATAGACTCCGCCTTTGCCCGAGCGCTTGAAACTATCTCTGTATAGTGCTACAAGCTCGGCAGCTTTGAACAATGGTACTGTATGTTGCAGCATTCCAGCGTGCTGGAGCGCTTGAGACCATATCTTTACTCGTTGTAAAGCGCTACAAGCGGTGGCAGCTTACTGCAATGGTACTGTTGGTAACAGCAGGTCGCCGTATTCAATGATCGAAGCGCTTGTTTCAATGTATCTTTCGACAGGGGCAATTTTTCGGAGCACCACACTTCTTCGCTACTGGTGTTATTTGGTGTATGCATTTCAGTCTAAATTCCACTCCGCGCGTATCAAGACTCGACTGTTCAAGAGCATATCAGTCGAAAACAACTAGTGTCAACGCTATGGCTAAAGTTCAAGGACACAATGACGTCAGCCCCAAGAGCACAATGCACTATATATAGGTCTACGTAGAAAAGGAGTGTAAACATCTAGGTCCTAGGAGCTCGCTTCGTCTGATTAATTTTAGCTGGCGCTGAATGAGCTACCACGATAGCCCTCCTGTTATCGGAATCCGAGGTGGGCTTACAGAGCCCCCCACCCGCCCGGAATCGCTCCCCATCGTTTCAGGCATTCATGACTAGCATTCTTTTGTTTATTACACTTTGTCAGGGAAGATTTTTTTTCGCAATATTGTCACCGAACGTTTATTAATTTTTTAAACATTTTATTTCAAACTGTTGACAGTTTGGCTGTGTTCGTTTAACGCCTGGCACGTTTGAAGCGGATGCAATTTACTCCTCCGGTCTGGTAGATTACGCTATTTCGACACATCCGGGTCGTCCGGTGCATTTCTTACCTCGCCAATGAGTCGTAAAGTGCCGACTTAGACTCTTTAGAAGTGCGTTAATTTGACACTGTAAACTATCGACGCCTTGGCAGCGCGTCAACTCTTAACTCTGTAATTTTGTTTTGTCTTTGTGACGGGCAAAACTGAGGATCCAAGTACTACGTACAAGACAAGGGACAGAACTCTTCGGAACGTGTGCATTCCTGTCTGTAGCAGCTGGTGATCGGCTGGCACACATCGATTTCGCGTAGTTTCAAACTTTTCTGAAGTTTATACAATAGCCAGATGTCCATTTTAAGCACAGCACACATACACCCCACCCCTAACCTCCTGACGACACTTATACTATCTTTTAAAATGTTGTTTTCTTAATTGTGTGTGTGTGTGTGTGTGTGTGTGTGTGTGTGTGTGTGTGTGTGTGTGTGTGTGTGTGTGAGTGTGTGATGAACGTATGCATTGCTGTTATTATTGGAGATTTTAAACACCTAATTTAAAACTTTCTAAGTATTAAAATTTTACTGACAGGGTCATGGTTTTCGATTTTCTTTTTTAAAATATGCCTTTAGCCAGACCGTTAGTCTGATATTTATGCTTTGCATTTAAAAAATAATGTAACGTGTCTTCAGCCAAACCGATAGTCAGATATTTATGTTTTGCATTCTGAAAGGGTTGATTTGTTTGTTTGTTTGTTTGTTTGTTTGTTTGTTTGAAAGAAGTAAACGTTCTTATTAATGAATTACTGCTTAAATAGCCACAGAAACGGTTCATGAATTATAAAGAATACTTGCCTATTTCTTTTTTTAATTTTTGTGACAGAGGAGATGGGAGAGCTGGACTAGGCACTAATAGATGGGAGAGCTGGAGTATGAACTAATAGGTGGGAGAGCTGGACTATGCACTAATGGATGGGAGAGGTGGAGTATGCACTAATAGATGGGAGCGCTGGAGTATGCACTAATAGATGGGAGAGCTGGAGTATGCACTAATAGGTGGGAGAGCTGGACTATGCACTAATAGGTGGGAGAGCTGGACTATGCACTAATGGATGGGAGAGATGGAGTATGCACTAATAGATGGGAGCGCTGGAGTATGCACTAATAGGTGGGAGAGCTGGAGTATGCACTAATAGGTGGAAGAAATGGAGTATGCACTAATAGATGGGAGAGCTGGGGTAAACACTGACAGTGGGAGAGCTGCGTAAGCACGAATAGGTGGGAGAGCTGGGGTAAGCACTAATGGGAGAGCTTTGGGTATGCATTTTACGTCGTTGACTATTGTAAAGGAGGAGGAAAGGACACGCCCTTCTACATTAAGTAGCTCATTACTATTAGGGAGGGGAGAGGAGGGTGTGGGGCTGAAGGCTAATATTCCACATTGTTGACTACTGTGACAAAAGGGTTGGGGGGGGGGATTGTCAAATATTCTACGTTGTTGAGTATTATGACAGAAGGATGTGGGAGGTAGGTAGAGTCTACTATGGGTAACAGTAGTTTCAAAGTAAGTTTCAAAGTTAAAAATTAACAAAGTTTCAACATTTATTTCAGATCCAACACGTTTCATACCATCCGATCATTGACCCTTTCTGACTTGTATGTTCTTGCTGTCTCAATTTTCGCCGGTCACGACTCGCTGATCTTTCGAGCTGTGGCACCTTAACCGTAACGGTCACCAGTTCTCCAACTCTCAGGGTTGGTCCTGTAATGGCCCTGAAAGACCAACTGAGATATTCATCAACATTTCACACTAAATCTCTACCTTTACAGTACTTGTAAAATCGAACTTAAACACTAATGTTCACCAACATTTCACACCAAATCTCTACCTTTACAGCAGTTGTAAAATCGAACTTCTAACACTAATGTTCACCAACATTTCACACTAAATCTCTACCTTCACAGGACTTGTAAAATCGAACTTATAGCACTAACATTCACACTACATCGCATGAACTTACAAAGTAAATATCAGTATTTTACAGCAGTGATAATCATTAAGTTATAACACTAACATTCACACTACATCGTATGAACTTACAAAGTAAATATCAGTACTTTACAGCAGTGATAATCATTAAGTTATAACACTAACATTCACACTATATCGTATGAACTTACAAAGTATATATCAGTACTTTACAGCAGTGATAATCATTAAGTTATAACACTAACATTCACACTATATCGTATGAACTTACAAAGTATATATCAGTACTTTACAGCAGTGATAATCATTAAGTTATAAACTAACATTCACGATCATTTATTTAACTGTAAGTCTTACTAAACCTACAATACTTAATCTCATAAATCTTACTAAACCTACAATACTTAATCTCATAATTCTTACTAAACCTACAATACTTAATCTCATAAATCTTAAAAGAGTGGTAGTCGCTAATTTATAGCAATGATACTCTTCATAATTATACCTTAACACTACCAGTACAGAACATTTATTTTCAATGTTCATAATGATAAATCTTTTTAATACACAATTCTAGTTCTCTCCTCAAAAAAAAATTAATAATGCACAATTCTAATTCTCTCTACTCCTGAATCTCACTAATGCAAAATTCTAATCGTCTCTACTTATGAATCTCACCAGTCCGCAATTCTAATCGTCTGTCCTCACTTCTAACCGTCTCTACTCCTAAATCTCACTAGTCCGCAATTCTTATCGACTCTGATCCTGAATCTCAATAATACACTATTCTAATTCTCTCTACTCCTGAATCTGATTAATGCACAATTCTAATCGTCTATACTTCTGAATCTCATTAATGCGCAATTTTAATTCTCTCTACTCGTAAATCTCACTAATACACAGCTCTAATTCTCTCTACTCGTAAATCTCAATAATACACAATTCTAATTCTCTCTACTCGTAAATCTCAATAATACACAGCTCTAATTCTCTCTAATCGTAAATCTCAATAATACACAACTCTAATTCTCTCTACTCAACGATAAATCTTACAAATACATAACTCTATTGACGCTATATCTCGCTAATATCCAACTCTAATTTTCACTTCATGACGCTGAATCTCATTAATATACAAAACTAATTTTCACTCCTCATGACACTAAATCTTACTAATATCCAACTCTAATTTTCATTACTCATCACATTAATTCTTACTAACATGCATAACTAACGGTCACTCACGGATTTGAGGACCGCTCCTAGCGACTTGCTGGATATTTGGACACCAATGCTTAGTTTGGCTGGCACCAAGCGTAGGCTCTGAAATTTAGATGATCTGTAGCATCGCTCGCCATTTCTTGTTGATCGCAGTTGAAATATGCAAATGTTAAATGTAGGAATGTTACTTTACAGCTGTCAAAACACTTTCTTCTTCTTCTTTTTCCGTTGGCTTCCTTGCCTCTAGGGAATTGCATGAAAGCTTTTCATCTTTTCGATTTCAGCTTTTGGGGGATTCCTGTGGGGCCATCCTCCTTTCACTGGTATTCAAAACACTTTTGTGTTATATCATTTATCATGCAAAACTCAACAGTCCAATCTGACAACTACGTAAGCCAGTGAGACGCAGCCTCTCTCTTGTCAGTTTTACATGTGGTAGGGAGAAATGTAAACAATGGGTAGCGTTATGACTTCACATAACAAGTTAGTGAGTGTTAACAAGTTACTGAGTGTAAGTGTTACAAGTTACTAAGTGTGGGTGTAGCAGGTTAGTGAGTGTAACAAGTTAGCGAGCATGAATGTAACGGGTTAGTAAGCGTGAGGGTAACAGGTTAGTGAGTGCATGTGTAACAAGTTAGTGAGCGTGAGTATAACAGGCTAGTGAGTGTGAGTGTAACAAATGTAACACGTTAGTGAGTGTAACATCTAGTGTGATAAGTTAGCGATATTCGGTTTTTTAAATTAAGTCAATGAACAATAATGTTTTAAGTCACTGAGCATGAATGTTTTCTAAAGTTAGTGTAGGTGTTTAAAGTAAGTGTGGCATTAGTGTTTTAAGTCAATGAACAATAATGTTTTAAGTCACTGAGCATGAATGTTTTCTAAAGTTAGTGTAGGTGTTTAAAGTAAGTGTGGCATTAGTGTTTTAAATCAATAATAAATCAACGAGCATATATTAAGTTCGTGTGCATTGATGTTTTAAGTCGAAGAGCATTAATGGTCTTAAGTCAAAGAACTTTTAGAAATTATCATACACAGTATTATAAACTAGCATCTTAAATAAGACAGCATTAGTTTTTTAAATCACTGAGCAACAGTGTTTTATGTTAGCGTGTATTTGTTAATAATTGTTACTCTAAAACTATTGTTATTAGATAGTATCTATGCTATTTGCTTACTAGTTTGCTATGCATGCCAACCATCTTTAAAGTTATGTTTGCTATGCATGCCAACCATTTTTAAAGTTATGTTTGCTATGCATGCCAACCATATATAAAGTTATTTTTGCTGTGCATGCCAATCATCTATAAAGTTATGTTTGCTGTGCATGCCAACCATCTATAAAGTTTTTCTATGCATGCCATCCATCTGCAAGTTTTTCATTGTTTTCAGCCACGCTCCCAATAACATCCTGTTAACAAAGACTTTTGAGATCCTGTTTGTGGTTCTGCCACAAAATCCCATGCATGTGTTATTTTAACATTCTACACTTAATTATCATCTCGAGCCAATAATTAGTAGATTTCATCGGGTAGTTTTATAGAGAAATCTAGTCATATAATCCTCAGTTTGAAGTCTAGTCATATAATCCTCAGTTTGAAGTCTATTCATATAATCCTCAGTTTGAAGTCTATTCATATAATCCTCAGTTTGAAGTCTAGTCATATAATCCTCAGTTTGAAGTCTATTCATATAATACTCATTTTGAAGCGTAGTCATATAATCCTCAGTTTGAAGTGTAGTCATATAATCCTCAGTTTGAAGTCTAGTAATATAATCCTCAGTTAGAAATCTAGTCATATAATCCTCAGTTTGAAGTCTAGTCATATAATCCTCAGTTTGAAGTCTAGTCATATAATCCTCAGTTTGAAGTATAGTCATAAAATCCTCAGTTTGAAGTCTAGTCATATAATCATCAGTTTGAAATCTAGTCATTTAAATCTTCAGTTTGAAATCTAGTCATATAATCAACAGTCTGAAGTCCAGTCATATAATCATCGGTTTCACGAACGAATTTTACACTGTATAATTTGCGATTATTCCTGGCAAACACATCCGATTCTGACGCTTTGGTTAGGTGTGTTGCGCACGACACTTCAAATTGAATACAACATTTGCAATACAAGCCGGAAGCGGGGATACCGATACCTATACAGGACAGTACAAGTGGAAGTTTTTCTACAGCTACCCAGCAAACGTTATGTACAGCACTTATAAAGTCACTGGTACTCTCCCCTGCAGACTGCACGTAAACGCCAACATTTTACGACACCGAGAGTGTATTTACGACATTTACCCATCGCAGTGATGGGTCGGTGTCATTTTACGACCTTCATTGTTTTCTCAGTGTCCGTTTCTGAAGACAGCAACCATACTTTGATAACTGCTAGCATACACTTTATGGACAGTTAAGGTAACGAAAGGTCAGAGTGTATACATGGTCATTTATTCAGCATAGAATGCGTTGAGCTTTCGGTAGAAGCCATATCTCTCGAAATCAGTTCATCTGCATAACGATCATCAACGTCCTCAGTAAAGTGTAGAGTAAGTCAAAACGCCCACAGTAAAGTGTAGAGTAAGTCAAAACGACGCGAGAGTTTCGAGGCTTACAGTTTTCCATTTCAGAAACCCACTCTTGGAAAAGTCCTAATCCCAGAAGCACTTCACGATGTTGATTACTAATACTGGAGAAAGAAGTGGTAATTGAAGTAAATAAAACTGTATGTAATTATAAATGGGTCTTCTGGTACAGGTAGTGTGGCAAGTTAACATTTTGCTCTCAATGATTTTTGTTCACAAATCTCAGGTCAGACATGTTGAGTGCAGATCCAGACATCGAAGATATGAGATTTGCAAACAGTTTTAACATCCGATGACTGTGGATTTTTATTACTAAGTTGTAAGTTGTGGAAGTTATTTCATACACTTTGAAGTACATACATTATTCGTGAATAACATGTCTGTTTGTTTGTTTGTACAATTTAAGAAAAAAAATATATTTTCATGCCTTTGAATGAAATTGAAGTAATTGAAAACAACACAAGCAAGAAAACAAACACACACACACGTGTAGACAAGTAAACAAACGCAAACACTTGTACACACACACATATGCGCGCGTGCACACACACACACGCATAATCCTCGGCTGCCAGGCGTATTGTATTGTGTGATCTTTAGAGAGAAAGATAGTAAAGATCGTCATGACCTTTGTGGGCAAAACAGGTACGAACGGTACTTTATCAATCACATTTTTATCTTCTTTTTTTTTTTTTTTGTTCCTGTTTTAAAAAAATGCAAACAATAAATGTGAAACACTCCTGTGTCACAAATGTAAAACATTGTTCTTAGGGCTGGAGTTTCTGCTTACATGGTGACGTGTACACACGTTCTGTGTTCGTGACGCAATAAATATCATCCATCATTGATGATTCATGCGTTGCTCTGCTGAGTGTAAGCACACAGACAACAGAATTCTGAAGCTCTGGGTGTATAAAACAACTTGAGCGTCGACACCATGGTTGTGTGCAACTGTTTGTGCCTCTGTGTTTGTCTGTGTGCACTTTTTGTATATTTGTGGACATCTATGAGTGTGTTTATGCACGTTTGTCTGTTTGTATCACTGATTTTGCATTTCTCAGCGCATGTATGACATTTCGGTTTTGTGGGTCTGTGTATGTGCAAGTTAGTGTGTGTGTAGGTGCTTGTGAGTGTGTATGTGTTTGTGAGTGACAGTGGGCTTTTGTGTCTGTATGTGTGTATTTTAATGAGTGTTTGTGTGTGTATTCGTATAACAGTGAGGTTTTTTTGTGCGTGCTACTGTCATTTGGGTTATTGCCTGTGTGTGCATGTGTATGTCAGTGGGTTTCTTGTGTATTTGTGAAACAATGGGGGTTTGTGTGTGTGTGTGTGTGTGTGTGTGTGTGTGTGTGTGTGTGTGTGTGTGTGTGTGTGTGTGTGTGTCAGTGGGATTGTTGCGTATTTATTTGTTTATGTTAGAAGATGTATTGCGTTATGTGTTAGTCAGTGAGTGTTTGTATTATGTCCGTAAGTTTGTAATGTTTGTACGTGTGTTGGTTTATATCAATGGGGTTTATGTGTTTGTGTAGGCCTGTGTCAGTGGGGATAGTCTGTGCGTTTATGCATATGTACATCAGTGTAGTTGGTGTAGTATGCATATATATGTATTTGTCAGGGGAGGTTTTGTTTATTTACTTCATAGGATATTTTGTCTTTCTGTATGTGAATGTCAGTTAGTGTTTACGTATGCGATTACGTATGTATTTATCAGTGGGATTTTGTGTTTGTATAACTGTCAGTGGGTTTTATGTGTGCATGCTTGTGTATGCATATGTCAGCTAGGTGTATTGCGTCTCTGTCTGTGGCATGTGTATGTCAGTGGGGGTTTGTGTATTTGTGTCTGTGTATATCGGTAGGTTTTGTCCGTTTGTGCACATGTATGTTAGGGTTTTGTCTGCGTGTGTGTTTGTCAGTGGGTGTTGTTAGTGTATCCTCTCAGTTGATTTTTGTATATGTGCGCTTGAGTACACACGAAATGTCTAAGTTTATGTATTTGTGCGTTTGCTGCATGTGTCTGTGTGTGAGAGTATGTGTTTGTCCACGTACAAATATTTATTGTGTATATAAAGAATGTTTGAGCATACTAAATCTGTGTCTGTGTATGAGTGAGAATGTGTTTGTCCACGTGCAAATATTCATCTGGTATTTATACGAGTGTTTGAATGTTTGAGCGTAATAAATATCTGTGCGTGTGTATGTCTGCGGGGGTTGTGTATGACTTTGTGTCTATGTTTGTGTCAGTAGATTTTTTTGTCAGTTTTTTTGTACGTGTATATTATGGGAAATTTGTCTGTGTATGTCTGCGACGAGGTAAAATTGCCTTTCCCTATTTTAAAATTTAATTCTTATATGACTTGTTAAATTGCCAGATAAAATTACTTTGGGCACTCCTTATCGTGGTATTTTTGAAAGTGTCTGATTTGAAGTAACAAGAACATTCTAGATTTGATGAGTAATGCAAACTACAGAGTAGTTTTTTATTATCCAATGGTTATGATTTACGAGAACGAGACCAGCCAATAGGCTAAGATTAAAAGTTTACTTGCTGTAGAAAACTCTACTGTCTGATCACTTTGAATTTGGAGTGGCAAGAAGAAAGTCCAGTTTTGAATGGTGGCCATTAGTTTGATGGTGAGTTAAATTGACAGATTGAGAGAGAATGGACTTAGAAGCATTTCATGCATATTTCCTATTAATATGTTATATTTGTGTAGAGATGTACTATGTGAGTTGACTTTTATTTCTACAAATGTTTTAACTAAGCTGTTAGCATTTAGTGTGTTGACACTTGACATTGTTTTGATATGCTCTGTTTCTTATGCCATGTGTGCGTATCGGGATAATGAATACTGTTGCAGGAATTGTAAGTTGAGGCTGTAATGTAAGATATAATGGAGTTATAAAGTGATAAACTGGAAATTTAGGTTAGCTCCTTAATATTTTGCAGTGAGCAAGTTGCCTTTCCAGTTTCCTATTTTAACTTGTTTATTGAATCTACTGGTACACTGATTATAAACCTGAATGACTGGAAAGACACAGTCTGTTGTTGTGAGTGTAAGCATAAGGGAGAGCACTAAACACTTTTGATGCATCATGGCAATGTATGCTGAGTACATCCGGAAAATTCTAGTACAGTGAAGTTACCAGAAATACAGTAATCATGTTCTGCTTGAAGGAACTGACATGGCAAAGAGGGCACTCAAGTTGTTTTTGAGAGAAAAAATAGTGTGCCAGTGTTTTCCATGTGTGTGGAGGGAGACAGTGTTGATGCAGACATTGTGACACTGTTGCAAAAGCAAGTGAAAGGCTGTTGAAGCAGCACTTAATCCAGGTTATGTAAAATGACTATAATCACCTATCTCTAATAACTCCATTTGTATTCTCTGATAGAACTAACCTGTGATTGGTATTTACATATTGTTGAATTGTATTTATGTTAGACTGAGTAATTATAAAATTATCTGATTTGGGGATGATAATAATATGGAAATATTGATGTCAAGTACTCCATTTCATTGTAATTGTCATAGGCATATTTGATTGTTGTTTTAATAAATGAATTGTAAAATTTATTGACCTTCTTATGCATATTGATAACTTTATGTAAGTAAGAAAGTAAGTGGAGGTAGGCTCATTAAATATAGATTAAAGATGGATTTGTCTTCTCCTTTAGTAAGATGTTTTCCACTCACAGAAAAATTATGTGACTGTAAACGTTGTTTTATGTTGTGGAACAGAGAAAACGTTTAGAGCGCCAAAATAAGACGAGTGGTGTCTGCTGGAGGAATATTAATGAAATAAATTAAATAAATTACACTTGTAATTAGCTATGAAAGATTAATTAATGATAATAATCATTTTCATTAACTAAGTGGTGTTAGCGTCACAATGTCAGTGGTGTTACGTTAGTGCATGTCTATGTCAATGGTGTTTTATATCTGTGTGCTTGCACGAAATGTTTATGTGTTTGTGCATTTGCTGCATGTCTGTGTTCGCGTTAGTATTTGTCCACGTATGAATATTCATTGTGTAAGCATACGAATGTTTGAGCGTAATAAATGTCTGTGTTTGCGTGAATGTGTGTCCATGTGCAAATATTCATTGTATATGTACATATACGAATGTTTAAATGTTAGAGTGTAATAAATGTCTGTGTTTGTAATAATGCATGGTGTATTGATATGTGTGTGTGGGTTATGTGTGTGTGTATGTGTGTGTGTGTGTGTGTGGTTGCGAGTGTGCATGTGTGTACGTGTGCGTGCGTGTATATTACAGGGTGTGGTGTTACAAAATTTACTTATCAACCACAACATCCGAAAGGAAGAGATAAGACATTTAAACAAACTTGCAAAGGCACTTCTTTAAATGACAAACGATATTAAACAGTTCGCTGTAAAAGCTACAAAGATAACATGTTCATATAGAAACGTAATAAATATTGAAAGTATTCACACACACACAAAAAAAAAAAGAAAAATCTTAATGGTCTAATTGTGGTCTAGATTATGTTTATTATTAGCAACAAACTATTTTCTAGTAACAATTAACAGGATGTGCTTTTCAAGAGACGAAGCGAGCTGTCAAACAATTCCAGTCAACTTAAAACTCCGACCATCATACCTGAGTCTACCACAAGGGGCGTTAATCATAATCGCTTATCAGCACTGAATGGAAAAGAGATATTAATACATATGTTCTTTTGTAATAAGTCAGCGTGGTCTTTGGGGCACTAAATTTCATCATCCAGCATTGCACATGGGGAAATAAAAAGGTTGTTCCCCAATGTAAGCCATCGCCAGGGTGGGCATCTGTAAGTTACGACCTGTCTTTTGGTTTCATTACGTTCACCGTTGCTCACAGAGTTTCACGTATAACAAAGTGAAATCGAAACAAGGATTTATTTTCTACACTACCGTTTTTAAGAGCAGGAAACCCTCGTCTGTCAACCAGATTCCTAAAATTATCATTAGTTGCGCACGATTTCAGAACAACATAATTTTGAATACTCATTAATACTTTTGTCTCTTCTCAAATGAATGGGATTTGCAATCGACATTGTCATTAATGTTACCTCTAGTTGGCAAGTAAAACCATATCGACACAGTCATTATTGTTACCTCTAGTTGGCAAGTAAAACCATATCGACATAGTCATTATTGTTACCTCTAGTTGGCAAGTAAAATCATATCGACACAGTCATTATTGCTACCTCTAGTTGGCAAGTAAAATCATTAACAAGCAAGGCATACACATTGCAATGATGATAAACTGTTGAAATCTCTTTTTTCAAACTGCTCCGAGAAGTGTTTGATTGTGGATAACCAATGGTAAAAGGGTTCAAATCACTCTCATACACCATTTTCTTCAAACTTGGGAAATGTACAAGAGACTTCATCTTCACGTGTGATATCCACAAGAATGATTTTACTGAACCTAAAGTGAGTGTGGAGAGGTTGGACGGAACAACCTACCTCTACAATATTTTTCACACCTCTTTGTGGGCACAGTAAACGTCTCGGGCAGGCCGCCATGGCGCCCGTAAGCGCCACGATGGAGACCACTGCACTAGCCGCTCGCCTAAAGCGGTCTTAAGACTCGGTCAACTTTGCAAAGCTGTCCGGTAATTCTCGCTCCATCCCTAGTTTCAGGGGATGATGGGCTGTGTCTCGTTCACTTGGGTGGGACGATAAATCCCCTGATCCCGCGTACTACAAGCAGCGCACGCTGAAGATCCCTTGGAGATTTTTGGTCGCTAGGCAGGCAAAATTGCTCACAGAATATCTGCAAGAAATGTATTCAGATCCTCACTTTTGCCTTTCATGGTGCTATGTAAAAGTTATAGTAGCCACGAAAAGAACTACGAATGCAGCAGTTGTTAGGTAAAGTATGTTCATTAATGGTCATTATTGCGTATGTTCTTGTTTTTGTATTTTGTTCTTTTTTTTAAAAATCAAACATTACGCCAAAAGTATCCTCTCGAAAATTTCAAAATAGCCTGCCCTCCACGCCGGTGTACCCAGTGCACCTTTTCCGAGACATTAGCGACACCTATTCCCGACTTGAACTCTAATGCGAATTAAGGGGACGCAACTCTCGATCATGTTGTCAGGGCAGAGTTTTAATATTGGAGTTTTAGGATTCTAGTCTGAGGACAGGGTCGCCGCCACTTCAGTTTGATTGTTTAGTTAGTGCTTGACGTTGGCGGGTAATAAAATCACTTCTGTACATTCGGCACACGATTCTTTGTATTTCCTTCTCTTACGGTCTCTCTATCTCTCAGCGATTGTCAGCGATTGTGTGTCTGTCTGTTTGTTTGTTTGCAAGTCTTTCTTCCATTCTCTAATGTTATTGTGCAAAAATCCAAGCTACTGAAATAGTTATATACACCTTAAATTCCTTTTTTGCCAGCACATTATGCACAGAATTAAAAATACATTCATGTGATTATTAGAAAGAATAAAACGATAATGCAACACAACACCCGTTTCTCTCCTAACTCTAAGGAAACTCACTCTATAGAAATATTACAGATTATTCAAAAGTTTGATTAATTCTTACTAAAGTAGTATTTAAGATACAATTAAGTCACAATTTTCCCATCATTTTATTCAAATGTCTTTTTTTTTTTTTTTTTTTTTTTAGACACTTTTCATTTATTCAAATCAAGTTTCTGGAACCAAGCAGTGAAGTAGCCAGATGTGCACCCTAGGCAAATTCAATACAACAAACTACTGAGTATGACTGACACCAACACCACTTAGTTAATGATTATGATTATGATTATTAATTTTTCATAACTAATTACAAGTAATGAGAATCTTAATTTATATTATTTATAACTCTCCGACAGACGCCACTCCTCTCTCTCACTTGCTGGATATGCGGGCGCTGTAGACGTTTTCTTTCATCCACCACATTGAGGACAACATCTACTGTTACACAATATTTCTGAAGGTGGAGAACTTCTTACTAAAGGAGAAGACAAATCCGATTTTAATCTATATTTAGCGAGCCCCAATTCTCGCACCTCCTTCTCTATCCTAAGGTTATCAGTAAGTGGGTCAATACATTTATTAAATCAACAATCAATTATACACATAACAAATACAATGAAATAGATTACCTGACATCAATTATTTCCATGAAACCACATTAGAATAATTTTGTCTACACAGTCTATATATTAAAATACAATTCAACAATAGTGTCAATACAAATAGCAAGAGAGTTCTCATCAGAGAACAGAAATGGAGTTTATTAGAGATAAGCAAAAAAGCTTTTATGTAACCTTGTATAGACAAAGCAGCAATTGTCTTTTTCACACACTTTTTGTTTTAAAGTCACAAGTTCATTGTCCATGTCAATTTCTCCTAACGCCAAAAACAGGGATCCACCACTATCCTCTCAAATCCAACCTGGGTGCTTTTTCTGCGATACCAGCTTCCTCAAAAAGAATAACAATTATAGCAATTTTCAGTAACTTCCTTGAACCAGAAATTGCTCGATGTAGTCAGCATATCTTGCCACTATACATCAATGGCGTGTAGTGTATCCTTTACACTTACACACTGCAGTAATTGCTTCCCATGTCTACCATGATTGTATCAGTTTACAATCAGTAGGCCACAACATTCCTATCACACAATGAAAGGCTGCTTCTCCCTGTAAAAATATAATCAGAGAACAAACGCTAAGTTTCCAGTTTTATTCCGTTTTAACTCCATTCTTTCTCATATTCAAGTCTCAACTTACAGTTTCCAGCAACAGTATTTATTAGCCTGATACACGCACACAGGAAATAATAAATACAGCGTATCAGTTTTATGCGATGGTTCACTTAAATTAATAATAATCACTGAAGTGGCAAGATCGAGAGAAGAGTGAAAATATTTTAGAAGAGAAAGTCTTTTAGAATGAGTATTAAAACCACACAATGTATATATATATATCACATACACACACGCACACGGTACATATATATTAACTGATATACCACAAGCACTAGTATCATAAGCATTCCAAAAACTACTGGACATGTACTAGCTGAATAGCCAAGAAAAAACAATATATCCAGTCAGTTGTCAATGGTTTTAACAAACTAAGAGTGACGTAAAGTACCTTACACACACACACACACACACACACACACACACACACACACACACATACCCAAACACCCACACATATACTCACACGCATAAACTCGCCCGCTTCCCGACCTGACGTGAGCGTGCGCCAACACGTACACACATTCTATACCGGTGACTGTGGTTCGTCAGCATACCTATTTTATTCCAAACAATAAACAAATTGTTCTCTGTACATCACTATCTTACGCCTACGGTCAGGCAAAAAGCAGCAAAACCGACAGTGTCTGACCTCCAGGGCGTTTCAAGGCAAGACTGTTTACCCATTCGAAGAAGTTCACTGGATAAATTTAGAATTATGGTAGACGTGTTGAAAATATCACCCTACCGCATTGCAAAGTTTCCATATCAGTCTATCTGTGACTACACGTTGTGGCTTGTGCTTTCACAGCCGACGTTAGGGTTTGGGTTTTCGAGAGTCTTCTCGAGATTTCTGAGTCTTTGTTCATTATCACCCCATCTGATAACCTATTCCATGGTTGTGATCTCCTGCCCAGTGAATCACTCAATCTTAAAACTTTTGCACTACTTACGTATTTATTGACAGAGTTCAAACCTTGTGACAAACTCCCAAAGTTCAACTAAGGGCTGGGTTTTCAATCTCTTACGGAAAGTTCAAGAGTTTGGTTAGTGTCTCTGAGACTATGACTGATGTGAGCGTTTTATTCCGCCTGTTATAGGTCTCTCTGGAAGTCATTGTAGAGGGGCAAGATTAGGTGGCTTTTGCACAGGGTCCAGATCAGGTAGTCTTGGTGCACGATTCAAAGCGGGTGGTTTATGTGCTTCGTCGAGAGACTCAAGGAAACAATAATAGTGTCAGAGACATTCCCTGGACGCCTACAGGCCGACCTTGAAAGCTAATACGTCTGCAGTTTTGTACTGTGCGCACTGCAGAGTTGAAGTCAATTAGTACGTCATTTTCCTGGCAATGTAAATAGAAGTAAAGAGAGATAAAAGGAGTCTTTCAGGAAGTACCAATACTGATAACTCCAAAAGGAGAAAGATTGTGTCCCCTTGTGTAATGACTACGGAAATGCAGCCAGCAACACGTCCCTGAAACAATTCAAGTGTTAGTTATTCTGTTTCCGAATATATTTATGCTCGTGTCCGCTTTTATTTCGGACGCTAGGGTGGTGAAGTGTCATGCTAAAGAATAGATTGTTTTCTATTATCTTTCTGACTTTGTGTTTATGCGTGCCTTTTGCTTCTCACCCCCACCCCCACCCCGGCCTCTTTCTCTCTCTCTCATATCATAATCCTAGATAGTAACCATAATTGGGCCTATGTAGTTTATTCACTGACTGTCGTCAGAACCATATATTTTATCGTTACACAACAGCCAACAAAACACATCTCTACATGTATATCAACCACAGTTTAAATCTTTACTGTTGTTCTGTTTTACTTTTAAAGGAAAGTATGTGCTTATTGTCTTGAATTTTCTTTAATTATTTTCACACCAATGTTTTTAACCCAGTTTACAAAGACAGTCGTGAATCGTTACGCGCGTGTGTGTGTGTGTGTGTGTGTGCGTGTGCGTGTGTTTGCGTGTATGTGTGTGCGTGCGTGTGTGTGCATGCGTGTGTGTGTGCGTGTGTGTGTGTGTGTCGTCGAGTGTGCATATATATACATAGGTGAGTACAGGTCCGTACGTTCGTGTGTGTATTTGTGTGCGTGTGATTGTGTGCAGTGAGCAACTTTAATTGTCTTGAGTGAATTCGCGTTTGGTGAGTAAATTTTGCAACAACATCAGAAAGCAGTAGAATCCTAGGACCAGGGTAAAAAATTCGCCAGCCTAGTGAGTGCTGCCTGCAAAAATGGGGGCGAGGCCCAATTTTCAACGGTTATACTATATCTATAAATAAACAATCAATATGTACAAATAATTATCCTTCTGAAAATAGTCGCATTATCACCAAAAATAAGTGTTTTTATTTGTATCCAAATATATACCACCCACCAATTATAGGACATGCATGACTGTGTTTATGGCCAATCTACCACCTGTTTGTTTATAACATCCGTGTCCTGCGCTAAAACCTACTTACTAGAAAGACTTCTGTTTCCATATCATGAACAACATCCGCCATTTTATTCTTTGGTTTTTTGTCTGACATTTTTGTTACTGTAATCATTACTGTAATTCAGTAACGTGTCTTAAACCAGTCAAAATTAGTCAAAGTGAAATGACTGAAATAAATCTATGAAGTGAAATGAATGGGGTGAAATGAATGAGATAAATCCATGAAGTTAAATCAATGGGGTGAAATGAATGAGATAAATCCATGAAATGAAATCAATTTTTGTGAAATGAATGAGATAAACCCATGAAGTTAAATCAATGGGGTGAAATGAATGAGATAAATCCATGAAGTTAAATCAATGGGGTGAAATGAATGAGATAAATCCATAAAGTTAAATCAGTGGGGTGAAATGAATGAGATAAATCCATGAAGTTAAATCAATGGGGTGAAATGAATGAGATAAACCCATGAAGTTAAATCAATGGGATGAAATGAATGAGATAAATCCATGAAGTTAAATCAATGGGGTGAAATGAATGAGATAAACCCATGAAGTTAAATCAATGGGGTGAAGTGAATGAGATAAATCCATGAAGTTAAATCAATGGGGTGAAATGAATGAGATAAACCCATGAAGTTAAATCAATGGGGTGAAATGAATGAGATAAATCTATGAAGTTAAATCAACGAGCTGAAAGCGAACAAACGAAATGTCTACATCCGATCTATTTTTGGCCGCCCCTTTCTGAGGAACGGACTCGCAGAGTTTCCCTGACTTTTAACCCTTACCCATCTAACTCCATGCAAGACGTAACAAGTAATGAGAAGGGAAAGAAGTTAACTAGCCATTAGAAAGTTAAGCAACTACTGTGATGCTGAGCTGTGTGCTCACTTATAAATCTTCTCATTCATCATACACTGATGTATTCCTGTTCTCAGAGACAGGTCAAAGTTCAAACAATGGCCTCTGTTCATCCAATTGAACCTGCAGTGTTACGCAATCTGCTTCAAACTTCAAAAGAAATTTAAATTGGAGCCACGTAGCTTGACCTAATGAAATTGTAAAAAAAAAAAAAAAAAAAAGACATTAAAAGCCTTCAGTCGTTACAATCGTTACTCTGATATAAATGTTGTTTTATAATTATTTTTTCCTGCCATTGCGATTACAAAGAAATTAAAATAGGCAACGATTCTCCACAATACAGCGTCCTCGGGCCTGTGTTTGCTAAGTACAGCTCCCATCCCCTCTCACCTTAATCACCCCATCCCAGAGATAGTGTCAACCACCTCCACATTAAACTTCACACAATTTTGCTACTGCTTGCAATTGAAAAAAGATAACAGCTGAGCTCACCTCCGTCATGGGGGGGGGGGGAGGGGGGAGTGGGGCGCCAAGTAGTGAGGGCGTGCCGAGGACTTGTGCACTGAATCTCTCTCTCTAAGTAATTATTCAAATATTTAAATACTTTTTGCGAATCTAAAAGACACTGCACACAGACCCCAACATAGATAGATAGATAGATGGACTGACGGACGGACAGATAGACAGTGTGACGCCAACGCCACTTAGTTAATGGTTATTATTATTATTAATTAATTATCCATAACTAATTACAAGTGATGACAACCTTATGTTCTTAATAATTCTCCATCAGACACTACTCGTCTCTCTCACTTGGCAGATAATTAGGCACTGTAAACATTTTCTGTCTTCCACAACATTAAAGACAAACATTTACCGGCACACAATAACTTTGTAATAATCTATATTTAGCAAGCCCCCATCCACCCCTTTCTTCTCCAACATAAGGTTATCAATATCTGATTTTATGCCGTTTGGCAGTCAGGCATGTGTGCTTCCTGTCTCAATGCCTGCGGTAGTGGTAAGGTTATTCGTGCAGGTTCAAATCAGTCAGTTCCGGGCTTGCTAAATATGTCCTCCCTGACAGTTTTGTGAAAACGTCTGAGAAACTGGTTAATAAGTCATGGATTTCAGTCTTTTGATCATCCGACACACTCACATCTGCCATTGCTTATCAGTAAATTATTCTGTCTGTGTCAGTGGACAGCTCAGTATTGTCTGGTTCTTGGCAATCTCTAGATCATATTCACTATCGAGATCTACCATCACTGTAGTCATAATGACTGGTTTGCCTGTACTTTGTAAATAAGATTGTATGAAATGGCTTTATTTGAGTGTAAGAACTCTACACATCCGCTCCCCAACACGCATAGTGATTTCCCACAGGCCTCTCCCCGTCATGATTCTAATAGACCTCTCCACATCATGATTCTAATAACAGACTTCTCCACATCATGATTCTAATAACAGACTTCTCCACATCATGATTCTAATAACAGACTTCTCCACATCATGATTCTAATAGGCTTCTCCACAACATGATTCTAATAACAGACTTCTCCACATCATGATTCTAATAGGCTTCTCCACATCATGATTCTAATAGACCTCTCCACATCATGATTCTAATAACAGACTTCTCCACATCATGATTCTATAGATTTCTACAGATCATGATTCTGATAGATTTCTTCACAACATGATTCTAATAATATATTTCTCCACATCATGATTCTAATAATAGACTTCTCCACATAAGCTATGACTTGTGAATCTGCAGTAACTGAATCAGAACGTTGTTAACAACACCAGGTTGTTACTGATCGCCTTTCTTGTCATAATACTTGTCTCGTGCCGTCTGATCACATTACAAAATGTCATGAGCTAAGTGACAAGTAACTTGAAGTCGTTTATTTACGTCAGTAAAATAATGACATATTATTTTGACTTCACCAGCCATCTGTCCAGAAATGTTACAGACTTTCCATTGGCTCTCAAACCATTCTACCAAACAGTAGTTCAAATGGCGAAAACCTTAGTTGTGGAATCTTTCTGCGTGCAAACAAGCACGCGGGTAAATGAATATCTGATAAATCTTGTGGTCTCTCTTCACTCAGTTTCTTAAGATTGAGTTTCAGTGTACCATTAACATGTTGTACAAGATTGTTGATGATAATAATGTGTGCATGTAATGTGTGTGTAATGTATGTATGTAATGTATGTGTATGTGAGTAAAGTGTGCATACAGTGAGTGTGCAATGAGTGCAGGTAATGTATGTATATGTGTGTAATGTGTGTAACGTATATGTAGTTGTGTAATGCGTGTATATATTGTATGTGTATGTGTGTAATGTGTGTATGTAATGTGTGTAAGGTGTGCATGTAATGTGTGTGCAATGTGCGTGTAATATGTGCATGTATTTTGTCTATGTAATGTTTGTGTGCAATGTATGTATGTGTTATGTTTGTTATGTTTGTGTATAATGTGTTTGTAATGTACGTATGTAATGCTTGTGTGATGTGCTTATGGAATGTGTGTGTGTTTAATGTGTATATGTAATGTGTGGGTGTACTGCGTGCATGTAATGTATGTTTGTAATGTGTAATGTGCAATATTCTAAGCATTGGGTTAACGTCTTCCATTATATTACTCAGTAACTGAAGTCGTTGATATGTGGGACTCGTCTCTGGTACTCCACCAAATGCAAAAATGTCAAGTTATCCTCCTGCATCTCTGTCATTGCTAACAGTAATGCCATGCTAAGCTATGCATTCTGAATATCGCATTGCATGATCAATGACTGTCAGGATAAATCGATTTTTTTTACAGGTATTTATGTGACCAATCCTATCAAGCAACAGGCTTGAATGGAGTGGCAGTCAGTGGCAGAGATGTACTAGGAATTGGACTAACATCAGCTTTGGGGGACCACTTTCTGACGTGTATAACAAAGAAATCTATTGGGGCCACGTTTAATATCCAGCCAAACAAGAACCCACTAATGACGTCATAAATATTCTTGAACCTCTTATGTCCCTCGAAAAGTGTCTCGTGATCTGAAATTAGGATTTTAAATATCGTAGAAATAGGAAACTCTGGTTGCTGTTGAGCTATCTTCCTTATCCTTTGTGCAATGTTACAAGATCTCTCCCTCTCTCTCTCACTCTTGTATTTGATATGAATGCTTTCTTATCCTTTGTATAATGTTACAAGATCTCTCTCTCTCTCTCTCTCTCTCTCTCTCTCTCTCTCTCTCTCTCTCTCTCTCTCTCTCTCTCTCTCTCTCTTGTATTTGATATGAATATTTCATTATTCTTTGTATAATGTTACAAGATCTGTCTCTTGTACTTGACATGAATGTTTCCACTCACTCCAACATCTGGCCTAGCGAGTTGTCTATACCGAGCGATTTGTCTATAATTAGTGAGTTGTCCATACTTAGCGAGTTGTCTGCACTTAGCGAGTAGTCTGTGTTTAGCGAGTTGTCTATACTTAGCAAATTGTCTATGTTTAGCGAATTGTCTGTACTTAGCGAGTTGTCTGTAATTAGCCAACTGTCTATACTTAGCGAGTTGTCTGTACTTAGCAAATTGTCTATGTTTAGCGAATTGTCTGTACTTAGCGAGTTGTCTGTAATTAGCCATCTGTCTGTACTTAGCGAGTTGTCTGTGTTTAGCGAGTTGTCTATACTTAGCAAGTTGTCTATGTTTAGCGAGCTGTCTATTTAGCGAGTTGTCTATACTTAGCGAGTTGTCTGTGTTTAGAAAATTGTCTGTACTTAGCGAGTTGTCTATACTTAGCAAGTTGTCTGTACTTAGCGAATTAGTGCAACGTCTTCACCTCTACTAGTACTGTACTAGTCACAAATATTTAATCCTCGTTTCTTAAGGGGAAATGACGCCCAGAGTCTTGAAGAGGAACTAACCCTGAGACAGAGTTGCAGGGTAAGAATGGACAACTTAACTAGAGTTAAGGGTGGGTGGGTGGGGATAGACATTAGAAAGGTGAGAGCGAGAAGGAGGGAGTCGTGTCAATGGACGTTGGTGTGTGCAGGGGTTATAGGTCAAATGCACCGTGTTTGGTGGTTTCGGACAATTTAAAAATGCTACACACACACACACACACACACACACACACACACACACACACACACACACACACACACACACGCACACACACACACACACACACGCACACAAGTCACCAGCTAATACATCATTAGCTCACTAACCAGAACGCCAAACCAAAGCAGCAATTTCAATAACCAAATATTATATAAAATGTCTGTTATGCTGTTTTGAAGCGAGAATTGAATAAGACATTTGTACTGTACATCTATGGGTTCTGGTCAAAAGCCTTCTTTCTCGTTGGCACAATAGGTTCAAAACTGCACCTGTTTATGTCACTCGAGACAAGAGTAAATCGTGGAACTAATTAATTTTAATTAATTTCCACCAATATAGGTAAATAATTCCGTCATCATTTTAAAAACAAAATTTAAAGCCTTCAACGTTTTTAAATGAAAATGAAATAATCAACCCTTGACACTGATCGTAACGACTCAATAATCATTGTAGTTTCCACTCAGGAAAAAATATTATGATTTAGACAACCATCAGTTAAAGAAAAACATGGTGTCTCGGCTATAACATATGCCACGTGATCAAAGTACGTACGTGCGCGTTCACTCATCATGTTTCCACATGTATCCTAATGACATGAGTGAACAATACGCAGGAACTGAACAATTTTAATGTAGCAAAAATGTGAAGTCTCTTACAATGTACGCCGGATAAACTTTCCGCAATTCCTAAATCAGATTTAAAAAAAAAAAAAAAGTCCCGTCATTCAAGCCTAAAATCTTGATCAGTTAAATCATTTCAATCGTGAGGTCCGAGCCAACAGAGCCAAGGTCACCGTTAAAACATCCTGGGTCATCATCCCTGACAAGGGCATAACAAGTCAAATTAATGTTCCGCTAATCAGAAACTCGTACGTGGCCGTAGGTAGGGTTGGTTTTATAGACTTGTAAATGAGCGATTGACGGCAATTGAAAATTGAGCCAGCCGAACTTTTTGCTCGAGGCTAGAAAGTCAGAGACTGTAGACAGCCAATGAAAGCCATACTAATTACTGACCTCGGCTGGTGAAAGTTCAGCTACCCCCACCCACCATACACACTACGGCCCTTATTTGATTAATAAAATTGCCATCTTCATAAGTTATTGGGGTGGAAAAAATGGTCATAAAATATTTATGGTCAAATTTGTATCTGTTGCTGAAATAGGAAAAATCCTGTTAACATTAGTTGCTTGGACAAGTGTTTCCGACAGTCCTGTGTGATCGTGTAGATGGACGTATGAATATACGCAGTCCTTGAATAAAAATTTTATGAAAACGGATCTGAGACTATTTAGGTCAGTTAGTCGACTTGTGTGACAAAAGACGACGTCAGAACGATACTTTCCGTCAGCCTCACTGACGTAACCTTGACTGACTTACTGTTCGCTGGATGAACCGGGTCACCTAATGAAACTAGAATTCAGAAAAGGAATACCTGGAGTAAGTTACCCTTGACCGAACAATAATTCCCTTCGGACGGCAACAGCCTCTCCTAACTCACCACTCCTAACTCACCACCTCATTCACACTTATTTTCGAAATTTCTGATCAGTTATGCAAGAATTTGTTACGTAATTACGGGAGTTTTAAAAAAAATAGCAATTGAACTTTCAGTGTGACTGCGTTTTGTACATTTTTTTCTACGCCTAAAAACAACCTTTCCTTGTGGTCTTATAAATATATAGTCAGTGTTTAATAAAATGATTATAGAGAGTTCCATTTGCATGAGCGCAGCAGACAATTAGGCCTACTGCTTATGTTGTATACACGAACTAAAATGATTTAGGACTTTTGAGCGCTTGTATATGACTATTGTAGTGTTTTAAGAAAATACAATAACCAATTTCGAATTATTTTTAGTTTACACGCACGCGCACACACACTCATACATATGTGAGCACTTTGTATTTTAGTATTGTGGTGTTATAAGAAATACAATTATAAATACAAAACAGTAGCAACAAGTGTCAAATTATATTTATTCTGCACAATATTAATCACACCATAGCAGTCAAATCTCAAATCTCTAGCAATACACCACATGCTATGTGTGAAGAACTCAAGGGCGCAAGCGATGGTCTCCAGCCCTCAGGCTTATGTGGAGTTATCGTCCAGTGGCAGTTAGTGCGACGCAGATTGGCCCAAAACTGTCACATGATCTCAGTGCTCGTGCAGACGCCATATTCACAATAATATTGTACTCGTGTTTACGGCAGGTGGGCAGGGCACACATTTTCCCTAAGCAAAGGGCCTGGGCAACTCAACATGGGCGACGGAGAAACGACCCTAGTTCCTAGACTCTGTCATATTGTGCGGTGGCCAGATTTCAACGGTTATGGTTTCAATCTGCATGCTGAAAAGGGGAAGGCGGGTCAGTTTATTGGCAAAATTGACGAAGGTTCGCCAGCCGAAGCGGCAGGATTGAAACAAGGAGACCGCATTGTAGAGGTGAACGGTGTCAACATCGGCAATGAAAACCACCAACAAGTGGTTGGAAGAATCAAGGCAGGCGGCGAGGAAACGCTATTACTTGTGGTAGATGCGGAAACTGATCAATATTATAAGGAACAAAAGAAAGTTGTGAAAGGGGATCTCCCAGAGGTACATCGACGATCAGCCAAGCGTGACGACACCTCTCCAACAGGTAAGGCAACTTTTCGTTGCAGCAAGACAGCGCTCTTTTCATCTTGCACAAATGTTCGTCGGCACACGCTTGTCATTGCTTATTAAATGTTTGAATTCGATTTAAAGAATTTTTTTTTTAATTGTTGAAACGGGGTAAGTGCTCGTCAGTGTATTTACTTGTAAAATATAAAAAAAATCATAATGATTTGAATTTATAAAATTATTTTTTACATGAATTTTTATGGTGTGATGTTCGTCTTTCAGTCTTTTGACAAACTAGTATGTGGACGCAACAGTTAGGACCGCATAAGTGTGCATGGTGTTCATACAAAAAGCAGAGCGCAAAAATGCCTAATCCAAATTTGAAGATTTCCGCCCCTTTTCCTGTCATGTCGCGCAGTGTCAAGGGAAGACAATCAGTTGAAAAACAAATGAGTCCTAACTTGTACAGTGTAGTTGTCGTCTTTTACTTTTTTTTTTTCGTATTAGTAGAAAGCAGAAAGAACGATATTCAGTAGCCGTATTAGCAGTTATCTCATTGGGAGGGGTTCTTTGTTGGCTGAGCAGTACGTTTGTGGAATTTGTGGCACTCCGAGGGCAGGGACCGCTTCTAGTAGCTTACCCTACTTGTTTGAACTACTTGTGCTTATCACTAGAATTTTCTATTTGCTGTATAACGATTGATATTGTTTAGTGTATGCCACTAGTAAACTTTACTATGTTTGCTGTAAGAACAAAGACTTAACCTGGTTGCTGGATCACATTCTGCTTACCACAAACATTTATCTATTCAACATTAGGCCTATACTTTATTTGCAATTTGTACTGTTTGATGTATGCCTATAGTAGTTTTAGTACACTGTTACAGTGTTAGTGTTACTGGGTTGCTGATAGAAGTATTAGAACAGAGGCTATAAGATTATGAAGACTTATGGGGTGGGGTGGGTGCAGTTGTTAAACTTGCTGTCATATTGGTAAGTTTAGTTGCAGGTTATAGGTCGCAGGTGGATTGATTAGGCTGATAAATGTTTTTTCGCTGATTGTGATATGCCTAGGACTGGCTGACATTGCTAGCCATGTAATGATGTATAACTCCAAGTTCTTTTTGCAGTTTTAACATTTCTGCTTGTAATGTAAACAAAAATCTTTTTTTTTGAGAGATGCCATCTATTGGTAATAATATTACTAATAGTGTGAGTCTGACACTTTAAAAATTTTTTTTAAAAAAGGAAAGCAGTAGAGATTGAATTTCAGTGTTCCACCCCACCACATGCATGATAAAATAAAACACATTTTACAATTTCATTTTCTGTACCTACATGTTGCAGAATTAAGCACTGCAATGTTTGTGAAGAATAGTCATATCATTATCAGTCTTGACAATGAACACATTTATCAAATTTATTTTAAAAACTGAGAGAGCAACACTGCTTGAATTTTATTACAATTTTTATTTTCCATTTTAATTTTATCACTTTTATTAGCCACTGTTGTAGTCAGGTTGGTTTATTATTTTCATAAATTATGAGATTTTTATTATGAGAGATTGGGTGTTTATCCCTAGATTAAAAATTTTATAAAATTATAAAAACCAAGGTAAGATTACTCCAGTTACTAATTACTAAATTAGTCTTACATTAGAATTCTAGTTTGTGAAACTATATGATATGTACTTATTTGACTGTAACTGGGGTGATGTTGAACATTCCCTCCCACCTCCCCGGAAAAACCCCATGGTTTTAGAATCGTAGGGAAGATGATGATACTGTTTCTTTTTGATGATTTCTTTCTTCTTCTTTTTTTTTTTTTAAAATGACTTCTCTTCCCATCTCTCCTCCAGTTTAAAACAAATTGATACATTATAGCCCAATTGTTGTCTCTCTTCTCCCTTTTTTTCTTAACAGGAAAAAATGATTTAGATTTAAAATCAAAATTTGCTCATCTAATTCGATTTATTGATGTTTAACTTGAGTATGTAAACAGCTGAAAATGAAATTATGACTGGTTTTTTAACAAATTGTTTTATTCATTTTTTAAGCAAAAATGATAGTTTTAGAAGTATTTGCTTGATAAATGATAGATATTCAGTTTTCTAATTCCTTTCTCTCAGTTTTTCCCCCCTTTGTTTTTTCTACATATATTATTTATTTATTTGCCAAACGCAAAATATATATTAGATAATATTTAACCTATTCAATTCACCTGCATAAAATTGCAAATATTGAAGTACTCTTCTATTTTCTTTATTTATTAATATTAATTTATTTATTATTATTAATGGTTTTAAATTGTAATTTAAATATGATCACATAAATTAATATTTAAAAAAACCAAGGCCCCAGCCAGCCAACCAACCAAAATTCCACCTTAAGCTCAACACAGTATAATACTTTTAACAGAACATCCTGTTCAGTTTTTGCAACATGAAAAATTAATATTATTAAAACATTTTGTCTGATTGTTTTCTTTTGTTTGTTAATTTCTTGTCAAGAATTGACAAAACATGGACATACAAGTAAAAGTAATATTATTGTATGAAACCTATGTGTTTTTAGTTAAGTAGTTTCTTTATTCTTATCTCCATCATATGTTGATACCAAATAATATTTATGGAAATTACTAGTCTTTCCTGGTACTACTACTATCCCATGCCACAGAATCACATTTATAAAGATGATTCTTGCTGTCTTGGCCCACTAAGTATAAATATTTGTCCAATACTAAATGAACCCCTTCACTGTCAGATATGGAACATTTACTTACAATTTTTACATTAAAAAAACAAAGATGGAGACAGTGGAGGTATAACTTGCAGAATTAAGATTGTGTCACTTTGTTCAGTTATTATCTGTTTTGTCAGTTTTATTAATGTGTTCAGTCTAAAACGTTCTTTGGGAAGGAAAAAGAAGTTGTTTAGAAAAATATTAAAAGTGTGATTCAGAAGGAGTTTAGAGAATAAGATTTATCCACACTCTAGTTTTAATCAAACTGTGTATTTGTGTGTGTGTAAAACTAAAAGAGAGATTGTGTGAGTGCAAAGTGTAACCAAACCATGAGATGTTTTCTATCATCTTTGGTGTCTGCATGATGTTATTTTTTTTTTTTAAAATTGGTTGGTAGTATAAAACTATAACACAAGAAACACAATGACAGAGAGACAACTTACTGCCAATGCAGGTGAATTAGGAGTAATATAGCTCATGATTAGTTAGAAATTAATTTCCAGAGATTTTGCACTGTATCTCTTATAAAGGTTGTGATTGTCTTATATGTTTTTTTTCCCCCATGTCTGCTATTTTTGTTGTTTGGTGACTGGTTTCATTGACTGGTACACATGACACACCTAAATCTAATTAGGTTCAACTCTTGCAGGAGCACTTAGAACTTAGAGTGTGTTTAATGTTCTCAAGACCAAACTCCTGTTTGAGTATTTGGTAATAAATAGATCTATTACTTTGTGCAGCTTTCTTGTGCTGCTCTTGTTCATAACAGTCCAGCAGCTTGTCTGTAGCAGTTACAACAGCTTTCTGTAAAATAATTTTAAAACATTGTATGGTCACCAACACCCTGTGCATACCAACCAGTAAAACCATTCCTGCATAGTCTTTTAGCTTTTTTTTTTTGGCCAAACTGTCTTCTCACATTTGGCTAAATTAAAAGTGATTGTGTTAAAACTTGTATAGGGAGCCTCAATATTGGTAATATTAACAGTCTTAGGCATTATCTGATTGTATTAGTGCAGGATTTAAAAAAAGGATGTACCCTGCCCGTTTTCCCATTTACCATTGCATTTGGTGCCATTCTATTCTGTTGTGAACATCTGTATATTGAACAATTATATACATGTATCATTAAAATTTATATGCACTTTTCTTTTTAGACATTGAGGCAGCTTTAGTATCATCCAGAATTTCTGATGAGTTCAAAATTAAAGGCCTATGTATTGACTTCTTTAAAAAAAATGCAGAAATGCTTTAAGTGGGCATCTTTGTGATGACAGGCTTATGAGGTTGAAAATTCATAATTAATTTAGACCTTAACCAACTTACTGTGAGTTTTGATTTTGTATTGTATTAAAAATCTGATTGTAGTGTAGTATTAAACCAGCTTTTATTGTAGTGTGGTATTAAACTCTGATTGTACTTTTGTAGTGTGGTGATATATACAAACTAATATTGTTGTGTGATTGGCTTCTTTAGTCTTCTTGATATTCATATAGGAGCTTCTTTGTCAATAATATTCTGAGGTGGTTGAGAGCAGTTTTGTGACTGGCCAAATATATAAAGCAAATATCAGATACTGAGATAGGGTTGTAGGGAATTGTTGATTGTCACTTCTTGTAGTTCAGATAAAGCCCGTCTTTATGTATGAACTGTATGTACATTAAAACTGTTCAGTATTGTTTTGACTTTGAACGCAAATGTCTTTACTTAGTCTGATATATGGAGTTTAATCTCAAACATTCGGCTATTATCTATGACTTTTAAGCTTTGCTGATTTTTGTCTTAATATTAATTATTATGTAAAACAGTTAAATCAGATTTAGAATTGACTCTTTGTTGAAGTTTTTGAATCTGATGTGCACCTATTGGTTTTAAATAAGTGAATATACCTGCTTAATATTCTATTTAACTTAATTTAATAGATAATTACAGATGCAAGCATGTCTGTATTACTTTTCATATATGAACTTATTTTAAACAGAACTGATGCTATCTCACCTAATAGAAATAATACTTCTGCTTTTTTCTTTTTTTTTTTTAAACAATTCAATTACTATTGATATTCTGACTTATTCATACTGTCTCACTCACACTCACTCTCTCAGCTTTTTTATAATGATGCATGTACATATATAGCTGCATTATACAAACCACTCAGCCCATTAGTTTTAATTTATGACCTGTGTGAAGGTCAGCTTGGCAGGGATTTGATGACAACTAACTAGTGGAAGTGTCATTCTTCTCTGCCTTTGACCTTCTCTTCCCTGATGTATTTTCTCATACAATTTCTCTCTACCTGACCACCATCAACAAAATGTATTCATTTATACTTTGGCAAAATTTTACTTCTGCAAAATGTTATTGTAAAAATAGGATTAAAATTAAAAATAAATGTTATAGTGCTTGATCAAGATAATAGATGAATTAAGTTGACATACAAAATAAAGAATGCATGTGTGTGCCAATACCACAAATCATTATTTAATCATCTATAACTAATTACAATTGATGAGAATCTTAATTTATGTTATTAATAATCTTCCAGAAGGCACCACTAGACTCTCTCAAATGGCAGATAGATATGCGGGGCACTGAATGTTTTCTCTCTTCCACAACATTAAAGAGAAACAGTTACCATCAATTGATATTTCCAAAATATTTCCTTAGGCAGAAAACTTCTTAACAAAGGAGAAGACAGTCCGTCTTTTAATCCATATTTAGTGAACCCCACATCCACCCACTTTCTTCTCCAACATAAGGTTATCAATATGTGTAAGAATGTTAATAGATTTATTAAATAAACAATCAGATATACATATGATATTACAACAAATGAATATAATCAAAAGAGCGTTGACATTTAATCACTTCACAGCAATGTTCAATTAACGCTGGACAATCATTCAGTTTATCCTAGCATAGACATTTGCAGTCAATTAACATAAATATATAATCAAGTTCATAGGTATCGTCACAGAAATGAGAGTAGAGTGTCAGAGAAATGATGGAAGTCAAATGCACATAACCTTTTCAAAGATGGTGGCTGTTGCCAGCATGTGTTCACAATCATGCGTGTTGCCAATCATGCGGTTTGCAACATGTCACTGCCTCACATGTGTGTCCTTCTAGGCATGTTATACAACTGTTCCAGAATTCTTGAGCTTACAAAGCACACCATAGAGAATCATCCTGAATTTTACATGTGATATCAAGCACATCAGGAGGAATGTTTCTCAAATCCTCATGTGTAGTACTTAATACACCATGAAGAACATTCAAAATAATCATCATGAATTCTCGAGACCAATCTCAAGCCACCATTTCTGCTGTATTGGCTCTTTAATGGAATTCACAGGAATCACAGCAATGTGTTTTATGGCTAAGTTGATGACAATGTTGGATTCTCACACCGACACACTCATAACTCTAGTAGAGCACAGTAGCCACGGTAGCACAATGTGACAATAGTAAAACAAAAACTAAAAAAGGCCTGTTCCTCTTCAAAGTCAAATTAAGGCAACACTAAATTTCAGGCATATTTCATCTCTAACTCCTTTCTTTTTCTTACATAGACATTCTCAACTTACAAAATCCTGCAACAATTCATTAGCCTGTATGACCATAGACATAATTGTTCAATTACATAAGCACTTTCTAATTAAAATGATAGATCAATAGCAAATGTACGAAATATTCTAAGTCCACTCTTTCTTCATCAGTCAGTTAACTTAACATAAGCTAACAATCGCCTTTATGAGTGGACTCTAGTTATATTCAGATTTAAAGTGATTAGATAAGGGTACTTCATCAACAAAGAAACTTTCGGTCCATCCCCATTTGGATGAGTCTGTTATGAACAAGTGTGAGACTGTTAGTCAGAAAAACTACTCATCCAGTTTGAACTGGTTTAGAATTGCATCAGCAATTTTCTAGCATAATTAATACCAACCCTAGTTGTTATTCCCAACTCTGGCAGTTACTAAAATTACCGTCAAGGAGTGACCAAGATGGGGTCACTTCAACAATTTAACAATTTATATAAAAATTAAGTTTAGAAATAGGGTTAGGCAAATTTACTCCGCCACAGTATATGAATAAATGATAGGTGAAAGTGTCTTACAACATATAGATTAGTTTACAAAATAAATAGATTAATTAAGTTATGTTTTGAATTGCAATATGAAGTATGCAAATTTGTTTACAAAAGTAACTTAAACATGCTAGAAATGTATGAGTTTATCTCTAGATTTCAATAGCAATGGTGCCTTAGGGTATCTTTGCTGACTTGTGGACATGTTACTCTTATAATAAAAGTTTACTTCATTTTTAAAATATATTGAATTTTGAGAAGTGTGTTTAGAAAAAATGTCGTATATTTATGATTTACAATGGAACATGATATTTTATAAATGTTAAGAAAAATAAAGTTGAACAGTTTAGCATAGGTTTAAAACTCAGCATTACATATATGCAAATTTTCAGAGTACTCATGCAAACTAATCAAAATACACAATTATAGAGAGAGAATTCTGCATTGGTTGAAGGTAGAAAACGCTGACTTACTAATTAGTATTTCTAAAAATTTGTTACATCTTTACACAGTTCATCCCATCACTGCCTTAGCTTATCTCTACTGCATAGTTCACCCACATCAATGCCTGAAGCTGTGACTGCACCCTTGCATTACGTCACCGATGTTTATGCTGTCCTATCAACCCCACCTCTCACTCTGTTTCTGTCAGTACAAACGTTAAAGTGTGGATGGTGTGCTCTGTCACATGAAAATTCCTTTCTACTTGGTCAGTCTGTTGCTAGAGTGGAGGTCCTGAGCTTAGTGTGCAGTGCAGGATTAATAACCCCAAAACTGCACGCATTTAGGCTTTTGTACAGGCACAGGTTGCGTTTTGGATAGAGGAGCAGTTGAGATGCCAGTCACATGGTCTACTGTTCATGCCTGTTATTCTTATGCATAGTGTTTTGTAATGTGGTGTGAGGAAACAATAGTGAAACTAATAAATAAATAAAATCCACTGTGTGAACAAGGGGAAAGCCAAGAAAGCAAGCAGTATCCTGGGTACAGGAAAAAGAAGAGAAGCTCCTCCATTTACTAAATCTTTTCTCTCATTTTAATCAGCATAACTTTGCAAGCAGTTGTTTAATTCTGTATCTGAGCTGGACCTATAATGGGTGAGTAGATAAGTGATTTATTATAGCCATCCTGTCTTTCCGTGGAATCTCTGCCCTCATATTTGCCTGTCTTAACATTGAAATCTTTGTATTTTTCAGGGTTTTTTTTTTAATTTGGTGGGGATGGGGAGTGTTTCTTTGTTTTCAAAAGTTCGATAAAATCAGCTACTCTGTCAGATGTGAGCTAGAAAATTAAATACACAGTTTGTGATATGTAGGGTTGAGGTGTATAATTTGCAAGGAAATATATGCATTTAAAAAAAAATTTCTTGTGACAGGGTTCTATAAGCTAATTTTATATATGCAGCTAAAAATGCAGTCATTTAAAAAAAAAAAAATGGAATGTGTTTTTACTATATAATGTAAATGCAGCTGCATGTAAATAAATTCTCATGTGATATAATCTGTGCTGCATATCAAAATATTTTTGGTTTTTTTTTTACATATTTTGAATACACAAATATAGGCTTAAGACATAATATAAACTGTTATGAGGAATTCCGAAATGTTCAATGTTGTCTTAAACAATTTTTCATTTGGTCTTCTATTTCTTCAAAAATTGTATTGGTAAAGATAAACTTAAAGCTTTGAAATTGTTTAATCATTGTGTGCATGAATTTTTAAGAAATGAAATAAATGTATGTAAAGCAGAGAAGCAGGCTCGGTCAGAGAGAGCTTATTCAAAATTCAAGGGTTCATATTACACATAATTCCATTGAAGGCAATTTTCATTCACTCACTATGTATTTAAGTGAAGCCTGTCTGTGTTGTTATTACTGTGTGTGTATGTATTTAACTGAAGCCTGTTTATGTTGTTATTACTGTGTGTGTGTGTATTTAACTGAAGCCTGTTCATGTTGTTATTACTGTGTATGTATTTAACTGAAGCCTGTCTATGTTGTTATTACTCTGTGTGTATGTATTTAACTTTAGCATGTTCATGTTGTTATTACTCTGTGTGTATGTATTTAACTTAAGCCTGTTTGTGTTGTTATTACTGTGTGTGTGTGTATTTAACTGAAGCCTGTTCATGTTGTTATTACTGTGTATGTATTTAACTGAAGCCTGTCTGTGTTGTTATTACTCTGTGTGTATGTATTTAACTTAAGCATGTTTGTGTTGTTATTACTCTGTGTGTATGTATTTAACTTAAGGATGCTTGTGTTCTTATTCATTGTGTGTGCTTAACTTAAGCATGTTTGTGTTGTTATTACTCAGTGTCTGTATGTTTCACTTAAGCATATTTGTGTTGTTACAAGTATGTGTGTGTGTGTTTAACTTAAGCATGTTTGTGTTGTTATTACTCAGTGTGTGAGTTTAACTTAAGCATGTTTGTTTTGTTATTCCTGTGTGTATTTTGTGTTTATTCATCTAACTTGAGGATGATTGTTTTGTTATTACTGTTTGTATATGTGTGTGTTTATTGAGCTAACTTAAGCATGTTTATGTGTGTAAACTGACTTTATGAATGGAGAAAGAAGGAAAAAAACAACAGCAGCACATGAAAACGAAACCTGATATTCACAACACTTTTCACATAGATCCCAGATGTGAAAAGTGAACTGTAGTTTTCTGGGTTTGCTGGATAATCTTCTTATATAGTTCTTCACTATGATTGAAGAACCAAATTATTTTAAATTTATTTTTTAAAATACAAGTTTATATTCTTAAATACAGGAGATATGTAACGTCTTTTTTTACTTACATAACTATATTGTCAAGACTTATAAGCAGCAGACCGACACCACACACACACACACACACTAATGGTACATTTTAGCTGAAACGGAAATGATAAATAAGAAAAGTGAAACACTTTGAATTACCGGTAGTATTTATTTTAGCCGTTTGAAAACACAGGACTTAGATTATGCTCGAATTAAATGTTCACACCCTGTGGGTCATGACTGGGTGGAGTGGGTGTTGGCAGCAGTGTGAAACCATAAAATTATAGCAGTTGTTTAATTTAAAAACAAAACAATCTTTTAGACTCTGCTAAGTGTTGTTGTCAGTGCTGACTTTGGACAGCATTGCTGATTGAGAACTAAGATTATGTAGTCAGACTCAGAATATATTTTATTGTGACTGTCGCGTGTTTGTTTTTTTCATTTTATATTGATTGGTTTATGTTTACGTCCATTTGAACTGTTTGCTGATTTCGCGGACGATATCGCCATATCGCGTACCACCTACCTTACGACGCGCGCGTTCAGTGCAAATGCTGGACTTGCTGCTTCACTTGAACACGTCAGTTCGAGCGTCCGTTCAGTGCCGTTAAAAACTCCACAAGCAGTCAAATTAGTATCGTCACTTGAGTCTCCCCACCCCCCACCCCTCTCCTCTTCCCATCCCTCTCCTTATCCTAATCTTTCATTTTATGTTAGTACTCGGGAGTTATTTTATGTGGGAGTGAGTCAGCATCTGTCTTGCGCTGACAGTTGTTTAATTAGTGCCGGAAGAAGAGTAACTTGGCGGGGCGTGGGAGTCATTTCGGCTATGCTTAATTGACCTTTGAAATGGTTTAATGGTGTCGGTCTATGCTTGCTAGTTTCTGCTACATATAACGAAAAACTATTTGTGTTTGCCGTATAACGATAAATTATTCGGGATTTGCCGTATAACGATAATTATCCAGAATTTGCCCTATAACGATAGAATTATTCGGGGTTTGCCGTATAACGATAAATTATTCGGAGTTAGCCGTATAACGATAAATTGTTCGGGGTTTGCGGTATAAAAATAAATTATTCAAGGTTGATTTTTCTAATTCTTTTAAACTGGCCGTATGTCTGATTTCAAAATTATTTATGTCCACCTACATTCTGACCCGTACGCTCTTTCTAATGGATAAATGGTTTTAAAGTGTTGCGTTGACCCATTTCATCGCGCATGCGCTGTCACTTTGTAGAGATAGTTGTTCGACTTTGTCACGGATCTCACTACAGTCGTCTTTGAAAGTGTTTGTCGTAGTATCTCCTATCTCCTTGTTTCTCCTATCTCACTACAGTCATCTTTGGATGTTTGTCTTAGTATCTCATTGTTTCTCCTATCTCACTACAGTCATCTTTGGATGTTTGTCTTAGTATTTCATTGTTTCTCCTATCTCACTACAGTCATCTTTGGATGTTTGTCGTAGTATCTCATTGTTTCTCCTATCTCACTACAGTCATCTTTGGATGTTTGTCTTAGTATCTGATTGTTTCTCCTATCTCACTACAGTCATCTTCGGATGTTTGTCTTAGTATCTCAGTGTTTCTCCTATCTCACTACAGTCATCTTTGGATGTTTGTCTTAGTATCTCATTGTTTCTCCTATCTCACTACAGTCATCTTTGGATGTTTGTCTTAGTATCTCATTGTTTCTCCTATCTCACTTCAGTCATCTTTGGATGTTTGTCTTAGTATCTCATTGTTTCTCCTATCTCACTACAGTCATCTTTGGATGTTTGTCTTAGTATCTCATTGTTTCTCCTATCTCACTACAGTCATCTTTGGATGTTTGTTTTAGTATCTCATTGTTTCTCCTATCTCACTACAGTCATCTTTGGATGTTTGTTTTAGTATCTCATTGTTTCTCCTATCTCACTACAGTCATCTTTGGATGTTTGTCTTAGTATCTCATTGTTTCTCCTATCTCACTACAGTCATCTTTGGATGTTTGTCTTAGTGTCGCAGTACAATGCAACGTTTCTCCTATCGCAGTGCTATAGCGTGTAAATGCATTGCCGCAATCATATATATTTGTATACAGATGTATTGTCTTGCTACTCTCAGTACAGTCACGCACATAGCACGATTTCGCTCCTCTCTGTACAGTCTCTTGCAAGAGTATTGTCCTTGTGTCTCGCTGATCTTAAAGCACAACATTTGTACAAGCCCATTTTGGTGTGTCTGATCTCATTGCACAGTTCTGTATTCATATTCATATTTTTTATTTTTTTTTTTGTCTGACATCGTTATAGTCATTCACGAGTTGCTTTGTGTTCCACCAATCGCAGTATTGCTTTGCACACGTGTGCTTTCTGTTCCACCAATCGCAGTATTGCTTTGCACACGTGTGCTTTCTGTTCCACCAATCGCAGTATTGCTTTGCACACGTGTGCTTTCTGTTCCACCAATCGCAGTATTGCTTTGCACACGTATGCTTTCTGTTCCACCAATCGCAGTATTGCTTTGCACACGTATGCTTTCTGTTCCACCAATCGCAGTATTGCTTTGCACACGTATGCTTTGTGTTCCACCAATCGCAGTATTGCTTTGCACACGTGTGCTATGTGTTTCACTATTCTCACCAAAACTCATGTACCAGTATGGGTCTTTGTGTCTCACTGATCTCAATAAGATCCTGTACAGCCAACAACCCTGTACAGGCGCGCTGTTTGTTATCCAATCAGTCCTATAGAACTTGTCTCGCTGGCTGACTATCCGAACGTTCACTGATTTTACAAACGAGTTCTGAGCACCTAGAGGAGGAGTCATGGATGTGTGCAGATGGCTGTCTCGCTGATCTTAAATGAGTCGTGTACAAGTAAATCGACAACTGACGTCTTATTAGCTATAGTCTTGTTTCATGTGTGCAGATGGCTGTCTCGCTGGTCTTACTACAGCCTTGTACAAAACAAGTAAATGGTAACCGAAGTCTCATTCGTTATATTATTGTCTTGTTTCATGTGTGCAGATGGCTGTCTCGCTGGCCTTGTACAAAACAAGTAAATGGTAACCGATGTTATATTATTGTCTTGTTTCACGTGTATAGATGATGCGTCTTGCTGACCTGAATACAGTCTTTAGCAAGTATAGAACCGGTGAATTTTGTTTTTAGTGACGTACAGGCAAACGGACAAAAAACAAAAACAAAAACCGGGTATGAAATAATTGTTGAAGTTTCTGGTGAAATAAGAACCGTCCTTAAGAAGAATAAAATTTCACAGTAACCAATGAGTTATGACAGAGCATGCAGTTATATATAAACAGTTTAATCTCATTGGACGATGCACAAGTTGCTAATATATCTTAAAGAGTGTGTGTGTGTGGGGGGGGGGGGCATTGCTATACGTAGATGTACGAAAGTAAGAGTCTGAATTTTTTTTTTTATATCGTCTCAAAGACGATTTAACTTAGGGCTCGATGTACTTGGTCCGTGCAAAACATTCATCACTAAGCTTGGTTTTGTTGTTTCCTGCAAAGAGCAGAGTTATCTGTCAGTATTGACAGTGCCAGCTTTACATTTCTCGTTTCTAGCAGCCTGATAACATATCGCATTCAGACTGGTCTCGCGTCCTACCTAATAACGAATTTGTCGCATTCATCGGTCGTCATGACGTCCTTGTACCTAATTTATCGCATTCATCGGTCTCGAATCCTCATAAAAAACAATGCTTTCACCAGTCTCACATCCATGTACATAAAAAAGATAATGTATTCATTTTTAGATCTTTTTTTTTTATATATGCATTCATTAGTCTCAGCTTTTTACGTCACAGTGTGTTTATCAGTCTCACAACTTTATACGTAACATAATGCATTCATCAGTCTCACAACTTTATACGTCACATGATGCATTCATCAATCTCACAACTTTATACGTAACATGATGCATTCATCAGTCTCATAACTTTATACGTCACATGATGCATTCATCAATCTCACAACTTTATACGTAACATGATGCATTCATCGGTCTCACAACTTTATACGTAACATGATGCATTCATCAGTCTCACAACTTTATACGTCACATGATGCATTCATCACTCTCACAACTTTATACGTAACATGATGCATTCATCAATCTCACAACTTTATACGTAACATGATGCATTCATCAGTCTCACAACTTTATACGTAACATGATGCATTCATCAATCTCACAACTTTATACTTGACATAATACATCCTTCGCTCGTCATGACGTCCTCATTCTTGTTGTATGTGTTTCAGCGATACGCTAATATTTGCCCTTTACGTCACTTGCGTTTTCGCGATATCTTGTTAACAGTATTGACCGGATAAAAGGCTGCTTTAACTAACACGTCAATATTTACATTGACGCACGCGCGTGTGTGTGTGAAGTTTTTAAAATCTGTTTTGCATTTATGAATTTTTAAGTAGTAACATAATTTAAAATTAGAAATAATGAATATTTGGCTCTTTCCGCATTAGAGGTTGGCCAAGAAAGTCCCTCGCGATCAGCGGGCGTTGCTGTTAAAAACTCAGCGCTGACAACGGGATTAACTCCCCTGTGGATGTTCAGCTGTTCTTTTCATCGTCGAGCTCTAACGCGACAGAGGCGGGGTAATCACGGCCAAGCACCGCCTGACGTCACTTTTACCATTTCACTGACAAGATGTAGGTCGCGCGTCTTTCGGTTTAGTTTCCTCATACACGCGCAGTGAGAGGATTGACGCCAAACATAAACATACCAACGGCAGCAAGGCTTGAACACAAAGTTCAGTCTCCAGTGTGCTCTGATGTTGTGTGAGATTCAAGCTAAAGCACAAAACATTGTCAGGAATTGGAAGGTGCCATATTTATTTATTATTGTCACGTCTCTGGGAGCAACGACTGTTGGAAGTAGGCATAAAGACCCCAGAATGATGGTCACGGACGAGATACGATGAGATTGTATGATTTGTAGGAACTACTGTAAAGGACAAATAGGTATACCACGCTTTTCCAGACTTCCCCCCTCCCCGCCCCTCTTTCTTCTCCACCTACCCATCCGCCTCCAAGCTCTGCCGCATTACACCAGAATAACTATTTTTGAGTTATTTCTTCGTTTTACTTATAACACCAAATAACAAGTATCGGATGCAGACGTTAATTGACCGATTGGTCAAGCAGTCCAGTCACGAACGTCGAACCTACTTCTGTCCCCATGATCCGTAGGCGTGACCAATCGGAAGCATTCGTCCATAAAATGAGTTGGCACTCATGAAATCTGTATACGCTATTTTTGTACCCAAGTCCACCACCTCAACTTTTGTTTTGTACCCACGTTTATCGTGTCCGTCAAAAAGACAAAAAACCAGGCCAACTCGAATAGTTACTTTGGTACCCAATTCCACCCCCCACCCCCAATCCGTAAAAATCACCTAGGTCCTGGTTAATTGTTGTGCCCATTTTTTTTTTTATCGTCCCGTAAACATCAGCTGCGACCTCTCTAATGGTTTTATCTATCGTGCCCAATATTCACTGTCCCGTAAACACCAGCTGCGACCTCTCTAATGGTTTTATCTATCGTGCCCAATATTCACTGTCCCGTAAACACCAGCTGCGACCTCTCTAATGGTTTTACCTATCGTGCCCAATATTCACTGTCCCCGTAACGTCACCCAACGTTCAAAGCGAACTTTCCTCTCACGTTAACCAGTCACCCGAGACCAGAACATGGCATACCAATCTTTGGTCGCTACTCAACCGGGTGCATTTGCATGCAAGATCGGGTGCTTTGCACACCCGGACAGTTTTTGTAGACAATGCCATCCACCCAATTTTTTTTTTTTTAAAGTTATTAAGTGTATGCCAACAATATTGAAACATTTGCTAGAGTTATAAATAGATCTTGTCATTGCACATTCTGAAGACTTTTCCCACTTGATGGCTGGTAACATCTTGCAGACATTTCCATTAAGTTGTAACTTTTGTACAGCAAAGCAGGCTTACGATATGATATACCAGGGGTGCACAAACTTTTTAGGCCAGAGGGCCAGATTTCCAACTGATAGGGCGTGGAGGGTCTCAAGTCAGATTGGACATGGATGGCTCAGTAGAAAAAAAACACAACACAAATAATTAAATAAAGTCCTCGGGGGGGGGGGGGGGGGGAGCGCACAGAGCCCTGTGTCGGGCCGCGGTTTGTGCACCCCTGCTTTAAAATGCTTATTTATGTTTTTACAATTTCACTATCTCTTTGCAATGTTTATTTAGGTTTTAGAAAAACTATAATTAATCTCTTTGCAGTATTTGTTTAAGAAAAGACACTGATTCTTTTCATGTTTATTTACGTAAGCCCACGAACTCTATTTAATGTTTAGGATAGCACAGCATTAATGAGAGACTTTGGGTTAAGAAATATTTTCTTTGACTCTTTAACATAACGTTTGACTGAAATCACTGGAGCGTGCTTTTTGTTTTCAGACAATGACGCTTACGCCCACGTCGCTCATGAAAGGAAGACTTGCTAAATTATGAGTAACTTCTGAGGAATTAGCCTAAACATTTTCTTTTTTTTTAAAAATGACTTTGGAGTATTGTGCGGGGGGGGGGGGGGGGGGATCCAACAAGCACAAAAGTCCACGTTGGTTTTAATCATTTGACCCATCCACTACTGAGTACGATGTAGTTAGTTAGTATTGACCTATTCACGTGATTTTCAATGCAATTTATAAGGGAGCTAAATCAAAAAATAGAACTTGATAATTACATAAATTTTGTGTTGACCTGGCCCAAAGGCATTTTGCCAAAGTTCCTAATATTTTTTTGCTAGGGTGTTTTTCCGAAATGCCCGGGTTTTTCGCCCGCTCTCCCCCCACGAACTGCTATATCTTTGCCAAAGGTATTTTATTGAACTGTCAGGTGTTTTGTTTGTTTGTTTTTTGTGTCAGCCGTTATTGTTTTTATTACTTTACTTAACCGGTGGTATTTTAACCAAACTATCATGGCCATTTTGTGTTTATGATTGATATTAATAAGTGTGTTTGTGTACGCCCTTATTTAGCTGACTTTCCTGTGTTGTTGTAACCTTTTGTTTGTTTTGACAAACATCCCTTGGAGGAGACTGTGAGGCGTGTGTCGAGCCCAGATGAGTTCATCACCCATTGTCTAATCAGTGCTGCCGATTGTTTTGATTTAGGGGAACAACAGTGGGAGGGTATCCACCTGGTCGTGACGTGTTGGTCGTTGACAGGTACAGTAACTGGCAGGAAACGGCCAGCTATATATACCTAGTCAAGTTCCCCCACCCCTTCCCCAGCGCAAAATCGGCCTAGACCGGAAACGCACCCCATACGTAAGTATTAGCAGCAACATGCATGCAGATCGAAGTCGAAAAGTTTACTGCTTTCCTGTGGCACCGAAGTCGAAAAGTTTACTGCTTTCCTGTGGCACCGAAGTCGAAAGGTTTACTGCTTTCCTGTGGCACCGAAGTCGAAAAGTTTACTGCTTTCCTGTGGCACCGAAGTCGAAAAGTTTACTGCTTTCCTGTGGCACCGAAGTCGAAAGGTTTACTGCTTTCCTGTGGCACCGAAGTCGAAAAGTTTACTGCTTTCCTGTGGCACCGAAGTCGAAAAATATAGTGCATTTCCTGTTTCACCGAAGTCGAAAAGTTTACTGCTTTCCTGTGGCACTCAAGTCGAAACGCTTACTGTACTTTTCTGTGGCACCGAAAAGTCGAAAAGTTTACTGCTTTCCTTCGGCACTCAAGTCGAAACGCTTACTGTACTTTTCTGTGGCACCGAAAAGTCGAAAAGTTTACTGCTTTCCTTCGGCACTCAAGTCGAAACGCTTACTGTACTTTTCTATGGCACCGAAAAGTCGAAAAGCTTACTGCACTTTCCTATGGAACTGATATCGACGATTTGAAAAAAAACAAAACAATGATATAGACATGATTTGTGTAGCGTGGCATTACCTGCTAATCAGAACGAGGCTCGAATGGTGGGCTAAAACAGTCGTTAACTAGTGTGACCTTTTGTGCGTCTGGGCTGATAGAAGTAGTTGTGGAGTTTGGGTTTCCTGTGTCTGGTGACACGGTGATTGTTAAAGTAGTGCAACAGTCCTGATTTCTGTAGCAGTAGGCCAGTAGTTTCTGAAGTAGTAGTTGTTGCAGTCCTGATTTCTGTAGCAGTAGGCCAGTAGTTTCTGAAATAGTAGTTGTTGCAGTCCTGATTTCTGTAGCAGTAGGCCAGTAGTTTCTGAAGTAGTAGTTGTTGCAGTCCTGATTTTTAATCGGGAGGCTAACTGTAGACATTGATTTCTCTTCAGGTTTGTTGAGGGGGTGGGGGGCAGCAGTTTCATGTGTCCTGCCCGTATTGTTCTGTACTGTATTGGTTTGTGTAACAGTAACCGTTGGTGTCCAAGTTTAATTGTCTGCTTTTAACCAAATGCTAGTGTTTCATTTGCTTTGTTAGAGTGGTGATAATTTTGCTGATGAAGATTTTTTCGCGTTGACTTCCAGAAGAATGTATTTCCTTCCTAGTATTATTTGTCTGAATTGATTTTTGTTGTATTAGACTTTGTGTTCTCTTTCTGTAGTTTACCAACATCATTTGTATGCTCTTAAATTTTATTACATTATTATTCGTACTCATAAAAGCTTGGTGACCCTGTCTGACACTATGGCTGGGTATTTTTAACTGTCTGTTTTATAGTTCGACTGTTCATTGTGACATCTGTACGGTATTGTGTTGTTTCGTCTTAGGTCGCCATTGCCCTGCCTTGTCAAGCGTGACTGAACAGCAGGTTGGCGGGGTGGTGGTGGTTCTAGAGCCAAAAAATGTGTAGTGTAAATGTTGAGAATGGGGAGGTCGTTCCCGTGCAATGCAGCAAGATGGAACTTAAGGATTATGTCGATTTTATCATTAGTAAAATAAAATAAAAATGCTTAACCCCGCCTGTTACATAATATACTTGTGACGAGTTCTACAGTGATATATTGAGACAATATGGTGGGTTGTACAACTACAAGGCAGTACTGAGACCGGTGATTTGAACAGAGCAGTACTGAGAGTACTATACTGAGACTAAGTGGTGAGTTCAACAGCACTATAGTAGAGGGAGAATTCTAGTGTATATATAATACTGTCTCTAAATGGTGAGTTCTATACAGTACTGCAGTACTGAGACTAAGCGGTGAGTTCTACAGTACTATACTGAGACGAAACAGCTAGTTCTACAATACTATACTAAGTGGTGAAACAGTACTGTACTGAGAAAGAATTGTGAGTTCTACCGCACTGAAGGTTTCAGTTGAGACTTTGGTCTTCCTTGTGTCTGATTTATGTCACATTGGCATTATACCAACGCCAAATGTGAATGTCAGCTTACCGCAAGAGAACTCTGTTAAATACTGTACGCTGATACAGATTGAGCTTACCGCTTAGTCTAAGTATAGTACTGTAGAACTGACCACTTTGTCTCGGTATTGCACTGTAGAACTCACCACGTTGTCTCAGTACTGCAATGTAGAACTCCCACATAGTCTCAATACCGAACTGTAGAACTCACCACTTTGAGTACCGAACTGTAGAAGTCACCACTTTGAGTACCGAACTGTAGAACTCACCACTTTGAGTACCGAACTGTAGAAGTCACCACTTTGAGTACCGAACTGTAGAACTCACCACTTTGAGTACCGAACTGTAGAACTCACCACTTTGAGTACCGAACTGTAGAACTCACCACTTTGAGTACCGAACTGTAGAACTCACCACTTTGAGTACCGAACTGTAGAAGTCACCACTTTGTCCTAGCACTGCACTGTAGAACTCACTGCTTCACAGTACAGTACTATAGATAGCATTTACCTTGAGACCCAGTATTGCAAAGTGCTGATAGATTTAAGTGTCATTATTGCATCTCTTTGCTGCCATTATGTATGTCTATATATGTATTATTGAATTGTATTCTCTCACTGTTATATGACAGAAGCCGTTAAGTATGTGGAAATCTACCTATTGCTTCTTGCTTTTTTAAAAGCTGGTCTAATATGACGTCACTACTTAGGCACACACAAATCCACACACACACCCCCCACCCCCCCGTTTTATTATCAAGAAAATCGGACCTTCCCACACCTGTTACTAAGCTCTAAATGAAAACAAAGAATTAAAACAGTCTTTACTGGAAATAACTGTATAACTTTATTAATTTTTTAAAGGGGGAGGGGGGCAAACACAATAACGGACTGTATTGTGAAATATTTAATACTTATAGAAAAAAATTTCAATGCGGCTTTTGTCCTCAGTAAACTAGAACCCGTGCAAAAACCTTGAGAGCTAAATATAGAACAAGAAAATGAAGTGTTGTTGTCGATAGCTCGAGTATTCTAGTCATGAGGTAAGCGAAAACCAGTAACCGATTGAGTAAAATGCAGTTATGCTGTCTTCTTTAACCACGTTACAGCCTGTGATTGTTGTAGTGACGTTAAGTTTAATAGTCATCATTCAATCGGTAAACAAAGAAAGAAAAATGTGCAGCTCTTATAAAGTTATGTCTTTTGTACGCCAAGAGCAATGACGACATTTGATGATTTGAACATAGATCTCGTCGAGAGAATTGATTTAAGAAATTTGCTATCAGGCTGACTTTGTTACGAGTCTGGGAACTGGATTCTGAGCTCGGAGTATTGCAGTAGTCTACTTCCAACACTGAGTTTTCGGAGTATTGCAGTAGTCTACTTCTAACACTGAGTTTTCATCAGTATCAAAGTTAAAAAATTGAAGCCCAGGACAGGTGTATCTGTGCATAACCGAGTCTAATTCATTTAAATAATAGCCCATTCGTTAAAAAAATTTTTTTTTGGGGGGGTGGGGGTGGGGGCGCTGCCGTTTGTTTATTTAATGAGATTTGCAAGTTTTCTGGAGCAGCATGTAACATTTGACGTTGTTATTTATTGTCTGGTAGTTCTAGGTAACTTGATTTGTAAGTACTGACGTCATTAAGTTCTTGGTCACTAGTTTTGTAAGTACTGACGTCATTAAGTTCTTGGTCTCATATGTCAGCACTGACATCATCATTATTATTTACTTGAAGTTCTTGGGCATTTGTAAAGTTGTACAACGTTCGGGTGAGACGATTCTTAAAGTTTAAAAATGGATGAGTACAAGTCAATATTTTACTATCGACGATCTCGACTTCATATTTTTACATCCGGGAAACTTGTAGCCTAATGTAATAGGATAGCAGCGCAGCTAAAATATCAGTATCTTTACTGAAGAAGGAAATATTTATTGACTGCGATAGTGCATACGTTTTGCACTGCACGCGTAAAACCACCAACTGAAGCCGCCATTAAAAATATTATTTTTCTTTTAACACAAGGACTTGAACCAAGCTTGACATGGCCACGGGTCATAGAGTGATAGATGCTGGCAGAGTTTTGACCATTTTTGCCTTCGGGGGCAGACCGGTTTGCATCCTCTGGTTACCTCATTCGAGCTGGGGGCGAAATGCCAGATATAATGTTGTTCAATATGCAAACTAACACCTGGACTGTTTGCAGCTCTGGTTCCACCTGTGAGAGGCGGTCGACTTCCTAACTGCAGCACGCGCCAGAGAACTGCGTTTATATTTTTTTTTTCGTTGGCAAAGCGAGAGAGACGTGTCGCTTGCCGCGTCAATCCGTCGCTGGATGGTGCTGTGAGTGGACATCGGGACGCGAATCCGTCCGATCATAACGGTTGTTTCTCGAAATTAGGGGCTCTTTCCTGTGTTTGTTGAGAATTTAAGTATTAGCGCCCCCCCCCCCCACACGTACACATAAAAAAAAAAAGAAAAAAAGTGCTGGTTGAATACAATGAGATTCCCTCTCTTTTCCTTTGTGCAAGTTAGATATTCCTCTATCCGTTTTCGTTATCCTCCCCCCCCCCCTTCCATTTTTAGGCCTGTTTACTTTGTTTTAAAAAAATCTCTCTCAGACCTTACAGTTTTGTTGAAAATAATTTCTCTAATTTTGTTACATTAAAGTTTGGAAATGGATATTGAGCCAGTGTAATTGCAGTAGAGATAATTTTTGAAGATGGGTTAGAATGCAATGGAGATTCTGAAATGGTGTTTCCCTTTCAGCAGACGTGTTCATTGACCCAGGATAAAGAATATACAAATTAGTCTCTGTGTAACCACCCACAATATACCTACAATTCATTTTGAGTACCCACAGTATACAATTCAGTCTCCGTGTACCCAGTATACAATTCAGTCTCCGTGTACCAAGTATACAATTCAGTCTCTGTGTACCCAGTATACAATTCAGTCTCCATGTACCCAATATACAATTCAGTCTCTGTGTACCCAATATACAATTCAGCCTCTGTATACCCACAATATACAATTCAGCCTCTGTATACCCACAGTATGCAAATCAGTCAGTAAATACCCACAGTGCACAATCCAGTCTCCCTATATCCACTGTATATACATTTCACTCTCTGTGTACCCACAAACTACCATTCACTCTTCGTGTACCCCACTTTTTAATATCTGCTCCCCCCCCCTCCTAACCTGTTTTAAGAGCACAATCTTAACGTAAACAACAGCAACCCTTTGTTTGTAATTTAGAATAGAGTTCAGCATACTAAAGTGTACTCCATTCTTCTTATCACAGTACACTTTCATTCTCTTTGGCAATGTATATTAAAACATTTTCTTTTCTCTTTCCTTCATACGTGTTTACATTTCTTCTAAACATGTGTTGTTTAAGTAAGTTGTGTTTGTTGTTTATGTTGTTTAAGTAAGTTTTGTTTGTTGTTTTTTGTTGTTTAAGCAAGTTTTTTTGTTGTTTCAGTAAGGTTTTTGTTGTTTAAGTAAGCTTTGTTTTTGTTGTTTAAAGTAAGTTTTGTTTTTTGTTTTTGTTGTTTAAGTAAGTTTTGTTGTTTTTTGTTGTTTAAGCAAGTTTTTTTTTGTTTAAGTAAGGTTTTTTGTTGTTTTTGTTTTTTAAGTAAGTTTTTTTTGTTGTTTTTTCTTGTTTAAGTAATTTTTTTTGTTTATAAGTATTTTTTTTGTGTGTTTATTTAAGATTAAGTTTGTTAACCATAAAGGTGTAGGTTAAGTTCATGAATTTAAATAGAAAGTACACTTTAATGAGTTAGTAATGGCACTTGTGCTGATACCATTATCCTTGATAAATTATCATAATTTATTCTGTCACCGTCTCCCAATCCTCACTCAAACTACATACCCATACACACTTCCTCAAACACCCATTCACACTTCATTAAACACACATCACCCCTCTACACAGGGGCATGCAGAAAAATATGTCGGAATTGTGCAATAAACTTTATTGACAGATCAGTAATTGTACAAGAAAGTAGACAACACTTTCAAATGAATATGCTAACAGGCTAATTGTCTGTGTACTCTTAATAGCTCATTTCATCATTGGTGTTACAAACTGCCATTGGACAGTTCCTCTCATTTCCTCCTCCCCCCATCTCACCTTTCTTTTAATTGCTCCTCTTCTTTTGTTTTTTTTCTTCTAAAGAATAAGCAAACAGCCCAAGATGCAGTATACCATAGGTCTGTGTGAGCTCTTACAAACTGGGTCATTCTCAACAATTAGCTGATTGTACAGTCAAAACAGCATTTGGGTTTGGTTTCGTTCATGTCAAAGCAAGTCATACAGGAAACTAAAATATTGTGTTCAAGAGACTTGAGAGGGAGGGAGGTGGGGAAATGTTGCTTTAGGGTATATAATTACAGATGACTAGCTAATCAGATTACAATGTTTGTGTTTAAAATCTTCTATGTTAACTTTAATGTACTGCCTTAGAAGAGAGTCACATTCCAGCTGCATTGTTAGTTTTAATTTCACTTATTATGCATGCATACATGGATCAACTTTGTGTGTATGAGTGTGTGTGTGTGTGTGCGTGTGTTTCTGCTCAGTGTTAATAGCTTTCTTAAGAGTGAAACTAAAGATGCATTTACTGAAGTAAAAGTATAGTGGAGATTGATTAATGGACAATTCTGTTTACCATGCTGTGGTAACGAAGTTGAAAATGAAAAATTTCACATGGCATTAAAAATGCTAGAGTAAAACAACTGCTCTTTGGAACAACATTTGTTTTTAATAAAGGACTTTATAAGTTTAAAGTACATTTGCCACTCAGTTATAAAGATTAAAAGCCACTCTGATGGATCAAGTTTGTTTTCTACGCAGTTAGTCTCAAATGATCTAGCGGTCTAGCCTTTAATTTTTTAGCGTCACTCACCAGGAATGAAACAAGAAGTATGAGATTGGTGGGTGGTTGGGGGAGAAAAGTTATAAATAAACATTTTAATTAAAATATATTTTTTAAAAACCCAAACATTTTCTACTCTGGATAATTGTCACAGAGGTTTAATATTTATCATTGTCTGTTTAAATGAACTGCTTATAGCTGTTTACAGAGGTCTTCTAAGACAATGTTGTTAAATACTTACAGTAATTAGTATTGACCTTACAGAAAACTGTTCTGAAAACCTAGTTCATTTGGTAAAACTAAAAGCGAAGTAAAGTATGTGTGGGTTTTTTTCTCTCTGATGAGTTGCTCATTATTTTTTGTTTCCTCTTCCTGATTTTTTTGTAGCCTCTAGAGAGGTAATCCATTTGTGAACAGCTCTACAATTTTTTTTTTGTGTGTGTTTTTGTTAGGTTGTTTCTTTTCATCACATTTCCTGCTTTGACATTAAAATTTTACAGTTTATTTCTTATGACTCTTAAATCTTTATTGTACTGTATTTATAAATAGTATGCTAGCATTGACAAGCTAAACTGTATAAATACTAAAATAGTATGCTAGCATTAATAAGCTAAACTTTTGAACTTATGAGAAGAGCTTTGCCTAATTCATTTAATTTTCAGCAATTTTTCAGCATCTGTAAACTTATTGTAATACTTTTTAAAATGTGATGTTCACTAGAGAATATTATAATACTTTTTAAAATGTGATGTTCACTAGAGAATATTATAATACTTTTAAAATGTGGTGTTCACAAGAGAACTGGTTTGATAGAAGGGGCGAGCTGTGTATTCCCCTATTTTCCTATATTCTGTTAAATTTCATTTAACTTGGTGACTTGAAAAAAAAAAAGTAGGAGGACTTGGATTTGTTGGAGCATATTTGCAGGGATACGTTTTTCAAAATGTGTTTAATAATTAGTTTCATTATTGATTTGCTGTTTCTGCATTAAAAAATAATGCCGACATGATCATTACCATATTCAAAACAATGTTTACCTGATGTGGGTAGGCATCTTGGACAGAAATGATAACATTACCATTATAATTTGCCACATATTAGGATTAAAACTGACTAGACACAAATAAAGAACATAAATTGATATTATTAGTTCTAGCCACATTGGGCATGTGTGTGTTATATGCTTTAGTTTTGCTTTTTGTCCAAGAATGTAGCCTCAAATTTTCATAATAACAATTCAAAATGTGTTATTTTTGTGGTCAAGGGGAGCTAATGTTTTTAAAGGAGTGAAATAAACTTACTAACATTGACGCCCTTTAGTAATATTAAACTCGATTGTGTGTTCTGTGTAGAGTCCTCCCACTCTTCTCATGAAGTCGATGAGCATGACACATCTGACACATTCAACAACAGTTACTCAGCCAAAGCGCACGGTGACTCCAATGGGGATGCTGTCTTGGGATCCTCCCAGCCTGATGAGAGTTCCCGCTACCGGCCACGACTCTGCCATCTATGCAAATGGCCAGACTTTGATGGGTATGGCTTCAACTTGCACGCAGAGAAAGACAAGCCAGGACAATATATCGGCAGCGTTGACCGCAATTCACCAGCTGAAAAGGGGGGCTTGAAGGAGAATGACCGAATTGTGGAAGTAAATGGCGACAACATTGAATCTGCAAACCATTCTACTGTTATCCAGAAGATTAAATCTGGTGGGGATCGAACCACAATGCTGGTAGTGGACAAGGAAACAGATGAGTACTACAAGAGCCGAGGGCAAAAAATAACCAGCTCTATGAAACATGTGGAGGTACACACAACCCCATCACGTCAGTCAGGTATGTGTATAGCACAGACTTAACCACATATACATATGTGTTATAACAGGTTTTGTTTGTTACAAGTCTGTTTGTGTCACACATTTTGGTATGCATGAACTACAGCTCTATGTAGCTGATTGAAAAAAAAGTGGGGGGGGAGTAGCACTGAAGATCTGATTTGAGACATCAATATCATGGCAGTAAATGATTTGACCAAGTTAGACAATCAAGATCTTGATACATTTAAAGAAAGAGTATTTAGCTTGGTGTCTAGTGAATTAATATTAATTTACACATGCATTGTGATATTTAATGAACCTGAAATGTTTGTGTAATGTATAGGTTCTTTTTCAATTTCAGCAGTGCCTGGTGATGATATGCACATGTATTTTCCTTTTTAATAAGTCCACAATCTGATGACTTTTTAATAATATAACAATCATATTATCTCCATCAAACCTCCCCCTCATCTTAACTTCTTGCCTGCCCGTAGTTGAATAGCTGGCCCCAATAATATAATGGTCATTCAATGGCTGTTTGAAAAGAGATAACTCGTCCAATCTTGTTTAGTATCACCGCAACCAATTTTTCATGCCTAGCATTTTATTTGGATTGCAGTTTATAATCCTGTTTATGTAATGCTCACTTTTCACGGACATGTTATAAACATTTTAAAAATCTGGGCAAGCAAGGGGTTAATCCTAATATAATTGACAGAGCTTAAACAAGTAAATACAGGGAACAAGAACCTGTATACTGTTCACTGTCCTTACCCAATACCCACAATTATTTTCATATATTTTGGTCATATATATGGCTCAGTTCTACACTTCTGGAAGGTACATATTTACAAATTTACTTTTGAGTTTGTAACTCTTCAACTTGCAGGACACAAAAGTCTCTGTTACAGAATAACAGTTACTCCCATTGTTTATTTGGTTAAGGCCACATTAACCACAGTTGTGGTTAAGATTACATTTATTTATAAGTATTATAATACTTAGAAATTATCTTTTGCTGCATATTTTCTTGTTGGGGAAAATAATCATCGGTCATAGCCCAGCAAGAGAAGCGGATTTGGCATGATAACACGAGCAGGTGTTTGTCCTATACACAACTGTATGTTTGTGAAGTTACCTGGCTTCTTCCTTGAATTCGTTTTTATTTCTCCTTGTTATGCTTCACTCTCTGCAAAAGAACAAAGCATGAGAATTTGATCACGTCTGTTTTGCCAGTCTTTTAGTTTTAGCGCCTGTGTACCTTCAGATCATGGAATTAGCTTACTCTTTGAATGTGCACAGATGGCTCCTCCAAGACCAGGTAGAATGTTTACTCTTTAGCCACTTTGCATATTTAGCTCAATTTTCTGTTCAGAGGAGGACAGGGATTCACTGCCCTCACGTGAGGATCTGGGTTCTGATTTTGCCGAACCTCCAGCCGATCTTGATGACTACACATTTGTTGGAAATAAAAGAGATTATTCGCCAGAAAGAGAATTTCCACCCCTTCCGGAACCATACCATTCATCTGGTAATACACTATTAAAGAAAAAAGGCACTTTTTTTTTTTTGCATTTAGTTTGGCTCAAGAGCCACCAGAGAAAGGACATTTTTAGATTAGTTAATAGCCATCCTGATTAGCTTTGCTTTTTCTTTTATTCAAATGCCTTGCATGTGTGTAATCTTTGCTTGCACAATGAATTGCCCATTGGAAGATTTCTTTTTCTTATTTTATACTAATTATAACAGAAATATAGTTTCTTTCATTACATTTTTATTTGGCGACAAGATTGTGGTGAATGTCTTTTATTTTACTTTAATTTGAAATTAGGAGTTAACACTTTTTGAACAAAGACATGTAGATTTTGGAGGTATTTAACAGTAACTTTAAAGAATATTTCACTTAAACTGAAAAGGCTGCATTGGTGAATAATTCTTTCATTTAATTTTAAGGCTGAGCAGAATGAGGAAATAAATGGAAATGAAAAAAAATGTCTGTGCAGGATGTCATTATAACAACTGTGTTTACCAGTTGATTTTTCATTAATGCTGTTCAGCCATTAATCTCTTTATGTGAAGTATTTGTTTTGCAGTTTAGAGGGCTTCTGCCCATATCCTGCTTTGCATATAGGAGATCTTTTAGTCTTTATTTTCTTTTTATCCTTTTCACTTGCTTACAATGAGTCTGGCTTCTGAACAGCTTCAACAGCTCTTGTTGTCAAGATTGTCATTTTGCTTATGGTTGAGCACATGGTCACGCTGGCAAGTGAGTTGTGCTTGTGTGCATGTTTATCCGATCTTGTTGTGTTCCTGAATGAAATAGAAAGGTTGAGCATTTTGCAGTCTTTATTCATATTGTAATTATTTATATATTCATTTATTTAAGCAGTCAGTATTCACAGTTATTTTATGCCTCTTTATTACATTCTGGTGCCTGCACTCAGTAATTAACATATGTATGACAGATAGGAACCCAAGGAATGGATTTTTTTTAAAGTAGAGGGGGTGGGAAAAGAAGAAATTGCATACCCTACTTTCACTTCATTGTGTATATTCAGGCAAATCTAGGTAAGGGAAAGGGAAATGTTATTGTTGGGTTCATTCATCAAGGTAAGCTTTTGAGTATAGAGAGGGATAGGCTTGAGAATGGATTGACGAAGTTTTGTGTGGGTGTATGTGTGTTGGCATTTATGTTTGTGTGGGTATAGGATTGCTTATGTGTTTTGCTACACATTTAATATCTGTGTTTTATCCTGTTAGCTGACTTAGGTAACCTAAGTCTTATTTTCTCAAACTTGCATAGCCATCTTCTTCAGTAATTTAAAATCCACTAGAAATTGTCATCTTTCATAGATGACAATACACTACAAATAGTCTAAAGATGACAGTGCACTATGAATTGTCTGTCTTCTTTCAGAGATGAGAGTAAATTATATGATTGTCTGCCACCCTTCACAGAATACCACAAGACACCACTCAGTTCTTTATTTAGCTGGTATCAGGTGGCCATGGTATTGTTCAATGAGAGTATTTATAGAGTAATTTTGTTTGGGATGCCCCTAATCAGACTCCATCATACACACATAGTCGTAAATGTAAATTGCTGAAATAGCTTTTAGTAAATCCTAACAATAAATGTCACATTGATATTTTTTTAATTTTAAGAAAAGAAAAAAAGTATCGATAATTTCCAGTATTGCTAATATAAAGCACATGGCAAAAATTAAATCTGAATGCAAGATTGTAAGATATGCTTGAACACCACTTGTTCTTTTGGCAGTATGGTGATAGTCGTGTCATTTTTTCTTTTAAAGAAAGCAGTTTTATTATGTCAGTTTTGAACTGGAGCACTTTACAAGTCCATTTGTTAAAAGTAGTTTTTTTTAAGAGCAATCTGTTAGAGATGATTGTGAAAAAATTAGGGATTATGTTTCTATATATTGGTGATTATAATCGAAACTCTTTTTAAAATTAAAAAAAAATTCTTCTTAAGCATGTGTGTTGGTTTTCATTCCAAAAATATGTAGCTTAAAGAAATTGTCTTAACTGTATATTGAAACCATAATCACCCATTTGCCCAAATTAGTTGAGGTTTAATACCTTGGGTTAAATGCTTAAGAATAGATGGAAGAATTAATGCTTATATATATTTCTTGCTGAACTCTTGGCTTTGTGTATTTCTGATTTCTGGCTGGACTTATGTCATTTTAGACTTCTTTTATTCTCTGTTCCATGTATATGTTTCTGAACCCTGTTTCACAAATTGGCTGAACTTTATATAATATACCCTGCATGCATTTCTGGCTGAGCTTTACTATCTTAGCTGGCTAAATGTCATGTACTGAACCTATAAAATATATAGCTACAGTTTCTGGGCTATGGCATGGTGTATATATATATTGGTTGCAGGTTATAATTTCTTTATCATTTCTGAATATGCTTTTCTTAAGCCCACCCATCCACCCTAAATATGCATTGGCTGTCAGTATTGCATGAGCATTCATATTGCAGATGCCACGTTTTTAGATATCTCCGTCTATTATGTTTGGCTTGCCATTTTACAGGTAGTTTTCTTTCTGCAATTAAAAAAAAAATCATTTCATGTATTTGACTGCAGCATTATTAGTTGCATTCTTCTTACTTTATTTCCTTGATTAAATGCATTCAGTAATCATTCATAAATTTCCCCCTCCCTGTCCCCCCCCCTCCCCTATCCATCTTCATCCTTTCAGATGAAAGGATTTGTTCAGCAATATGTCTGTTTTCAAGAAAATTCCAGTGGCTTTGTTGCTTTTTTTGCTCAGTATCTTTTGTAAGTTATCTCTCAAGCAGGCATAAAATTGTTTACATATGAACTAAACAAATGTCCCACAGGAAAATGTCTTTAAATAATCTTATATTTCAGACTTATGTTGACTAATTCAGTTGGTTGACTCATGAGAGAGTTGAATCTAAACATAGCCACAGTCCCAAAGAACAGAATACACACAAGCACTGTAAAAGGTGTTACGTTTGATCCATCTAATACTTGTAATGATATATATATATATATATATCATTACATTATATATATATTATATATATATATTTATACATAGCATATGCTTGTACCTACTAAAGTACTATTCATTATTAGTACTGTGTTTCCCACAAATACATGTATTTGTAACTTGTAAGATTGTTGATGGTATGCGTGAAGTGTGAAGTGCACCATAAAATATTTGGATTCTTGCTGGTGTATTGGTATGCGAGTTGTTTCTGAAAGTTTTACAGTCATGTGCCCTCTACATCGAACATTTCTCAATGGAATTTGCCTTCATTTTTCACAATCCTCTTTATTTACCCAAGCACATATGATTTGTATTGTTTTAAATTTTCTTTATTTATTTTGTGGTTTGTTGCACTTTTGTTCATTATGTTGTCACATTTCTACATTATTTACACATATCATTTGCTGGTAGTTTGATGTATTTTTTAATCTACAGAGGTGTGAGTGGGTGCAGTTCTATTAAATACCATTAAATGTTTATAATGCTTGGTTCTTTTATGTTTGCACTTTGGTTGCACCTGGCCAGTTTTGATTATTATATTAAATAATACACCTGTTTCTCAGAACCAGAGTCCGAGGAAGAAAAATCACCAGAGGTGGAACAAACAGTTTCAGATGAGAACGGTAATTGGAAAACCTGTATAAAGTTCCCCACCCCACAACCCTGGCCATTGCTTGCGATCTTGATGCATTTTGTTTTGGGGGGCACTATGCCATGTATTAAGGCACTTTATCACTTTTTGCACATTTCTTTTTTCATTTTCAGTGCTTGAACTATAATTATTGCTTCTATTTTTCTGTTGTTGATTATTTTATGTATTCTCATATAACCAGATATGAAAATATATATATATGTATTTTTAATCATGACAGAATGCACATATGTTTACCAGTAATTTTTTTTATATTTTGGGGAAAAAATCACGGGTCCTATTGTCATTTCTATCATGTTTCTTTAGAATTGCATGTGACACATATTTGATGACTAGCGCTAGTCTTTGTTATTGTTTTTCTTTTGGTGTGGGATGCCTAGACTTTAAGAGACAACCAGTGATATACGATGATCATGTTACTTCCCCTGTCCAAAGGACATTATTGCATGACGTATCTCATATTTTCGAGTTTTTATACCTTTAAAGAGTGAACTTTTAGTTTTATCCTCTCAGGTTTGCATTATTCTATTTAATAAAGAAATAATGCTGAATCTGATATTAATGCCACATTTACTTGATTTTTTTGTGCATGACATCTATTTTTATGCATATGTTGCAAATCACTAAATGATAATTGAATAGCTTGTATTATTCATGTGCATGTGCCACCTTCTTATAACTGTTCCAAAACCATGTGCACAAAGTCTTTAGAACAAGTGTTGTGTGCACAAACATTTTAAACTGTTTAGATTGTGACTGGCAGCAGTTTGATTTTTTTTTTTTTTAAATGTACCAAGAGAAAGATTTGTAGAAGGTTTGCACACAACACTTAAGATTTAGTGTTCTGGTTCATGGCATGAAATTTTTCAGGAGCAGATTTCTGGGTCTGGTAGAAGCAGATTCTGATTGTATGATGTTTTTATTTTTGATTAACTGTTTATGGTCCAGTTTCTTGACATGCATGAAATGTTCTTGTAAATATATTTTGTGTGTTCTTGTTTACCATACTTTGAATTTTATTGAGATGCTTAAAGTAAATGAGTCTTTATATATTATTGAAATCACTTGAATTTTAAGACAGAGATATTAAAAAGAAAAATTCTCTTGTAGGTTTTTGTGAACATTTTTCTTCTGATAAAGCTTTGCATCTTGCAGTTTAATGCTTTAAAAAAAAAGTTTGTATCAAATAATTATTTTAGCTGTTGCATAGCTGAAGGTGAATAATTTTTACCAGCTATAACAAGACAGTTGAAGTACATTAAAGTTGCAGCAGTCTAAATAGTAGGTGTAGACGATGGGCCTTTCCATACATTTGTATACCTCAGCATTTGCACAACCTCAAAATAGTTTATATTTTTTAGCAAGTATTTTCATATGGCTAAAATAGTCACCTATCTCTGATAATTCACCAGGCCAAAATATCAGTGAGTCATTATTTACATAATTGCCAGCAAAGTCACATGGGAGCAAGATTTTACACTCTGCCACCCCAGACATATATCGCTGAGTGGGCATTTACACAGTAGTCCAATGCAATTATGATCTCCAAGCAAACATTTAATGATATATGCACAGTCAGCACATTATGAAACAGGCATACTACACCCTGCCTGACCACCAAAAGTATAAAATAATGGTTCAAATACTACACATAACATAGGACTTTGCTGCCATTTTTAAAGCTGAATCAGTGAATGTTACCAATGCTTTTGGAAACCACAATTTTTGTTTTGTCATCAGTTTATGAGCTACAGACATGTACGTCATTCCCTTAGCTGCAATATTAACTGAATTTAAACGTTATTGAGAAATGTAGTGGTCTGTACTTGCTCGCATTATCCACCAATTGCTGACAGTTGGCGCGCTTGCTGTCATTGGTTGAAAGAATCATCTGTCTAGACTCTTGAGGCAGATTGCAGACTCTTAACAGCTGGACTTGCTGGATATCCAACCCAAGCTAATTCAGTATTCAATTGGTAGTAGGACTAACTCCTGAAATAATAGCCAGGGCTGTTGTCAGAACATCTGTTTCTTTACATTAAAATAATCAGCTACAGAGACTAGATCTTGATCAGCATTACAGACTTAGATCAGTAACCATGGAGACTAAATCTCAGTAAAACCATAAACTAGATTTCAATCAAACCACAGAGACAGGACTCTGTTTTCCATTGAGACTAGATCATTATATCTCTGCCAACCATGATAGAGGTTAAATCTCAGTCATATCTGTGTGAGCAGTTGCTCGCATTAGCAGACACCATTCATTTAAGCATATAAATGTTCAAGAAAGAGACAGTATTAAAAACATTTAAAAATTTTAGTATCTTTAAACTTCTGAAAAATGTTGATATATTTCCTTCTGAATGAATACTTTTGAAGTGCAAAGGTAGTTATTGTACACAAAATCAGTTTAATTGTTTGCTTAATGTCTTTAGTTTATATATTAATTAGTACAGAATTTTAAAAACTTTAATGTACTTTTATGATTTACTATAGGGTAATAATAATGTCTCTTCAACTTATTTAGAGAAAATTAATGATTTCCTCTCTTTTCTTTTTGGGCACTCACAAGAATTTTTATATAATCCTTTTCTAATTCTTTAATTAATGATTCACTTTTTCATAGCTATTTATGCCTTGTATATATGCTCTTTGTTTTGTTTTAATTTATTTTTAAACATTACTTTGATTGCCTTTTATGTAAATTTTTGAATTGATTCATTTATCGTGTTGATATGTGTATTGGTACGAGTATGATTGGTTAAAGATTTGGAAGATTGTCGATATTTTAGTGTGGCTCACATTATGTTTTAATTTATTTATTTTTCCTCCAAAACCCCACATGCCAAAGTTTCCATGTTTTTCAGTATTTCATTACTATATTATATAGTCTTTCCATGTTTTTCAGTATTTCATTACTATATTATATAGTCTTTCCATGTTTTTTTTCCAGTATTTCATTACTAATACTATATTATATAGTCTTTCCATGTTTTTTTCCAGTATATCATTACTAATACTATATTATATAGTCTTTCCATGTTTTTTTCAGTATTTCATTACTATATTATATAGTCTTTCCATGTTTTTTTCAGTATTTCATTACTATATTATATAGTCTTTCCATGTTTTTTTTCAGTATTCATTACTATATTATATAGTCTTTCCATGTTTTTCATATTTCATTACTATATTATATAGTCTTTCCATGTTTTTCAGTATTTCATTACTATATTATATAGTCTTTCCATGTTTTTCAGTATTTCATTACTATATTATATAGTCTTTCCATTTTTTTTCAGTATTTCATTACTATATTATATAGTCTTTCCATGTTTTTTTTTCAGTATTCATTACTATATTATATAGTCTTTCCATGTTTTTCGTATTTCATTACTATATTATATAGTCTTTCCATGTTTTTCAGTATTTCATTACTATATTATATAGTCTTTCCATGTTTTGTCTGTATTTCATTACTGTATTATGTAGCTTTGCATGTTCTGCTAGCCACAAAGTGTACTGCATCACAGTATTGTTGCAGAATTTTACAGTAATAATAAATATGTACTCTCGGATACTGTAGTGCACACATGCTTTCATTTAGCTGTAATATGTATTTGCCAATTCTTTTTGTTTAATATGTTGATAGCTGTATATTTTTCCCCTTGCACTTACATTCACAAATGCACGCACATGTACAACCATTGCCACCTGCGCACAATTACTTTAACAGGTATCTTGATGAGACTGAAAAGTCAAAGAGATAAGTTACTGTATACTTCAGTGCTTAGTGAGTAAACCTTTAAATCAGTATCACTTATGACTTACTTCACACATTTGGTGCACCAGACTTAGATTATGGTTGGACTTTGGTTTTTGAAACTTTGAGGATTCATTGCTTCTGACTGACTGTTGTTTATTGCTGTCACAGTGTGAAAGTGTGCCGCCTTTAGGGGTCAGTGTGTCGTTCTTTCCCTCATAAATCAATAACACTTCTTTTTTCTGTTGGTCTTATTGTATTTGATAGCATTAGCCCCCTTTCTGAAATAAATTTACCATGTCTACGAAAACTCCACATCTTAATTACCTTTCTCAATTATGCGTTTAACAGAAATCAGTATGTTGGCTTTTACATGGATGGTGCAGTTGGTTTAAATATACGTAGGCTTTTGTTTCAAGTTAAGATGCATTTAGCGCAAATCAGTATGTTGGCTTTATATTTCAAAGGATGGTACAGTTAGGTTAAAGACACAGACTTTTGTTTCAAGTTATGATGCAGTTAGTCCACATCAGCTTATCATTCTGACTATTATGCATCAAACATAAATCACATTGGCTTACCTTTCAGTCTATGATTTACGCCAATCTAACATATATCTGAGTCGGCTTTCTTTCTAAATTATGATGTATACATTGTAAATCTGTCTTGGCACACCTGTCCTCGACTGGTGCATTTAGTATAAACCCTCATTGGCTTAGCTTTATAAATTTTGGTGCATTGAGCATAAACCCTCACTGGCTTAACTATGTAAATTATGATGCATATACACATTTAGCGTAAACCCTCATTGCTTAGCTTTGTAAATTATGGTGCGTTGAGCGGTAAGCCCTCATTGACTTAGAAAATATTTCACTGTTTTACTTTTAGCTTGGTAAATACACAATTGCTTACTGTTGTAAGCATATGGCTTACCTTTCTAAACTATAGTGCACTGATTTTGTTTACATTAGACTGGTTTTGTACATATTAGTTGGGCATATTAAATATAAATTCATTTTACTTGTTGACCTCTTTGTAAAGGTATGTTGAATTAACTTGAAAGTAAGTTCACATTAAATTGACTTTCTGAAGTATTAGCATTTAGAGTACATTATGCTCACTTGCCTTTTAAAATTATTTGTTTCATCATTGCAATCACTTAGGGTAATCATGAATTGAAACTTGTGTCATTCCTTGTAAGCTTACTTTTGTATATTAATGAAGTAGTGAACATAAATCTAAGTAAGCTTACCTTTGTATATTAACGAAGTAGTGAACATAAATCTAAGTAAGCTTACCTTTTTAAGACTGTGACTTATTTAACGGAACTCTTTGTTGTATTTGAAAACATCAGTTCTCTTTTGTAAATTATGATGTTTTTCTTACATAAAGCTGTTTGGTTTGAATGTGTCACACTGTAAATTGTACGTTGCTACTTAAATTCATGTCATTTTTCTGTGTATTTAATATTTGGCTTTTTCTAGCTTTTATTTTGTATTTTGTTCCGTTTTGCTGGGGAAATAAAGGTGTATATTAAATTAAATCAGTATTGTTTAAAGCAGCTACTGCACATTAACCTGAGGTTAATCTCTCTTTTTAAAAATTATTAATTTGTGATGTTTTAATATTGTAAGACACAATTGAATTGTATTGGCTGTTGCATAACAGGGTTTAAATGATCAAGGTTGATAATGGAAATTTCAAACACTCTACGGAAACCTACCTCAGTTTTGATTTATTATTTTTTAAACAAAGAGAGAGTATCTTTGATAGTGTTGTGTTTCCGTGTAATATTTCTGAGTGATAGCAACAACAACAAAAAAATGCATGATCTTTAGACATTTCTTGAATGCATATTCTTACTCGTTGACATACTTTTACAATGGTTGCCATGCATTCAGGTTGCTGTAGTTGATATTATATATAGTTTTCAGGTGAAGGTACAGAGTTTGACCATAGATATAGATGTCAGGCAGTGAGGATACAGAGTTTGACCATAGATATAGATGCCAGGCAGTGAAGGTACAGAGTTTGACCATATAGATAGTTGTCAGGCAGTGAGGATACAGAGTTTGACCATATAGAATTATAGATAGATGCCAGGCAGTGAAGGTACAGAGTTTGACATAGATATAGATGCCAGGCAGTGAAGGTACAGAGTTTGACTATATAGCTATGTGTTGATGGTATTAAGTTTGGCCATATAGTTGTCAAACATTTCACTACTAAATTTGACTTAAAGTAATGTTTTGGAGGTAGTTCACTTTGACAATATATTTATTTATTATGTCTTCAGGGTACTGAGTTTGACATTATTTACCCATGTTGCTGGTTAACAAGTTTGATCATAGGCTTAGCGGATACTGAGCTTGGCAGTTATTTAGGGGTATCAAAGACTTTGACAGTTTAGTTGGCTTAGAGGTACCAAGCAGAGTTTTAGCTGACTTACAAGGGTGTCAAGTTTGACAGTTTTAGCTGGCTTAGAAGGTGATGAGTTTGACAGTTCTAGCTGGCTTGGAAGTTGATGAGTTTGACAATTTAAGCTGGCTTAGAGGATATCTAGTTTGACAGTTTGACAGTTTGGGCTGGCTTAGAGGGTACTGATTTAACATTATCATGTATAGAAAAGATTTGGGGTTTGACATTTAGTTTACCAGACTCTTAAAGCGACGAAATATAAAAATTTCATGACACCCAGAATTTGCCTTGACATTGTTAAACCCTGTTTTACACCATAGCCACCTAGCACCCGCATGCATGCCCGTTGACTTTTGCATGTTGCCTGCTATTTAACCGTTAGATTCTGGTGAGGTGGCGGACACATCAGCTCATGTGGTGGCCAGTATGCAGGCCGCATCGATTACGCGAACGACGTCAGAAGATCGGCGTCCGGACCCTTATGCCTATGAAGAAATTGAGATCCCAAGCCGGGCCTCACAGAATCACGGTAAATAACTCAGGCTACACAAGACTGAACAGCAGCTAGCCTTTGCATCTCGCTTTTTTTTCCTTTTTTTTTTTGCACACCGCCCTAGGAGCCAGCTTCCATGCAAAGTTTTGATTGGCTTATTATTAGAGTTTGCATTGTTGGGGTTTGGGGTGGGGTGGGGGGTGAAGGCATGAGTTCTTTATGCTTAGTGAAGTTCGTCGGCGCGCAGCTAAAAAATGAAAGCTTGCAGATATATCACTGCTGTGTTAAGGTGCACAAAGTTAATCTTCCCCTTTTCTCCCCCCCCCCTCGTCACCGCCACCCCCACCCGTTTATCTTGCGTGTTTATTATTCTCGTGAAATGGAAAGCGGAAGCAAGAAAAAGTAATGGCGGAAACCTGAAAGGCAGATGATGATCGGACCAACTCAGAATTAATTAACTGTTAGAGGTAGGAATTCACCTTGACAATTGATCAGTTTCGAGAAGGAATTAAAAAAAAAAATTCAGGCACGCAAAGCGCGTTAAGTGTCGTGTGCAGCAACGTCGTTACTTGCAGTAGGTTAACTTTGACCTTCACGGCTGGCATTCGCGACAGTAGAACTAATTACGCCGCAACTTTTTTTTTTTACGGCACTTTACTATACTAGATACGTCTTTGTGACTGGTAGTTTTCAGTTCGTGTGATTTTTTTCTTTTTTTTTTTTTTTACCCCTAAAAGACTTCATCTATTTATACAGGTTTCCATTTTTGCAGTCCTTGTGTGCAATTGCTACAGTGGTCACTATGGTAATTCGCGAGTCTCACCTGAGAGAACGTAGGTCACAGGTCAAGGATGCACCCCGCACTTAGAGGGGTTAGCATTCTAAGGAAAATGGGTCACGTCATTTTTCTTGTGTGTGCGTCTTCTGTTGTATAGAGTGTTTCAAGAGACACACAAGTGGAATAGCCTATACCGTGCGTTCTTCTCGCCCCCCCCCCTCTTCGTCTTGAACCCTGGACGTTTGACGGTGAAGTCTAAGCACACTAAAGACTGCCCCTGCCCCCCCCCCCCCCCCCAATCGGTCTCTTCGTGTAGGCATGTATTTCCATTGTTTTGATTTGGTGGGAATTTTTTTTTTTATTATTATTTTTTTTTTTTTGGGGGGGGGAGGGATCCTTCTGCACCTTCAGCGAATATCGACGGCATATATTCGAGTTTTAAATCTCGGTGTTGCGAATAATACCACTCTGGTTTGAGAAATTAATTTGAGACCTAATATAACTTGATCAGCTTGGGCAGTCCGACGCCAGTTGTCTGGTCCTTCCATTGTAAACTTTACAGCGGTTGATCAGTGCGAATGGGATCAAATCTTAATTGAGAATAAGAATGTTCAGGGTGTTGCAAGTGGGGTTCATAATTGTTTTATTAGTGGTGTAGTGCAGACATGCTTTGCTTGCTTTTTTTCTACGCTTGACACCCCCGTCCTTGTTTTCTAGGTGATCTGTATGTAGGTCACGGGTGGTTATAGATTTGTGTGTGTGTGTGTGTGTGCGCATCACTTCTGTGGGAGAGTGCGGTTTGCTTTAACTGTTATTCGCTGATTTGGAGGAGGTAAAGGAGGGATACAGTGGGGTGGTGGGAAGGTAAACAATGAAACAAGTATGCAAGTCCAGACGTTGGAAGTCTAGACGCTTATGCCGTGTCTAGCCGGAGTTGTCTGATGTGGAGCCAGCTGTGTTAAAGAAAATCCTGATCTCGCTTTCTCACGTTATCTCACACTTGTCTCTCTCTCCCCCCACCCCCTCACACACAATTCTTATTTGTTATTTTTTTAATCACTTCTTTATTTCAGAGTTGCGCTTAGTAGAAAGTAGTATTTATGCTTGTACGTATTTATTTTGTACGTTTATCAGAGTGGTTTCCCTTCCCTAGCTTGTTGCGGGTTTTCGAGTGGACTGCGCGCGCGTGTGTGTGTGTGTGTGTGGGGGGGGGATAAAGTCACTGGAAACAGTTTTCAGCACAGACTAGCAATTAAACTTTCCTGTTGGATTCTTCGGCCAAGACACGCGAAATAGTGTCAGTATTTTTCTTTAAACAACACCAAACAGATCTTTAAAAAAAAAACAAACTAAAAATTCACGTAAAATGTGGATTTGATCTCATGCACGTGGGGAGGTAATCCACTTTGATTATTTGAAGTTTTCGTCTTTTTCATCATGACTGTATTAAAGGTTTTTTTTTTAAAAAAAGATTTTAATGTGAAGGTTTTTTGACATTATCTTTAATGTAATCGGATATTTTTACTTTAAAAATCCCGTGAGAATTTTCTTGCAGCCGGCTTGTCGGGTAATTTTTGCCAGCGTTATAATAATAGAAAATTAATTACTGTTAATTTAAGAGACGAGAGACAGACAAGTAAAAGAATAGACAACTCTGGATGGTTTAATAAATTACAGACAAAAAAAGTCTATCATGTGATCTGCAATTTATTCTTTCTCTCTCTCTCCGAACTGTTCGTGAGTTTTATTTTTTAGCTTCTTTTCTTTGCCTGCTTCTCATTTTAAGGTAAACGTTTTTCTTGTGTAAAAGTCGACCACCACTTGGTATTCACATCAGTCATGCAGTGTGTGTTTCGTCTTTAAGACACAATATCTTTCTTTGATCCACCCACCCCCCCTCCTGTTTGTTCTTTTCGAAAACTCGACAGTTTTTCAATTTAAACTTTGTTTTGCAAGATTTCTTATTTTAATGCTTCAGACAGTTTGCTCTTTAATGCACGATTGGTTTTGTTTGTATGCATGTGTACTTAAAACTATTTATAGAATATTTTCTTGCTTAATTAAACTTTTATAATTTTTATCTTTTTTGCTTAGATCATATAATTATTTTGTCTCAGTGTGTATGTGTGTGTGCGCACACTGCAATATTATTTGATGTGGGCTAAGTACAGTATGTTTGTGTGTGCTGCATTCTTACTTTGTGTTGCGAAAATTTGTGTGTAACGTTTGTATGTACTTGTATGCGCGTTATGCACACTACTGTCTTATTTCATGTGAATCATAATTTATGTGTGGTCTATTTCTTTTGTTTTTTTTAGAAAAAAATTGTTTGTCTAGATTCTTAGATCCTGGTCAGCTTCTTATTGTGTATTGGGTCCTAATCGTATTTTGCATGAGCCTACAGCATTACGTTACGTGGGCCTGTAACCATTTTTTTTTCGGCGGGGAGGGGGGGAGAGGTCTTTTGCAGCCTTTATTTATGCTAACCTTTTTTTTTTTAAAGTCAGAAGAATAAATAAACGAGCCTTATTTTATTTAGGCGTGTGACACCTCTGGGCACACTTATCGTTACTATTTATAACGCATAACTAATTTCAAGCAATCGAGAATCTTAATTTATAGTAATTAATATTTCTCCCACAACACCAACATGTCTCACTTGGTGGATTATAAGCGTGTCGTAAAACTCTACTCTTACACACTAATAAGATTAATCATTTTACTGTCGCAAAATGTTTCTGCAGGTAGAAACTATAAATAAGAAATCGACTTTTATTTATATTTAACGAGCCCCCGTCCACCCACTAATATATAATTATTAAGTTTAGAAATGCGGAAAAGGCAAATTTACTGCGCCACAAGGCGTTATAGGGAGATGGAGAGATAGACTCAGCTTAAATGTGGAAATGTCTGTATACGGGTAGTTTCTTCCAATGACAATCTTACTCACGTGTCCACGTACACGTTTATTGCCTCTTGTAAATTCTGCATCGGTGCGTTTTGTGTGGGGCTCTACTCTGTTGCATAGCAAAGAAAATCCTTGTAATTTCGTAAGATAATTAATAAGTGTTAAGTGTTTATGAAATCTTAGTTTATTGATCTAGTTCAGGGTGTTTTTGCTGATGTTTGTTTGAGTAAGGTATAGTGTGTTTTATTTCCATCCGACTCGGCCCTGTCCAGAGTTTTGTGACAAACGAGAGACTCCCGTGTTTCGTGCACAGGTGATGATGACGTGTATTTACATCTCAGTACTTGCCACAAGAATTTTCTACACCCGCGCACGCAGATCGCACACAACGCACAAAGATCGCTCTTTTCTCACACGCACGCACGTCTACAGTTCGGCGCTGCTTGTTTGGTTCTGTCAGATGAATGATGTCTTTCGTCGCCATCATTTTCGTCCCGTTGTCTTTGACAGCCACTTAGTCGTGATGGTGGCGTTGGTGGGTGTGGCGGCATAGTTATGTCGAGCTGTGTGTTTTTACAAGTGAACATTGCTTTAGTTTAAAGTATTATCAACACGGAATTATAGAGGGAATTTTGAGTCTGGAAGTGCCATGGGTGGAGGGAGTGTAAATGTGAACATGGGTATGAATGTTTTCTCTCTGGGAGTTACGGCCATCGCCGATTTTGAACTGTCGAGTGTCCTTGCGACGTGGCACACGTCATGGTACCCGATTTATCTTGCTGTCATTCGGTCGACGCTATGCCCACCACTTTAGATCAGGAGGTATGTAAGGATTAGTTAAGATCGCTCATAAGGTTTTTCACTCTGATCTAAGGGGTCACTGGAGGTATGTCAGGAGTAGTTGAGGTCACTCGTAAAGTTTTTTACTCTGATCAAAGAGGTCACTGACGGTATGCCAGGAGTAGTTAAGATCAATCGTAAAGATTTTTTTTTTTTTTTTGGATCAAAGGGGTCACTGGAGCGCGAATGCTCACTTCGCGCCACCGTCCCTTCCTTTACAGTCTGCATGTCGTCACTGGAAACGATTCGATCAAATAACTGCACCAGGTCTTGATTTATTTATAGAACAATCTCCACTCTATCTGACTTGCTAATAAATTAATTGCGATTGCTGAAGCGACCGGCATTGCATAAGCTTGCATTTAGACAGTATTGATCGCCAGCAGTGGTTCTGAAACAGACCCAATACTTAAAAGCCTTGGAGGAGAAAACAAACAACAAAATAAAACTAAAGCTGGGTGGGCTCCAACTATCTAGTCGCTATTGTGATTCGAACATTCCAACACAGTGAGAATTGTCTGATAGATTTTTGCTCCCACGGCGATCCTAGTCGTGCGTGTGTGTGAGAGAAAGAAAACTTGTTTGGCCAGGGGTATCTAGCGATAAGGAGGCTTATCGGAAACTAACACACACGAACAGTTATGTGAGAGTGAGGTCTGCTAGAGAATACAGGTATATAGTGCATTGGAGAATCCAGGTACATAGTTCATTTGAAGAATACGGTTACATAGTACAATACAGTTACATAGTGCATTAGAGAATACAGTTACATAGTGCAATACAGGTACATAGTGCATTAGAGAATACAGTTACATAGTGCATTAGAGAATACAGTTACATAGTGCATTGGAGAATACAGTTACATAGTGCATTAGAGAATACAGTTACATAGTGCATTAGAGAATACAGTTACATAGTGCAATACAGGTACATAGTGCATTAGAGAATACAGTTACATAGTGCATTAGAGAATACAGTTACATAGTGCATTGGAGAATACAGTTACATAGTGCATTAGAGAATACAGTTACATAGTGCATTAGAGAATACAGTTACATAGTGCATTACAGAATACAGTTACATAGTGCATTAGAGAATGCATGTACATAGTGCATTAGAGAATACAGGTACATAGTGCTTTAGAGAATACAGGTATATAGTGCATTGGAGAATACGGGTTACATAGTGCAATACAGGTACATAGTGCATTAGAGAATACAGGTACATAGTGCATTGGAGAATACGGTTACATAGTGCAATACAGGTACATAGTGCATTAGAGAATACAGGTATATCGCGAAATAAGACGTAGTGCATTTACGAGAAAGTAAATCCTGCGTATAAAAATTTCGAGTGCTTTTACGAGATAGCAGATACTACGCTGGAGATTACGTCCGTCCGAATGCTAGTTGACCTGTCCGAAAAATAGAATTTGAGACAGTACGTCCGAGTGATAGACCTTGGAAAAATAGAATTTAAATACGTCTTTGAGAAAGTACGTCCGAGTATTTTTTAACTACGTCTTTGATATAGTACGTACGAGTGATAGATCTATGAAAAATAGACTTTAAATACGTCGTTTAGATAGTAGGTCTAATGGAAAAAGTTGTTGTCCACGAAAAGCATTAACAATCCATTCGTGCTGTCCAAAGGACTACATTTCAGTTCTGTGTAACGATACACGCGTCAGCGACTGAATTGTCGTTCTTGAATCCGATATACCTAGACGAACAATAGTTGTTTATCAGTTAAAGTGAGCTTAGGACCGTCTAGCTTCCCCTGAGGTCTGATGTATAGTGATTGAGTCAGGGCCGAAAACATTGGAATAGTAACTTAACAGCCGAACGCGATCTGCTGTAGTTTAATGAGTGTTGGAGGGGTCACTTGTAACAATTCTAGAACGGTTCAAGTGACTCAGTAGTCGGGACGATAATCCATAGTGCTCACTTTCACCGACGACAACCCGTAGCGCTTTACCTTGATGTACGATAATATATTCAAAATCTGTCATTAATTCATTCGCTAAAATAATTTTATCTTTGCGGTCATTTATTAAGGTCGTCGATCCATCTGCAAAACTGTGGTGTATGTGTGGTGGTGGTGGGAGTCGACTTAATTACCGTTGAGACATGGTATGCACACTTTTTCCTTGAAATGATCTCCCACGCATTCAGCAGCGGGGGAGGGGGGGGGGTAGAGGAAGCGCTTTAAATTGCATTCCTTACGGACACAACAGTGCCGAGATTTAACGGGAGACATCGTCATAGGTTAAATTGCTCCATTCAAACGCACTTAGGGACTTCTAATGACCCCTCCCCCCACGTACACACCGGGCTTTTAATTGATCCGACACTTGCTCTGTTATGGCTGTTGGAACTGTGTATGCAAAAACAACAACCGTCTTTCCCCCGCAATCTTGGATCCGACACTTTCAGTTTGTCTGTGTCGTTGATTTCACTTTGGCCAAGTTTCAGACTTGACGACTGATTACGACAAAGTTTGTGTTCATACGCACTCGCGCAAAGACTTGTCTGCTTTTAAGGAAAAAAATTATTGATCGTGTCTGGAGAGTTTTAATTGAGTTTATCTTATCTGACAATAGCGTAACAGATCATTTGTTTTCTGCTGAGCAATCTGAGTGTAAATACGCTGAGCAATCTGAGTGTAAATACGCTGAGCAATCTGAGTGTAAATACGCTGAGCAATCTGAGTGTAAATACGCTGAGCAATCTGAGTGTAAATACGCTGAGCAATCTGAGTGTAAATACGCTGAGCAATCTGAGTGTAAATACGCTGAGCAATCTGTAAATACGCTGAGCAATCTGAGTGTAAATACGCTGAGCAATCTGTAAATACGCTGAGCAATCTGAGTGTAAATACGCTGAGCAATCTGAGTGTAAATACGCTGAGCAATCTGAGTGTAAATACGCTGAGCAATCTGAGTGTAAATACGCTGAGCAATCTGAGTGTAAATACGCTGAGCAATCTGAGTGTAAATACGCTGAGCAATCTGTAAATACGCTGAGCAATCTGAGTGTAAATACGCTGAGCAATCTGAGTGTAAATACGCTGAGCAATCTGAGTGTAAATACGCTGAGCAATCTGTAAATACGCTGAGCAATCTGAGTGTAAATACGCTCACGCAGTTTGGCTGCAGACGATGTTCATAGTGTAGTCACCACCACCCACCCACCCATCCACACATAAAGCCGTCATTTTCTCAAAATCGACTCTCTGTACATTAGAAGACATGCTGGTTAATAAACTGTTCATCAAATGCGATTAATCACGTGCGTGTGTGTACGCATGCTGGTTAATAAACTGTTCACCAAATGCGATTAATCACGTGCGTGTGTGTACGCATGCTGGAATGCAAATCAATAGGACAAAAACAACCCGTTTTTCATTCACCTTCCCCATGTAGCCAATCACACGCAGGTAGTTCTGCCATTGTGGCTTAGACGACCTTTTCGTCGTCTTTTCAGTTCTCACCATTTTCCCTCCCCCCTCCCCCACTCTTTCGCCAACAGTAGATGTATTAAACTTTACAACTTGACAAAGTCTCATCTCTCTAACTCCCCTCACTCTCTCGCGAACAGTAGGCATATTAAACTTTACAACTTGACAAAGCCTCAAAATGGCGATATCGCTTCTTTGTACTACAAGCTGAGGCAGTGCAGTGTCGACTTCCCAGCTGTAAGCCGTCCTCAATGTGTTACACTGAACTTACTTCACGAAAGAAATTCGATTTTATTTGGTATAAACACTTGTTTCGTTCGTTATACGGGGGGAGGTGGAGAGGGGCAAGTGTGGGTGGGTGGGTGATAATGTCTGTATGACATTTGATTCTGTTTTCCTTGGGGCTCGTGTAAAATTTGGTAAGCCGCTAAATCACTTCACGACAACAACAGCAAAAGAACGTCTTAAAAGAGAAAAAAAATAGATGACTAATATCAATTCTGGTCGTCACCTCCTACATTCCACCGCCTACTGGTTACCGCACATCCACCCCACCACGTTCATACTTTCACACGGTCACACCCAGCACCAGATCTTACCTATCTACTTTGTAAGAGAATTACGCTTCGTTTTTAACTCCCCCCCCCCCCCCTTCTCAGTCTCGATGTCCTCTTGCGACCTGTGCGTTTTGGCTACTGGTTTCTTTGTCGTCCTTTTTTGGACGGAGAGCGTGACGCAGGAGATAATAAGTTATACGTCCAGTGACAGTCCCATCTGGTCAGTCGTATTGGTGGCTTATTTGACAATTAATGTCAAATAGATTTGCTGAGAGAGAGAGAGAGAGAGAGAGTCACAAGAAAACAAAACACTGCAAAATGCATGTATTTACTACGATTTATTTAACCCCTTTCCGCCCAGTCCCTCCCGACCCACGCCACACACACAGACGAACTGATTGATTTTCTTACTTATCCCAGTAACTGAGCGCTGCAATGTAATAGTTTGAGGTATTTATTGATTTATTTATTTTTGTATTCTTGTCTAAAGGATTTTTGTGTACGCGTGGGGTGTTGTGGGTGTGCACAGATTGACTTGGAGGTATCACTGCTCGTGTTTGTGCTAACACTGGCTGCCAGAGTGACAGTGAGTAAAGGACGGTCTCGTGTGCTTGCATGCAGCAGGAAGAGATGCGCGTGTACTAAAAGCTTTTCGAACCACGTCAGCGCGTTGAATCGATTTCGTTTTGTTGCTGACTGTCGCGCTTGATGAAAGCGTACACTCAACACAAGTATCTTCTCTCTAGCGCACGCCCCTCCACCCACCCTCCCCAGCTCCATCCTGACATTGGGAGAACTCTTGTTACCTTTTGTAAGGTAATTATTTCACTTTGCAAAGCGTTCAGGGCACACAACCGCCATCTATGATGATTGGACGAACGATATAGCGATGAAGACATCCATGCACGCGTTACAGGACGATTTTTGTTTTGTATAGATTTGGCAAGAGAACGTGAAGTTACATATCTTGCTGTGAAGCTAAGTCCTATTCCATTTAAACAGTGACGTCAAATGAGGATTCCTTCTAGTTTTTGGTGGAGGAGTGTCGCCACTGCTCGCAACTAAAGATAGAGCTGTCGTTTTATTTAATGGTAAAACTGTTTACTTCTAAGTACAGATAGTGTGATACTGACTGGCAGGAGCTAGAGGTTTTTTCTTGCATTTACTGCAGTAACTCCTGGCCTACGTGTGACGTAAGCAGAGGAACTCCAGCACGCAGTGCTTTGTAGTGTCGTAAATAACTAAGGTACATACAAATGGCGCACACGTACACACACACACACACACACACACACACAAGTACTGAAGAACGCACACATTGGGTGTCGGCAGCTCATAAGTATATTCTCAATAAATCAGCACATTCTATTACGACCTCTCATCACTGTCGGTTGAATTAGGCGCCAACACAAATAATTCGGCACCTTACACATAAAGGCCTTCGGGCCTTCACAGACCGTTATGAGCCAGTGTTGTGTGTGTGCGTGTAGTGTGTGTGTGTGCGTGTAGTGCAGTTTTCTCTGTATTGAAATAGAAACGCTTCGTGGATTTAAGTGGAAGATTGGAAGGAAAATCCATCTGACACATTCCATTCATACGGTGTGGTTCGAATTTTTAGTGAATTTGAACAATGATTCCCCCCAAAACAAAAAAATGACCCACTCCCTACACCCACATACGCCCACTCACATGCAAGTTGACAAGGTACATACATTTATTTATTGGTTGTGTGGGTATGTGTAAGCTGGTTCATTTTGTCCCTGATACGGAGTTCCACTGGTGTCAGGGTGGAAAGTGTGCGTGCGTGCGTGCGTGCGTGTGTTGGTTTGGTTTTTTTTTTTTCTTCTGCAGTTAGACAAGATTTATATCCCTTGTAGCAATTCGCACGCTGAAGCCGAGGCCACGTGACATTGTTTTGAGCAAGACCTAAAGAGCGATTTTTTTTTTTTTTAAAGTCGAATTATGAATTTAGTCCTGTCGAATTGTACTTAAGTACTAGGTAACTGTGATACATTGTTAAATTATGATACTGATAAGATTAACGTGTGTCATGTGTCCGGTTATGTTTAACGACCCTGTCGAATTGTACTTACGTACTAGGTAACGGTGATATACTTTGTCAAGTTAGGACACTGATAAGATTAACGTGTAATATGTGTTGGGTTGATTTGTTTCTGTTTAATTATCATTTCCAACGTTCGTTGATTTCGCTCGCGGAGTGCAGGTTGGTTGTCATTTCCACCTCTTGGTGTCGTAGATGGACCCGACCACAAATACCGCAGAGCCCCATGGTTCTCACCACCACCACCACCACCACCACCACACACACCGTTCGCCGTTTCCCTGAACCAGTCTGACTGCTTGAGCGATTGTATATTGTTTTTAAAAAGATATTTTAATCGCCTAGAGCTTGTTGACGTATACTTTTCTGGCGCTTTTTTTTTTTTTTAATCATTCCTTTGTTTCTCATTATTTCCCTCTCTACTCAGCAATGCTTATTGCTGCTGTTTTTGTGTAAGGCGTGGGGGTGGGGTGGGGTAGACAGTTGAGTGTATGTGGTGATGGTGGGCAGACAGTTGATACTAACTTTTTACAAAGCCAGAGGTGTGCTGGATACGTTGTCATTATATTAGTGGTAATATAGCATCATATATTGATGAGGCGGGGGGGGGGCTCAAAACCGCATTAATTGATATTGTGTGGGGTTGTTGATGGAAGGGTGTATGAAAGAGTAAAACAGCAGCAACGACAACAAAAAAGCGGCCACATTACTTGGGGCTAGAGCTGGGGACTCTTGGAAACTGAATCGAATGCCACAAGCTTAAACCTTCCGTCAGGCTAAGGTTGCGTGTTGGATCGCTAATTCAACACTTGTTGTTGACACCTTGTGAATTGTCGACAACGCTTGCCATTGGAGAGGGAAGGTACATTGTCAGAAGTGAACAAGTGCTGGGGTTATGAACGGCAACAGTTATTTAACTACATCGCTGTTCTGAACGCTTCAAGTCAGTACGTTCGTGCGTCAGGCACTCTTGTGCGATGTGAGCGTCCTCACGTGTAGTTCTGCAGTTTCCCCGGATTATCTCCCCATCCTTGGAAAGCTTACGCGTGTTCGCATACCTCCCTGTCATCGGGAATCCGAATACCATCAAAGAGCCATCAGTTTTTCATGGATTTTTGTCTCCTCACTACGATCAATTGCTATTGCAGAAAGAACGCTACAGCCAAAACTATGATGCAGTTGACACCCCCCTCCCCTCCCAATTGCAAGTTTTTAAATTCTTAGCCAGTGACGGGCGCTTTTGTCTGCCAGTTGGCGCTTATCTCCCCCTGTTAAACAAAAATAGAAAGCATTTCGAAGGCAGGGAACTGACAAATTGCACGTCATTGCTTAAAAATGACAGTGTACACGGGCTGTATGCGAGGACGGGTTACAGGGGAGATACGCTAGATGTACCAGCTGCTTTACAAAGCAAACTGGAAAAACGCACACGTAAAAGACGAAGGGTGGAGTGGGGGGGAATATTTGGTTCGGCTAAATCCGTCACTAAGTCAGTATACCATTCAGCCCTAAAATGTATAACATACTTACATGTTTTATACGCCTACGTGTGAGATTACTCGAGAGTGGTGTGTGTGTCTGTGTGTGATTCAGTGGATGATTCAGTGTCGTTTCACTCTAGACTTGAATGGATTAATGTGAGGATCTGTGCAATGGAGGGAACTCGATTTGCAACAGTCTCGGTTTGTCGCCTGCTTTTTTTTTAGGTCATCCTCGGAGCTTTCGGTGTAGACGAAAATATAAAAAAAATCAACACTTTGCATAACTGATTCAAACATTTGCTCTTGTATGCTTGTTTGTATGTCGTACTTTTGTGCCCATGCACAGACCACTCTACTGTTTGAGGACTATACCCTCCCTTCCCCCCCTATCTCTTGAGTTTAGTTCTCCTGAGCAAGATTTTCAAAGGTTTGTTGTTGTGACCTTCACCTGAACTTTGTAAATATTCAATTATTACTTGACCGGTTTTAACTGACACTGATCTGAAACTGTTAGGAAAGTCGGTTATCCTCCATTTTAAAAGAGAAAAGAGATTCCTGCTTTTGCCGAAGACTCAGACTGCCCCTCTCCCCCCCTTCCAGGGCTCAGTTCTCGTAGTATTTTCAACATGTGCTCGTTCGAGTCACGGTGACCTCGAGACGTCGACTATTAAATAACCTTTATGGCTCTAAAGTTTTCTTTGTCTTTTCAAGCGCTATTGACGGCAGTTTGTTTTGATTTGTTGTTTTGGTTTGTTTTTTTTTTGTGGAAGGGTGGTGGGTTTTTTTTGTTTGTAGCAAGCTAGCTATCTTTCTGATTTATGGGTCATGACGTGAACATCGTGGCACGTGCAACAATCACATTCCTTTCACTGACAATATCCACCTGGAAGAACATCAACACAGTGACCTTGTAGCAGAAAAACATTGGAGTTATCGATTTCACTTACACCCCCACCCTCTCTACCCTCTTTTTATCTTTCCTTCTAACTTTTCCTCCTCGTTCTCACTGGCACCATACCCACGCACCCCCTTCCAGCTCTTTTCCGCGTGAAAACTGTGAAAGTAGAGCTAGAGATGACAGTCAGCATTGTGCGTAGTAGATAAAAGGAAAAACAAAAAACAAAAAAAAAAACTGCGCAGATCTACACTGCACTGAGATCAAGACAGAACTACTCGTAAAGCCAAAATTGTACTTAGATGACAGCTAGAACTTGTACCGAAATGACAGCGAGAACTGTTAGTAGATGACAGGTAGATCTGTTAGTACATGACAGGTAGAACTGTTCGTACATGACAGGTAGAACTGTTAGTACATGACAGGTAGAACTGTACGTACATGACAGGTAGAACTGTACGTACATGACAGGTAGAACTGTTAGTACATGACAGGTAGAACTGTACGTAGACTCATAGAAGAAAGGAATGAATAAAAAGTGAACGAATGTTTTGTCATTTATTACGTTTCCTTCATACCCCCGCCCACCCGCCACTGTGAAACATAGTGATCCAGTTTGCAGCTGTGTTTTTCAGCACATGTTACATAAATTTTGTTTTACTTTTAACTCCCCCCCCCCCGCACACGCACACACACACACACTCATCTCTCCTAGTCATGATGTAGCTTACTGGTCCGGGACCTAACGGTTCTCCTTCTCATCCGCAATCTTTTGACATTTGCGAAGAGCTTATTAATGCTTTGAGCGGCCTGGTGGGATCTTTGTCATCAGTTTGCTATTGTTCGCTTGCCGTCTGATTTAGTACTCACGTTTGTCAACGTTTTTGTGTCATTGACTACCGGGAGGTCGCCATTTTCTCATCTCTCCCCCCCCTCCCCCCTCGAAATGGCAGTCTCCGGTGTCGTTAGTGACGGCTCGTTGACGGTCGTTCCCATAAGGTCGTTCGTTGACTTGAAAAGCTTAATGTTCACTCACCACCACCCCCCTCGCTCGGCAGTTCCCTCTTCCTCTTTCCTCACCGACTTGAGTGTGCAAGTTCTGACGTGAAATCGCCTGCTTCAGTTGTATGAGGTGTGTCACTGTGGAATTTGTGCCTCGGAAGGGTGATAAACGAACGCTTGCAATGGTTTCCAAATACCCTTCACGACCTTTTGGCAGGCAGTCTTCGATTTGGGGCGCCACGGATTTGTTCAGCTGGCTGAACTGTCAGACGATCCCGCAGATGTAACCTTCTCTCGTGCACTGTTACCGAAAGGTGGCTGCCATTGTTATCACCCGGAATTATTATCATCTAACATGCTTCCTCAAAAGTTTTGGCACCCTGCGCAAATCATAGACAGCAGTATTAATAACTAATCGTAATGGCAACATTGCTAATATTGTATCGTGTGTGTGTGTGTGTTGGGTTTTTATTAGATTAATTAAAAATTAGATTTATTTAATTGTTTGGAGGTTGGGCGTGTGTGTAGAAATTAGAATTACGGCCACTTACCGGTTTAGATGCATTGTGGTTTATTGTTTATTGACAAAGAAAAAGTCTTCTGCTGAAGGTAACAAAGGGCAGTAACTTCTTAGCACCCATTACCCGGTCTCGGAAAGTCAAGTTCTACTGACGACACAATCTACGTTTTGCAAACCTTCTTACGTCATTATAATGATCGCCCAAACTCGACTTTCGCCTTTTCTTCCCCTCTCTAACTTTCTACAATCTACACTCACCCAACCCTAATCTGGTTGATACTGTTCAGTGTACACTCACCCCTCCCCTAATCTGGTTCATTGTCTACAGTGTACACTCACCCAACCCTAATCTGGTTGATACTGTTGTACACTCTTGTGGAAGTGTGTTTAGTGTTGCTCACTGGAACGCTCGCTCAAATTTAAAATCACTGCTGTCGTGTTGTTAAGATTTTATGGCGTGGCTAGATCCACTACAGTCGTGAAATACATTCAGGATTTATTAAATACAAATTCCCTTGTTAGAGGGCCTAAAGAGTACTGCTTAGGTTCATGCTTACCGGAATTTTGATGAGAGGTGACTGCAGTGTATAACTATTAATACATTCTTATCTGTTTAGTTCAGAAGTTCAGTTCTATGCGTTTATTGTTATTTTTAAAACAAGCAAAAGATACAAAAAAACTCGATAGATGTACTACGTCGATTTCTTTGACTTAATAAATTTTGTTTTTGCTAAGTTTGTTATTGTCTGTTATTGTGGTGATACAATAAAATTACTTTTGAACCCGACAGCTATAATTGCGTTTCATACTTGCGCATCGCTCGAGAGTAGCTGGTCATGTCTGGCAGTACTGTCACGTGACTTGCTGCAAATCTCCTCCCTACCCCTCCCTAATGGAAGAGTATATTTGCCCTTATCTCGATCTCGTTGGACAAGGACGAGGGGAGACGAGGAGGACGAGACAGAGCGACGAGAACAGAGGCGACGAATCCCTCTCCCCCTCCTTCCTCCCCCCTCCCCAAGCGGCGGAAGCCGGAAGCGCCCCCTACGTGACTAACTAATCGTTGGACATTGCTCTCATGTCCGCCACCCGAGATTTCCCTTGAATGTGAGATGGCATACTACAGCTCATGTACTCGACCGCAAATCACGCTTTGTCGACAGCCTGACCAGCCGACCGTTTTAACATTTATGTTTTCCCATACTCTCCACTATGTGTTCAGTTGTGTTTCTTTTCCTCCCTCCCTCCCACACACACAAGGACCCCTTCCGCCCCATTCTCGTGTGTACTTTACTGATTTTCTTAAAAATATACTTTGACCACTGTCTTCTCTCTGCAAATTAGCATGAAGTTATTGATGTATTCACTCTCGATTATAAATAGCTATGTTTATTCAGCAATCGTAGTCACCTCCATTTTATCAGAATTCTGTACAACATAAACCTTTTGGCCTTCTAACAAGGGAAATTACTCTTTCGATGACAGCCTGTAATATCTTAAATATCTAGTGATTGACCAGAATACATTCCACTGAAGTATTTTGAGGAATTTATTATATATGTTTTGCTACAACTTCCATAGATCGATAAATGAAAAATTAAGCATGAGATAACAAGTCAAGTGTTACATTTTTTTTTCCTTGTACAGAAAGTCAGAACGATACCACTTTGGATGATAATTATATTTTTAGTATTTAACTACTCTTTCTTCAGATCCCGAATCTCTCCCCTGTTTACTCTTGTCATGGCAAGCGTTTATAACTGTAGTTTCTCTACGGAATCACTTAGTCATAGTAATAATTAGTATGCCCACGCCTATTATTATCTCAGCCACGTGAAGTGTAACAATTAGATATTTAGAATGGTGCACCCACCTGTACTGTTTGACCCCAGCAACACAATACAAATAACTCAGTGTTCCCACTCTTAACCCCAACTACCCTCTCTCCCTTTGAGTCAAAGGAAATGTATACACGTTGAAAAATAAACTGAACAAAGCTTCCATGATAGACCAAGCTGTTTGCAAATGAGTCATAATTGAATGTTATTAGAATGGCAGTTCATTACTAAAATGGATTTCTTTAATTGTTTCAGGTGAATGTTTATTTCGCTGTCTTGCAATAATTACATTTACTTATCCGGCATAATATGGTATTCTTGCAATGATTACTTATCCGGCATCATATGGTGTTCTTGCAATGATTACTTATCCGGCATCATATGGTATTCTTGCAATGATTACTTATCGGGCATCTTATGGTATTCTTGCAGTGATTACTCATCTGGCATTGTAGGGTATTCTTGCAATGATTACTCATCTGGCATCATATGGTATTCTTGCAATGATTAATCATATGGCATCTTATGGTATTTTTCCAACGATTACTCAATTTGTTGTAGACATTTCAGTATCCATACCCCCCTGATCGATCTCAAGCATGGCTGTTTCTCACGGTATGCAATATTTTATACTCCTAAATACGTAACAGACTGACAGTTGGTTATGAGACTTCACTCGCGCACACGCGCACACAAATTCACACAGATTTCTTCCAGCCACTGATAGGCATGATGGGACCCGAGAGACCTAAAATATGTCTCGCTCTCGCGACGTGCGAGACTTCCGGACCCATTTCTAACATTAGGAATGTTGGTCTACGTAGAATTATTGCATACGATTAACTTTTTTGATTAATTGGCATTGTACAGTAGTGTCGTTTCCCCACATTTCTCACTGATAAATCATCTCTCGTTATCACTCTCAAAACTCAGTAATATCCTCGTGGTTTCTCGCTGATATTCTTCTCTCGATATCACTCTCAAAACTCTTTGCGATATAATCGTGGTTTATCACTAGATACTAACAGAATAGTAAATTTTGCAGTTCAAAATCACTGTGTCAAACATACGATTGAGTTTAAGTTTAGAAGTATTTGCATTCACTATGGTAACACACCAAGTGAACAAGATGTGTATGAATCTACATAAATATCTTTAATAAAGTTACCCGCAATCGATTGTCAGTTTCTAAGCATTGTATATACAACTGGATTAATCAAATAAATCAGTAAGACATTTCTTAATTAGAACAAGCAGTTACAAAATACTAAGAGTAAAACTCAGCACTAAATACATTTCCGGGGCTTTTGCGCAGCAACATTGATCCCACGTACACCCAGGATAACGGTAAAATGGTTCCAGAAATGCATTTCTTCACACCCCCATCCCCAACACGCACGCACACACACACACACACACACACACACACACACACACACACACACACACACACAGAGTTCGCCTATGTTCTTTCAGCGTGGATCTAATTTGATTGGTTCTACTTAAGGTACGTCAGCAATTTATTTTAAAATTATTTTTTTTTTTTTTTAGCAGTTAAAAGAGCTGTCACACTTTTCGAACCCAATTAACTGTTGCAAACTATTTATTCCCTGAGGGTATAGTCTGCAGATGACACCTAATTTAACCTATATCTCGATGATAACCCTGTGAACAGTTTGAATAAGTTCAAGTACATATCCTACTCACGGATGCCATGTACATGCTATTTGTGAGATACGAAATGAACACTTGTACATGCGAGATTGCAATAAAAATTATTTAGGTATTACACATCATTGGCTATACGTCTGTTCATTCTATGGTTACACATCTGTTGGTTATACGCCTGTTCATTCTATTGGTTACAAATTGTTGAATGACGTCAGTTCATTCTATTGGTTACACATTGTTGCATTGTTTACGCCTTTTCATTCTACTGGTTGCGCGTTTCCATGGGGGGAGGGGTGGTGGTGGAGTACGAGCTATACAGGAGTGTTTTTTTTTTTCTTCTCATAAATTCCATGTTATCGTCTATTTATCGCTTGCGTTCAGTACGACTCCTGCCCTCTGTAGCGCGTTCATCGCGCACATCATGACTCGCCCGTTCTCCCTTGTTTTGTCGTCTCTTCATTTCTTCGCCCTTGCATCTTAAGACGCTTGCCACGACACACTGGGACTGGCTGAAACGCGACACTTTGTGTGCGTGTAGAACAATATAGAGCACGAACGGGTTCGTCGCTGAGAGCTCGTTTGACGTTCACTTCTTTCCATGTCGTCGCTCCCGTGACGCGCGCGTTTACGTCCCTTGTTGACCTCGATAAAAACAAACACGACGTTATGCTTGGGCTATGCAGCTAGAGCAAACAGGACAGGCAAAAGATGCACACTGACTTTGGGTCATTTGAACCAGTGTGGGCTATTGGAGCGATAGAGGGGAAGCAAAAAGTGTTTTCAATGTAGATAGGGATTTTGGGGCTTAAATTTGTGACAGTATAAGCTGCTAGTTAGTTTTAAGTTTTTAGCTGTGTTAACGGACTGGCCGACGTGTTTGTGTTGAGAGTCCGTGTGATTATTAAAATCACGTGGTGATTCTGAAATAGTGCTGAACAATTGGTAAAATATAGATCACATACTTTCATTTTATGCGACGACCAAACGTTCATTCTAAATTAAACGGCTGCAAAACTAAAAAAAAAAAAAAAACTTTTTTTTTAAAAGTGCAAATGTATAAACTACTTATTTTATTTAGGACACAGAAATGCAAATGCTGCCAAAAGTGTTTGTGATTTTCACCAGTCTCTGCTTCACAGTCAAGAAACTTAGCAGTGACACTAGGCTGATTGTAGAGAGAGAATCTTTTGTTGTGAAATTATAAGAAAAAGAATCACTTGAATAAAGGCCACAGGAAAAATTCACAATATATAAGTTCGTAGGTCAATGTGTCAATGTATGCATTACACTATTTATTAACGGTAAATAAAGCAGGCATTGGTGCAGAATTTTCTGCGCGCTCACGGAGGGCAGGAGGGCATGGTTAGAATGCTTGTTTGGGGTGAAAAATTGCTTGAGTAAATGCGTATACTTGTGTAATCTATAAATACATTCTAATTTATTTAATTTTAATATGCTGGTGCCAGAGCAACGTGAATGTAAGTCCTTATACATGTTTATTATTGTAGACTAACAGTTATGTGGAAATGGCGCAGAAGTTAACTTGTTAAGGGAATCCTGGTTTGATCCTCGCTTTATTTAAAAGATGTCGAGTTACGTGTGTAACTGATGAGAAACTAATTATTTCAAACTAATAACCATCCATGTGTCTGCACCATCTATATAAGGTTTTAATCTGTTGCTGTGATAAATAATTTCTAGACTTTTCTTTCACACGGAGAATCAGTTGACCTTGTGCATCCTGCTATTACTAGTATGTAACCTGTGTTCTATTCAGAACATTTTGCCACACACCTTAAACTTACTTATTCCATTGTGTACATCATTGCAGTAGCTTTATATATAGCTGTAGCTATTTTGTCCTGATTATGGCTGCCTGGCCTAAATTACATGTCCTGCGGCCCTTTAAGATCAGGACATTTTAATTAGAAAGTTATTTTATCTGAGGGGGTATCACACCAGCATCTGTGAAAGCGAGCATCAATCAATCGAATGGAAATGCAAGCTAAGTGTTAGATTGGGTGTTTCACATCCTCAGTCGATTCAGGGTTCAGGGTTACAGGGCAAGTTTGCTTCTAAACCATGGTCACAAGTGTGTGGGGTGGGTGGCTGGAAGGAGCCATACTATAGATTGTAGTCTTGAGCTTCATAAACTGCCTGAAGTTATCTCCTTAGTGAGGTACAACAGGTCCAAATGCTTCAATATTGATAATTATGTTGTGTATTTGTATTGAAGTGTTTTATCTCGTGAAGATAAAAGAACAGCCTCTGATTGCTTTTATATAGTTTTATTTTTTTTAAAGAAACCATACAAACTCATTTGGGGATCATTGTTAAACAGACTTTTCATTAGTGAATTTTCACTTGACATACCGTTGATTTAGGCCCATGTGATTAATGTTGATTTGAGACTTCATATTATTAGGCCCATCTGAATAATGTTGATTTGAGATATGTGTATTAGGCCCATGTGTATAATGTTGATTGATACACCATATAAATGTTGATCTTTGAAACACTGTGTGTATTCCATGTGAATAATGTTGATTTGAGACTTAATGTGTATTAGGCCCATGTGAATAATGTTGATTTGAGACTTAATGTGTGTTAGGCCCATGTGAATAATGCAGATGGTGGTGGGTGATGGGGCATCCTTGTGATTTATGGGGCTCTAATCAGTATTCTTTTAACTGTGATGCTTAAAACATGCATAACTAGGAAATAGAACATTGAATTAAACACATTCATGCAGAGACTTTGAGGTCTTCAGCAATAAAGAACTTATACAGATAAAAATTTATTGAAATAAACATTTTTTTAAATCATAAAAATGTTTTTCCTGGGGCCCCAAGTTTTGCAGGATCTCAGTGACCACATACGCTGCAGTTACCAAAGGATGGCCCTGGGTGCAGATTTCAACCATGTGAATTATGTATATTTCAGAATCCATCATTTTAAAAGGCCCATGCGATTGATGTATATTGCAGAATCCATCATATTAATAGGTCCATGCAATTAATATATATATTTCTCACTGTGCGAGAAGAAAAGAGGTGGTGGTGGTGGTAGTAGGAGGGGATAATGTAAAATTCACAGAGGTAGGTGTAGCTTCAGTTGAGCTTGCTTAACTCACACAGATAATTTATAGATGCATCATGTTATCTCCTCGTTTTCATGTCTTTTCTCGTTTTCATGTCTTTTAGCACCATTCCCCCTTCCTGTCCACATAGACTGAGCAACAGCAAAACACATGCAACACACTAAAAGACCCGCAGCTTTCCCAATATTTATTTATCTGTCTCATGAGTGCACCCTACACACACACACACACACAGTAGGCCTGAGCTGTCACTCAACCAGGAATCTCTGGAATGGCCGGCTAAAATACCAGTGTTGTCACAGAACACAGCGTTCCCATAAAAATACTTCCTTGCACAGAGGTGCTAAGCTGATGTTGGACGCTCGCAGATAAAATGTGACCAGAGGGCTCCTTGGAGTACTCTGTGGAATGGTCGGCTAAAATACCAGTGTTGTCACAGAACACAGCGTTCCCATAAAAATATATATTTTACATAACCATATAAAAATAGACCTTCCTCATGCACAGGTGCTAAGCTGATGTTGGACGCTCGCAGATAAAAACGTGACCAGAGGGAGCCAGTGTGGTTATGCGCAGCAAAAGCGGTCCAGGCTGCAAAAGGCTGCAAAACAGGCCAAGGCCAGAAGCACTTTCCAGAGAAGGCTGTTCAGTTTGAGGAATATTATAATGTTATTGTAATTATTGATCATGTATTAGCCTCTGTATTTGTAATAGGCTAGATATTGGTCTCTGTTTATTTGTAGTAGGCTAGATATTGTCTCTGTTTTTTTGTAGTAGGCTAGATATTGGTCTCTGTTTTGGTAGTTGGCTAGATATTGGTATCTGTATTTGTAATAGACTAGATATTGGTCTCTTTTTGTAGTAGGCTGATATTGGTCTACTTTTGTAGTAGGCTAGATATTAGTCTCTGTTACTTTAGTAGGCTGATATTGGTCTCTGTTTTGGTAGTAGGCTAGATATTGATCTCTGTTACTGTAGTAGGCTAGACATTGGTCTCTGTTTTTTTGTAGTAGGCTAGACATTGGTCTCTGTTGCTGTAGTAGGCTAGATATTGGTCTCTGTTGCTGTAGTAGGCTAGATATTGGTCTCTGTTACTGTAGTACTAAGTAGTAGGCTAGACATTGGTCTCTGTTTTTTTGTAGTAGGCTAGATATTGGTCTCTGTTGCTGTAGTACTAAGTAGTAGGCTAGATATTGGTGGACTTTATTATTATTGACTCTTATTATTAAAGACCTTTGTTATAAAAGGACTACAATAATGCATTGGCCTCTCTTATTAGATGTTAGACTATTGGACTCTTATTGTTATAACAGGCTATCATTTAGTTGTTTTATGGGCTAGACTATTTTGTACAATTGCAGTACATATTGAACTGTTTGCTACAGGAGTCTCTTTTTGTAATAGTGGGTTAGATATATATTAGGCTATTTTTTAATAGGTGTCTACTGTTTTAGGGTACAAGAAATTAGGTTAATTGGTTATGGGGCACTAGGCTATGTTTTGCTTTAGTGGATTAGTCTTTGGACTTTTTACGTTGTACTTAGCTGGACATTCAGCTATTTTATCTTGACATTGGGCTGGTTTGTAGACTGGGCTAGACATTGTCTATTTTACGTTGTACTTAGCTGGACATTCAGCTATTTTACCTTGACATTGGGCTGGTTTGTTGAGTGGGCTAGACATTGTCTATTTTACGTTGTACTTAGCTGAACATTCAGCTATTTTATCTTGACATTGGGCTGGTTGGTTGAGTGGGCTAGACATTGTCTATTTTATTGCTATGGGCTATATAATAATTTATTTTAACGGGTGTATATTGGGTTATTTTGTTGTGTTTGCTAGACAATAAGTTAACTTATTATAGTGAGGTAGACAGTTTCCAATTTACATGGGATATTTTGTTATAATTGTTAGGCATTAGATTTTTTTTAATAGTGTACTAGACATTAAGAGGTTATGTTAAAGTGGGCTACAGATTCTAATTGTCAAAAGTTGAATAAAATTTTAACCTAGGTATGGACCTTAAATCGTTGTATCAGGTATGTAAAATACACAAAATGATTTAAAGACAAAACATTTCCAACTATCAGATCATATCAGAAACATTTCTTTCACTTGCATTGTTTAATCTTTATATCATATTTGATCCTTTTATTTGACTCTGTTACAGCATCTTCTATGAAACTGCATCTGACTGTATATATGTATAGCTTCATAGACCTGTTCATCATCTGACTATATATATATATATATATAGCTTCATAGACCTGTTCATCATCTGACTATATATATGTATAGCTTCATAGACCTGTTCACCATCTGACTATATATATATGTATAGCTTCATAGACCAGTTCATCATCTGACATTGTATTTATACATTTCTAGCTGTTGTATCATTACAGTATTTGAATGTTCTGCGAAAGCAACGACTAATAAAATTAATTTCAAGTTAGAGGTCTCGAAATATATCATTAAATTAATTGATAGTGTTAAGAAGTTAATTATTTCCCTTGTTTGTTTGTATTTCTGCAGAACTTTGTTTAGTCAGTAATTAGTGGTTCTTAAGCTGTAACCCAGACAGAAACATGAAGTACCATTCAGAACAATACAGCAGCATATAAAACCATATTAATAACTTACTCTTGTAATTTTTATGATTGTTGTTAGAAATCTTTACAGATGATCATAGTTTTTTAAAAATCATATGAAGTAATTGTCCACTTGCTCACTTACTGTGTGTGTGTGCGCGTGTGCACATAATCTCATTATTTATCGTGTTTATTAATGTGTGTTGGCAAGTTCTGCATTTATCATGTTGCATTCACTTACACAATTTGAACAGGTGTGTTGGCATCACCTTTTGTTGCATAGAATTAGAAGCAATGATTTACAGAATTTACAGTGGTTTCTTGTTTACATTTTATGGTGCATGTGTTTATAATATGCATTAAAAGTTTGTGATTTTTAGATGTCTATAAAACTCCATGTCCTGAACATGCTTGTGTGTTTGTTTTCAGTGTATTCATCTAGTAACAGACTCAGTGTGGATGGATGCATGGTAAAAGCAGAAAGTAGATTTACTATACAGTTGATGGACAGCTTGTTGTTTTAAAACGGCATTGTCAGTCATATTACACACTTGTTTAATGGGTTCAAGCACTTGTTGAATGTTTTGAACCCCCCTCCTCCCCTCACTCATTTTTTAAAATTTAGATTGGTTCTGACATTACCTATATAGTTTCCAAGCGCTAAGCACACTGTCACTGTGTCTATAATTTTCTGAAACTCAAGTTTACAATAAGCATAGTCATTTTGTGTAAGGTCAGAAAGCAAGTTTTCAGTATCATAACCTAGGCATAGAAGTCATTCTGCAAATTGATATCACAGTGTACATTATCACAGTGCTAAGCATATACTGATATAGTATATAATTTTTAGTTTCATAATCAAGTATATAGCAGTCATTCTGCAAATTGATATCACAGTGTACATTATCATAGTGCTAAACATATAGTATATAATTTAGTTTCATTGTCAAGAGTATAGTGTCATAGTAATAAGTTATTCTGAGTGTCAGATGGCTGTAACTGTGCATTCTGAGCATATGGTCGGTTTGAGGATTAATAGTTATTATAAACTTCAGAGTGAGTTGAAGCTTCTTTTCTTATATGTTTAAACATTAAATAAATTAAATTAACATAATGACTGGAGCAACATTATAATTGTGTGTGTGTGTGTGTCCTATTGTAAATTTTATAAAATAATGGCTTTTGAGATTATGTAAGTAAAAGGTACTTTTTTAAAAATTCTGAGTTTTATTTGAAATAATGTTGATTGAGAATTATGTAAATCATGAGTAAGGGCCAAGTAAGAAATATCTCCTGATACAAATCTTCATATATTATTTTCACATAAGTTATAATTTTTTTCTTGGTCAGTATTTCAAGGTGTTTTCACATCACGTCTTGTTTTTAGTGCTCTAGATTTTGTTCAGTTTGGATCATTATTTATATGGATGTAATATCAAGCATTGTTGTCCCTAAAAGTTTATTAAATTTCTATGCGATTTTTTTTTTCACAGGTATATCAAGCAATGGAATTAATGGACAGATTGCAGTATGTATTATCAGTATTTACTTTTTATTTATTTTTAGAATATATTGTTTGATTTCTTAGGTTTGGGAAGGGCTGGAGGGATTTTTATATCCTCTCTATTCAGTACCTGTGGAGCACTCCACACTTCGATTAAGTTCATTTCTGAGCAGAACATGATATCTTGATTGGATATCCATATTAACACTGCATTTTGATTAGGTTCATTATTGAGCAGAACACAATATCTTGATTGGATATCCATCCATATTAGCACTTTTTGTGTGCATGTTGTTTTTTTTTAATTATTGCTTTTATAAAGATGAAGTTAAATTTTAACCAAATTTTATTGCCCTTTATCTTTATTGATCCAAATTATATGTGTATGTGTGAACTGACCTGTTATATTTTATGGTCCAGTCTCGCTGTCTATAGGTTAGCTGGTCTTCTATATTTCCTGCACTGTTAGTGTCTCCGTAGTCATTGATAAGACTAAGTACATTTTATATCTCACTTAGCTAATGAAAGAAAGTTATACTAGTTACAGTAGATACGGACTACCAAACAAAGAATTTCTAAATATTGAAGTTTTGTTAAATCTGTGTATGTATTTCCTGGCCATTTCAATGAATGCAATGCTCTGATAGAACAGATTATGTATCAGGACAGTGTATATATTGAGACAGTGTACATATTGATACAGTGTGTGTATTGGGACAGAGTACATATGACAGTGTATGTATTGGGACAGGGTACATATTAGGACATTGTATATATTGGGACAGAGTACATATCAAGACAGTGTATGTATTCAAACACTAAACAGTGTACATATTGAGACAGTGTACATATCAATATAGTGTACATACTGGAAGAGTGTATGTATTGGGACAGTGTAAATATCAGGTATGAGTACATATCTGGACATTGCATACCAGGACAGTATACATGCTAGTTATATCACATATTGTGAAAAGTAATCATTTCAGACACAAACATTGACATTTTTTATGAAAATATTTATTTTTATGACTGAAATTAAAAATAATCATTCAGGCACAGATACAAACAGAATTTTTTTTACACAAATTCTGAAAGTTAGAGTGTTTATAATGATAGGTTGCACCATGGACCCAGTGATTGTATTGCCTTTGCTTTTTTCCCCTCTCTCATTGTGAGTCCCACACACATGCAGAAACACATCATGGATGTAATTTATTTTCCCCAAATCTAGGCATATTTATTAACGGTATTTTTATAAAACCTAGTAATGCTCTTTAGATAATTTTTCAGTAATATACTGAAAAATTATAATAATATAATTCACTTATGCCTGTTGTCATTTTCCAAAAACCTTGTCACATCACTCCTGTCATTTTTCTCAAGTTCAGTCATATTGTTGCTGTATTTTCTCCTCTTTCCATTCAGAAATATTTATTATTTTACCACAAACAGTTTTACTGTTTTCACTGTTCCTTTGCATTGTTTTGAATGTGACCTTAGTGGCTAGTGCAAATTTTTAGTGGGTTTTGTTTTCATTTCAACCAAAAACAATGTCACTGTTGTCCAACAGGAACCTGTCTCGGAACCAAAAGCCACAAAACCAGTTGATTCTGTACCTGCACCAGTCATCCGCTCACAGACCTCAGCGGCTGTAGAAGACTTGAACCTGAACGTGTCTGCAGCAGAAATGAAGGAGCGTCTGAAATCTCGCAGGAAACAAGATCCGCGCCTAATGAAGACCAGCTTTGAGCAGAAGCATAAGATGTTTGAGAAGCTGTGAGCATTTGCTCACTGCCAGAAATCATTGAAATTATCTCACTCACCAAATACAGGATGAACTTTTCTTGTTATTTCATTTCTTTGAGGTAGCTTAAAATCATGTGACCTTGAAGACCAGGAATTTTTTTTTTTTTTAAATGGGGGGAAAGGTTGTGAAAATCGTTGTTTGCTTTCCCCTACCATATGAAGAAGTCTTCACATGCTGATGTAAAGAAGTTGTAGAGTTTAACCCATCAATTGTCCAAAGCAGCAAGAATTTGTTAGCTGTGCCCCAGTCTTTCTAAAAATTTGTGTGTCAACTTTTCAGAGAAGAAATTATAATAAAGTAGTAATGTTCTTCCAAAACCTGGGTTAAAAAAAAAAAAAGAAAAAAAAGATCAATTCAGCACCATACTGCTTCTCACAACACCACTATGTCAGTTGAAAAAATATTGTGTTTATTTTTTATTGAGTGAGTGGTCTGTTGAAATATAATGCTTTTCATAGAGTAGTCTTGTGAGAAATCATATGGTATTATTTTGATCTTCTTTTTACCTGGTTTTTGGAACTAAAAGGTCTATTAAAATATTGTTATTATTATTTCTCATTGTAATTTATTTAGATTTGCTTGGTTTTGTTTGAGATGGGGATTAGGTTGTAGCAGTCTCTTCTCTGTTTATTTGTATTTTATTTTTCAATGAAGATTTTAAAAAAAATTTGTTATTTAGAATAAAGAAATTATTGGCAATTTCATTTTTTTTTTTTAGAAGAGATTTTTTACCATTGTGGTCATGTTTGTTTCTAAGCTAACTGCATACAATCGAATCTTTTCCGGTTAGGAAGGCAGACATAGGGGTAGGGTTGGGAGAGGATGTAGAAGTTTAGTAATTTAACTTTGATTATTTTCTTTATAATAGGAAAAATTTATAATTTCAGCATAAGTGAATCATGCTAACAGTTTTTCTGACAGCCAGCTTTCAGAATTCAAAATATAAATTGCCCCTATTGGTCTTCTTCAATCTATCTATTTGTAAAATAGCCATTAAAAGTCTATGACAGTTTCTCTTAAGAAACCTCTATAAAATTAATGTTTTCAATCCTTGTTTTGAAATACCTTCAGCTGCTATACATCATTTGGAAATTTTTTAATTTTTTGTTGTTGATTGTCTGTATTCAATACTTTGCACTCAAGCTCATTAATTTTATTGATATTCTCAGATTAAACAGTCGAGTATTAAATTGTGCTTGTGGCTTACGTTTTGCCACAGATGTATGCATAAATATTATAAAATAATGGATACTTGTACATAATTTGAGAACTGGTGTGCAGTCCATGATGAAAGTGGATTTGCTTTTCATCAAGGAGTTGTTTTTGCATGCTTCGATTAATCTTGGGCAAAGGTCTGGTGCCGTGCTAACTAACAAAGATGAATTTGCATTTAGTCGATGCATTAGGCCCAAACAGATGCTTACACATTTCCTTGGAACAGTTGTTTGTTCATTGTTTACTTCCTAAATTTAAGTGGTCCAAATATGCTATTGTTATCTATAAATCAGGTCACTTCCAAATGAAAAGACTTTATTGCCATATGTGGTGTGTTGTTTCTTTCTTCTCGACCATTTTATGCACAGAAAATAAAAGGTCTGTTGCTCATTAAGCTTCGTATATGTTATCTGTGATGTAGAACTTTTTTTTCATTCATGCGCATGGTGCAGAGAAAAGGTGAGCCATTTTTGTTCATTTTGATAATTGGTGAGAGATCTAGATTAAAATATGTGACACTTCACTCAAGTGAAAATTGCTAATCAGAAAGGTTTGTATATTTTTCCAATTTTTTTTTTTTAGTTTAGTTATCTTCACACTAAACTAAAAGTTCATTGTATAAAAGCCTCTTTTGAAAGAATTTTTGATAACTGTTAATAGTTTTCTGAGGCAAAAGCCTTTCATTTATTGAAAAGTGGAACAACAATGAAATGTTGATTGATATTTGTACGATTTAAAATTTCATATTTCCAATGGACTTTGATATATATATTTTTCAATATCCTTTAGTTCAGTAGATAGTTGTTTTAATTGGCTAGAAATCCCTGTCTTAATATGTTTAAAAATTCATGTGCTTACTATTAAGAAAATTATTTATCTCTTACCAACACCAAACTGGTAATTTAGTTTTTGCAGGTGAGAGGTGTTTGTGGATTGATTATTTTGGGCATATTAAATTGTAAACTTTTGTTAATCAGTAAAATATTCTATTTGTTTGTGTAGTATATTTTTTACCACCAGAAATAATATATATTAGTGAGAGCAGTACTAATACAAGTCATATTGCTATTGTTAAGTACCACATGAAACTCTGAAATATGTTTACTGCTCCCCACCCGAACCTTAGCCAGTGAAAATGTCCGTCAGATACAGATGCTTTCGATTGTTTAATTAACTTTGACATGTAGTTCATTGAGTACCTCCTCTAATTTTAAGTTCAGATCTTCTTTTTGGGGAGCAGTAACTTTCTCATCCCAGAAATTCTGGGTATGTAGGTCTTTTATGTTTGGGAAGTGTTTGGGAATAGATTTTTTGTTTGCTTGTAATTTAAAAATGTTTGGTAACTTTTAATGCAGAGGTTTTCTGCTTGTTATAGTTTAGACCAAGGCCTTCATTAAGTGAGTGAGAAAAGTAAGAAATAATTTACAGATTGTAAACATGTCAATCTTGTTTGTGGTTTATTTGTATTTTCTCTTGATTGTCCAAATCGGCTCTTTTTTTTTTTTTTTTTTTGGGAAAGAGAGTACCTGCACATTTGCACGGATGAATATATTTTGATATATTGGGAAAAAATTTATTATTTTGTAATTTTCTTCCTTTGTGCACATTCCATATGTGGTGCGTGTGTATGATTTGATGGATGCTTTGATTTATTCATGGCTCACGCACAATTATTATATATATAAAAAAAATATCTAGATGGAAATCTGAAAGTTTTATGTTACCAAAGTTTACTTTTCCATGTTCAAAGACTATCAACTGCTTGTAAAGTTGCGTACTTCTTTGTGTAACGAACGTTTTTGTAATATAAAAAGATTGGTTAGGTTCTTTGTTAGTATTGTTGTGATTGATGCTATCAGCATATTAATGAGAATTTGTAGATTCTAATGTGACACTATAGCATATTAATGAGACAACTTTCTTGATACTGGGATGTTTTCAGATGCACTGTCAATTTTTTTTTTTTTTTATTACTACATATTAAATACAACAGTGTAAATAAAGACTGAAATAAAACTGATGATAAAGCTTTTAAGGTGAAATTTAGACTAGAATAAAAATAATTCATAATGTGTAGAATTTTTCCCTCAATTTTTAAAAGTGTGCATAGATAGTTTTACATTATGTATCCTATAACACATTGCATAGTTTGAACTTATTTTGAGTCAGTACTAACATTACAACTTTTGCAAGGGAGAGGGAGCTGTTTGCAACAGTTGAGGCATGCAAAGTGACTAGGGTGAGCTAGCCACAGTTGGTCAAGTATTTTAGTGGAGAGCTAAATCTTTGATCTGTCTAAAGGGTCCTCGACCATTTTGTAATATAAAAAGATTAGCTACAGGTCTTTGAATTTTTTTGCATGCCCAGAGAGTTCAGCGGAGATCTGTGGCACTGACGATGGGAAAGTCATGAGGTGATGTCTATAAAGTGATAGGAACCAGTAAATCGTCTGTCACAAGCAAAGCGAATTAGAAGACTGCTCAAAACTTTGATTCATTCTCCAAAAGCTGACATTTCTATATTAACACTCATTCCTCATATGGTGAAAACTTTTGAGGTTTATTTAGCCAGAGCTGTTTTGGCCTGTTCACCCATGTCACTAGTCACTGTTGGTGCCTGAGTTTGTCTCCATACTTTTACATAATATTGTTCAGAAATTCTTGTGTGTGTTGTTACTTTTTATGCTCAATTAGGGGCGGAAGTATTTTTATAATTGTATTTTTTCCAGGCCATTCACAAGAAGCTCAACGTCATTGCATATTCCACGTTATATAAATTTTAAGAATATTTATTGAGGGGTTTCCCATGATTCTTTTATATTTTTAATTGTATATCAAGTTACATCTCTGATTATTTATAAAAAATTAAAATGTTCTTATTTGTTTATAAAAAATTAAGAGAAATGTGATTTATTAAAAAAAATTTTTTAAAATGCAAATTGAGCTTATAAAAACAAAATAATAAACAGTAAAAATGCAACTAATTTTGAAAAATAATAAACACACACACACACACACACACACACACACACACACACACACACACACACACACACACACACACACACGCACACACACAGGTAAAACAATTGTCACACCTATAACAATTTTTGAAAGTTTGTCAAAGACTGCTAAGTTGCATTAAAATAAATGACTAGGATTACAGAATTTCTACCGTTGTCTACATGCAAGCATAAGACAGTAATGTTGTCATTTACTAATGGAATTATTAAGATGTCTAGTAGTGGTAGTAATACTTTATATTATGTCATGCACACGGCAAAAAACAAGTTTCCTGTTGTTACTGTTCATTGTCTTATGACCATTTTTTTTTTAATTTTCTTTTAATTTGAAGACTGGACCTAGTAAAGAAAAAAGTAATAGTCAAAACTTTATAGTGTAAAAATTAGTTGGCAGTTTAAAGTTACATGATATTATATATGCACCAATTGTAACGGGTCACGAGATTTTTTTTTTTAGTTGGTCACTTACAAATAATGACTTTTGTCATTTAGTTATTTGTAAGTTATTGCCCTTGTTCGTGAGATTTATGGGCTGGGCTGATTTGCATAGTAGTTAAATGGTACGTGGGCTGTTAAATATTAACACACAAACATATTTATATATATATCTCATGTATGTATAACTTATAAATATATATCTTATGAATTATTATTATTCAGTATGCAATCAGATGTTTAATATTTGTTTTATTCAAAATTTTCATGGAGTTTCAGTGGCCAAGGTGATCATGATGTGTCTGCAGTTATTATTAATAATTTCTTTTGTTTGTTTAGCAAAAGAACAAACAATTGATAAGACTTAAAACATGCATCTGGGTTCTGTGATTTTATTTTCAAATAAATCTTTTCAAAACAATTTGTTTATTTAACAGTTTTATTTTAATTGAGTTAAGACTGTTGTGCACAAGTTTTGAAATAAGCTTTGGGTGGCTGATCAGATGTGCAAGAAATCCTTTGGTTTATGTATTTTTTATATTCATAAATTTTCTTTTCCATTTTAGCGGAGGTCTCCGAGTTAAAAGCAATCATTGTCATGTAGAAAACTTAGACTAATGTCGCTGCCTAAGACTGCTCACGAATTAGGTGAACTTAAACTAGCTATTTATAAAAGAAAGTGTTAGATACATTAGTGTTCTAAATGAGGAATAATATAGTGACCATCCCAAAGGAAATAATTATGTCCTATTTGGGCGCAGTATGAGGATGTTGTAAACAAACTTTGATATTTGCCAGATTTTTTTCCTGCTTTAATTGAATTACCAGTAAATATACTGTCTGCATATACAGCGTACATGTACTTTTAAATTTTGCATCCGATGCTTTATCAGTGATAGAAACGTCAATGCCCAGCAGAACAACTTGTTAATGATTTAAAAAAAATTTTGTTCTTGTCACCTTTGCATAATCAGTGGAAGGTCTTACTCCCTTGTAAATCTGTTTAGTTTTTCATTTTTGTCATTCTCTTATTTTTGTTTTATTATATTTGTAGCAAGTTCCATTTTTCAAGGTATTTTCTCAGGGTTTGACAGCACCATAGACCTTAGAGGTCAATGCAGATTAAATGTGGCCCAAGTCGGGGGGCAGGGGGGGTCTATATGATCCGAACTGACACTCTACTCAGTCTACTGGTAAAGCTGATGAACTTTTTATCTCATTACTTCTGATTTTCATGGCTATTCTGTTTTTGCCACATGAAAGTAATTTCCCTTGGTCAGTGTTCTCAACTTCTGTGACACATTTTTTGTCTTTGACAACAAGATGACAACCTCAGATATAATATAATTACCAAATTTTGGAGTCTTTCAGAGTATGTGCTGCATGCTTTACAGTAATGAAAGTTGTAATCTATGTTCATAAACTTTATGCTCATGCAATTGCATGTCTGTGCCTTGTAGTCAAATCCAATGATCTGCAGTTCCCACCACCACCACCACCACCACACCTCCGGTCCAGTAGTTATCAACACTACTACTTCTCATTTCTCTAATTTGAAAAAAGAAAAAAAAAATGGTGTTTTGCTGTTTGCATGTCAACAGCAATGTGCGAGTTGTTTTTTGTTTTATTTTAAATTCAGAGCATGAAGACAATGCTGGTCTTTATAAAAAAAAATGTTGAAGTCAGTGTGAATTTCAGTTAACAGTAAGCTGGAGTAATAGGACTACACATAGAAAAGTATAATTTGGCAGAGATTGTATTGTATATTGATTTATAACAGTTATCCTGAAACATTATACTGCATTTTTTTTTCTTATGTCAGCCATTTTTTAAGAGACAATAGTTATACACGAGTTGTTAGTCTTGTTTTTTTTTGAGAGAGGAGGGGGATCTTTAATTATAATTCAATAATTACTGCTGAAGGAAATAAAACAGCAGTGTTGTCCTTGACATTTGTTAACAGGCTCATGCGTTTCTTAATTTGGATATATCCTCTCTCCCCTCCCCCCCCCCCAACTTTGCATATTAATGTTTTACTTCGACTTTGTGTTAATATCACCTGTAGAGAAGTTAATGTTATCTATTTCTTGCTGAGTAGGCAAGTGTCTATCATTTCTTGACTATAAACCGCGCTCACTCTCTCTCTTCCTCTCTCTGCTCGTTCTCAAAGTAATATTCCAGGAACATTTATCACTTTGTGTACTTTGTTAAACTTACGCAAACACAGAAATAAAGCGTATAAAAAAAGTTTGCCTATGTTGATTTATTAACATGACTTGTCACTTGAGATTGGCCGACTTGAACGTGTTATGGAAGTGCATTATTTGCGTTCTCGTTTTTAATTTAAATCCTGATTACAAAGGAATTATTTCTAGGGGATTTGAGGGGAAGTTGTCTAAGTCTTGTGTGCCTAAAATTAATTAGCGATAGTCGCCACTGTTTTATAAAGTTGTTTCAAATGCTCGTACTTTATTCAACCGAGGACTTTTCTTTTTTTAAAAAAATGTATGCTAAATCATTTGACATCACATCTTTCTATTGAACCAAGAACTTTTCTTTTAAAAAAAAATATGCTGCATCATTTGACATCACAGGTCTTTCTGTTGCTGCAATAGAGCTTTGTTAAATGAACAACCAGCTTGCCAGGCTAAGTCTAATTTTATTTGGATAATCAGTATGTTCTTTACCATATCTACAGACTAGAAGGGACCAGTTAAAATATTTTTGTAAATTTTGTTAATTATCAATGTTCCTGCTTCTGTATATTTATAGTTGCTTTAAGTCCAAATGGTTGGAAATCTTGTCGTAGGGAATAGTGTTTTTTTTTGAAAATTTCAATCAGTAGTCTTGTTGCTAATGTCCCTTGTTTTCTCTGACATTTATTTACCTTGTGACTCTAATGCCAAGAAGGCATTAACTTTTAAAGAAAACTAAAAATCCCTTCAAATAAAGACATTGTCAATCATCTCAACTATTTAGCTTTTGTCAGTCAACTATTAATTAATTAAGTTCTTAGCACCGAAAAGTGCTAAAAACCAAAACAAAACTCCTAATACCCCGCATCATGCTGTAATTAAAAACTCAGGCCTCTGACATATAAACCCCATAGACTTGGGATTAAAAGACTGAACACAACTGACCTTTCAATTTGAATACAGCCAGCAAACAATGCTGTATTCAGTAGATAAGCACTGTAGTGTTATCTATTGACTCTTCTAGAGATAACACACACACACACACACACACATTCTGACACAAATTTCAATGTTAAATGGCCAGCCGAAGATGATTGTTGTGAGAGAAAGAGTATTAACACGACATTCTTAATACCTGTCTCTAGAGAAACACTAAGTTAACTAAGAATTGTAGTGTTGTGAGAGAAAGAGTATTGACACGACATTCTTAATACCTGTATCTAGAAAAACACTAAGTTAACTAAGAATTGTAGTGCCTCTATTATGACTGTAATACTTTAAATCATAAGAAGAGCATTAAGATTGTGCAAACTATATATGCTAATACACATAGGGATCCTAAATCAGGGATTGCAAGGGTAATTTAGCATGAAGAAAAATATCACAAACGGATCAGTTTGTTTCACAAGAACCAAGGTGGGGGACAGTTGTATGGCTTTTCTAAATGCAATATGCAAGAAGTTAATTTACACATGTATTACTGTTTGATATATATATAATAATAATAATGATGTACACTAACATCCACTTGTTGCAGGCATTAGAACAGTGCCATAATGGTACAGTGAAATGAAAGACAACAGAAAGCAGCTTGTGAAAATAGCACATAGTCCAGGCTGACTCTGATGTAACACAGTAAACTCTTGATTATCCATCACTCCCTCTAGCAGCACTGGCGTCTAGAGGCAAAATCAAACTGTTAGGAGTACAACTTCTTATCAAGTGGTATCATTTTAGATCAGGGGTCACCAACTTTTTTGATACTGAGAGCTACTTCATGGGTACTGAATCATACGAGGGGCTACCAGTTTGATACCCTCTTCTAGTTTGCCTTTGTACATAATTAATAATGTGAAGACTTAGAAAAAGGCCTGCGGGCGACTCGTGGTCTTTGTGGGTGACCTGGTTCCCCTTGGGCACCGTGTTGGTGACCCCAGTTTTAGATAATTAATTTGGTCTTCAGGTAATTAACTTGGTTAGTATGTTATATCCAAGTCTGATTACTAAATTTAATTCTTTTTTTTATGATACTATACAGTGATAGTGCTTGTTCTATGACTGCTTTTGCTCTAATGACACATCTATGTTCCAAAGACAAATAATCAAAAGTTTACAGAGACAACTCTGGATACATAAGTTGGAGAGCTCTGGTGTCTAACCATAATGATGTAAAACAAATAACACTGATTTGAAATTATGCAAAATTAAGACATGCTTTTTAGTAAGCAGGGCATAATTAGGAACAAAAATATTCAGAATATTTATTTATCCACCTCTCTGAACAAGATATCCCACTCGAAACAAGTTATTCATTCACATTATGAATTATAGTCTTTGAAATAAAGAAAATGTCCAAATTCACAATGCTTATCCGCCTAAATCAAAATGCTATCCTTTTATTTTTTATTTCAGACAGGTACATCATTATCTGTCCACAACCACACTCACGAAGCATCCTTGATGCACAAAGATAAACCATTATCTTAATGAACTTTAATATCTGGACTATAGTATAGTGCAAGAACAGCAAACTTGTGATAACATTTAATTTTTTTTTAAACTGCTACTTTGTCTTATGAGTAACTAGTATCTCACAAGATTGGTGTTTGAAGGGGAATAATTATCACACTTGGTGTGCTATAAAATCTTGATTTGCTTTACTTAAAGTACCCACATTTGATTGAATAACTTTTTTTTTTTTTTTATTACAAAAGGTTACAGATATGGGGAAATGCTTTGAGGTATGCAAGAGAAGTATTACTTTCCATTCAACGTTTAAAACGTATGTACACAATCAGAACATAAAATAATGTGTTTGCTCTCTGTAACTACATTATGTCTATCACATTTTCTTAGACTAGAACATTATAACTCCCTGTGCATATTCTCTCTATTTGCTACTAAAATCGCAATCCAAAGATATAATAATAACAGAATCTAACGACTGAGACTACTAAAGAGGGTTTTTTGCAGACGTCATAATTGATGACCATGCCACATGAAGAAGAAAGAAGAAGAAACAATAATAGTCTCAAATAAAAGTTTGGTGCCAGTGGACCACACACACGCAAGAAAGATGGCTCCAAGAATCACATGTTCTGGAGTTGATTCTAAACGCGAGATTTGCATATCAACTGCTAATTTGGCTAACATCAAAATGCCTTCGCATGAATCAAGAAGAAAAAAAAATTACCGGATTGCAACTGACAGTAGATTAGAAACCAATTATACTGTTTATCGTCACCTTAAAGCCAAGTGCAGAGGAATCCAAATGAACATTGGATATTCTGAAGAAAGGGTTAAATGCCCTTTAATATAGAAGCCAAATGTGCACATTCAAACTGAAGAAAGCCTAAAATACTCTTGTATAATGAAGAAAGGGCCAAATGTGCCTTTTCATACTGAAAAAGGGCCAAATGTGCTCATGAACTGCGGTATGACAAATGCATTCCTGTCTACTGAGGGATGGATAAAAGTACTCCTGTATAATTAAAGTATGACAAATGTACTCATGTCTACTGAAACTAATGAAAGTATGACAAATGTACTCTTGACTACTGAAAGTATGACAAATGTACTCTTGTCTGAAGATATGACAGATGTACTCCTGTATACTGAAAGTATGACAAATGTACTCTTGTCTGCTGAAGGTATGACAAATGTACTCCTGTATAATTAAAGTATGACAAATGTACTCTACTGAGGGATGGACAGATGTACTGTCTACTGAAGGTATGACAAATGTACTCTTGTTCACTGAAAGTATGACAAACATATTCCTGTCTATGAAAGTATGACAAATGTACTCCTGTCTACTGAAGTCATGACAAATAAACGTACTCCTGTCTACTGAAGGTTTGACAAATAAGTGTACTCCTTTATACTGAGGGTATGATAAATGTCAAAGCAAAACATTATCTGTACCAGTATATCAAGACTGCTAGTTCGAAGTGTAAGAGACCATATGTCACTTTTCATACAGCATGGAACTACTATATTCTCAAGACCTGAAACATGATTCCAAAAATAAGCCTATGATGTGATTCTAAGATCAAAAACATTTTTTTAAAATAAATATATAAATCTCTCAATCACTTAAAAACACGAATTGAAGAATATTAAACAGAATTAAAGATGACTACAACTTCTAACACACTATGCTTAGTTCAAGACCTATAATCGACCAATTTGTATACTGATTAAACAAAAAATTGATTAGGGAGGGCCAATAGTGCTCCTTATGTGAGAATGAACATTAACTCCTTGCCAGCATGAAAGCTTTGATATTTTACACTAAAATAACAATAATGTTTACACTAAAATATCTTTTGAAGAGTTTCACTATATTAAGTAGTGAATTAGACATTCTGAATTAGTGGGTTCCATTAATTTATCCTAATTAAACTATAGAGAAACAACATAACTAGTATTGAAACATGAAACAACAAAATTATAATTTTAAAAATGGATGTTTGCCTTAGTCCATACTATCAATAGTTCTGACCATTCAGTGATCACCGAGGAAATAAAAGGATTGTGTTACTCTATGTAATTTAAGCTATTGAATCCAAGACATGAAAACAAAGAGAGGGGAGATAATGAAACATTTCATAAACTTGAATACAAGGATTAAAGACCAGAGCTGTTAAAATTGATTGCAGCAAAATGTCTAACAAAGTAATTTAATACTGAGAAACAGAGAAGAGCAGCCATAATTTATTCGGCAATAGTTTAATAAAATTATGAAATGCAGGAAGAAATTTAGTAGAAATTTTCAAGAAAATGGAAGGGTTTTTGTTTTGTTTTTTTAAGAAAGGTTAAAAAAGAATTTAAAGAAAATAACAGAATTATTTTTGTGGTCAGTGACATTATGTTGGGGAGGGGAGACAAATCAGATATTAACCCTTTCACAATAGGACATTGTTAAAACATCACATCGCCTGGTCAGATTATTTTTTATTATTATTTTAAAAACCTGCTTACATACTTACTGTTTGGTCTTTTATTTTGTCTCACATCGTTCTCTTTATAAATTATTCAAAAAAGTTTATTAATTTTATACAAAATACACACTCAAATCATAATTTTTTATTTTATTGGGTTTTTTCTCTTGATTTCTCTTTACAAAAATAATTAAAGCAGTTTAAAAAGAAATACTGCTACACACAAATCAATATTTTTTAGTCTGTTTTTTTTCCTCACAAACTGTTTCTTTATTCCCAAAAGAAATATTGACATATAAATAATTTTTTTCAGTTTGTTGCTCCCCCCCCCACATGTCTTTCTCTTTATAAAAAAATCACCCTAACTATATAAAGGAAATAAAGTGGTTAGTGGAACAAGCACAAAACCGGCACAGTAATAAACCACTAAAAACTCAAAGTCACAAAATACAACTGTCTTTCCTCAACTTCAAAAAGAAAAAATATTCAAAAATAATACATTTTGCTTACTCTAATATGTCATACCAAATCCCCACAAATACAAACAGGTTATAACAAACTCCCACACATGAACACAATCATGCACACAAACTCCCACACATCAAAAGTGTTCACTGGAAGAGTCAAATACAAGACTCTTGAAATATATATATATATTTTTAAAAAAAGAATATATGATAGTGGACCAATTAACGACACACTGAAGAAATAGATGACAGTGGACCAATTCAGAGACATGCTGAAGAAGTAGATGACAGTGAACCAATTCAGAGACATGCTGAAGAAATAGATGACAGTGGACCAATTCAGAGACATGCTGAAGAAGTAGATGACAGTGAATTCAGAGACATGCTGAAGAAATAGATGACAGTGGGCCAATTCAGAGACATGCTGAAGAAATAGATGACAGTGGACCAATTCAGAGACATGCTGAAGAAATAGATGACAGTGGACCAATTCAGAGACACGCTGAAGAAATAGATGACAGTGGATCAATTTAAAGACACGCTGAAGAAATAGATGACAGATAGGGGAATGTATGAAGTAAATGCCTTAAATAAAAATGTAAAAAATGAAATAAAATAAAAACATATTCTGACCAATATGGTTTTCTCTTGTATAGACAAGCAGCATGCGCAATTAAAAAATTGTCCATCAATAGTCTGTCATTGATCACAACAGGCAAAACAAATAATATGATAAAATGGAATTTAACAAAATAAAAAACCCTTTTAAGTGATGAAAATATAATTACAAGGGTTTTTATCATTTTACAACATAAAACTATGTTTACATACATAAACATGCAATACAGCAGCAATGGAGACATAAATGTATGCTTTTACTTTCACAACAGAGGGAAATATGTTTAATCGATATTTTGGGGAAAATACAAAAAAACATTTCCTTGGTCAAAGAAATAATTTAATTACTGATTTGTAAAGTATAGCAGAGTAACTATACTTGTCCTGATCAGCCAAAAATCCCAATGAGCAATATTTTGTAAAAGTGAATAAATAAATAAATGCGGTGAAGAAATAAATCTACTTTGATAGCTGCATTTACCAGGACCCAATATGTAAACATGGAAAAATCATTTTGTCAATTGTTACTCTCTTGTAAATTGGGAGAGTAAACTTTTTTTCTACCAATATTACACACTCTATAAATATACTGGATTTAAGAATATAGTACTTCTTTCTTGAATTCTCCACCCAGTTTATATCAATTCCTGCTTTTATGGGCCATTTATGATAATTAATGCACCTTTAAACTTGACAGGAAGCCTTGGTTTCTGTAAGGGACTGATAACTGTTTCATGGAGTCAAATTGGTACAAAATCTTTGTGTGTGTAAATAACATTCATTCAAATGCCATTGTACACAAAACTTAACCTGCTAAATGTCTTATCAATCTTATCAAATGCCAGGGTACACAAAATTTAGCCCACCCGACTTTTCAATTGCTGAAATTCACAGTGAACACCACAGCTACCAAAACCAAATGATTTTATGCTCACACTGCAATTTTGTATAATGCATATGCATATCTTTTGGTGAAAAATATTTAACTTGTAAACGTTGTGTATTATGTGGCAGAAATGATCAAATAAGACCCAAATATAATTTATATGCAGTGCATTACGATAAGTACTCATTATATTTAACAGTGCAAGAAATAAAAGAGTTAAGGGTGTTGGTAAAGATAATTTTTAGTCAAAGATCAGTTGTTGGTAATTTTTTCCCTAATCATCAATATATCAAATTCTACAGCTAGATGCTCAATTAACCACACTTAGATAATGTTTGTGCAAAATGAGAATGAAAAGCGAATAAAAAATTTGCTATTAAGTCATATCCAATCAAATGTAAGACAAAGCGGGAGTAGATGTATTTTGTGTATTTAAGTATGTGTGCATGTGAAGAGAGATGGAATTTAGAAAGCAGTCATAAAAAAATGCTGGGGGGAGGAGGGGGGCGGGAGGAAAGAATGTGCAGAACAAAGTGCTTAATGCATGGAGGAAAGATGCCAGATACTTATTGCTGTCACAACTGGTTTTGGTTGTATAACTGACCTCAGCACCCGTCATCATGGCAACAGAAATAAATGCCTGAGGGGTATACTGCACTAATAACTATAAATAAGAAAAGTTAAATTAACTCCGATTCTAAAACAAGCCAATCTCTCCCTCTCTGTATACATATTTATTCCCCCCCCCCAAATTTATTTTGAACCTCTGACAAATTCATATCTATTGCTTAAAATAAGTGCTATAGTAATAAAGTCAATGCTTGACAAATGGTAAAGGAAGTGTGTATACACATAAGTATATTTGTGTATGTGTTTGTCACATATTTGTATTACACAGGCTTGATATTTTTCAACACGGAGTTTATAATTGTCTGAATCCAATCCATCCAAGATAACAATAACTTTCAATGGTATTCAAGAACAAATTACGTAGATTGCTAAATCAACTTGTTTGAGAGGGTTATCAGATTTCTGGGCTCCGTTACATCTCCATGAAAAATAATCTTCAAAAATGTTTTTTCAAAATAAAAAATTCTAAACATGACAATAAGATCAATTAAGAACACAACCACCTAATGACCAGAACAAATTATACAACTTGCAACCTTGTAATATTAATGGTACACACTTAAATGCTATAGTGCATTTTGCGGCTGATCTTCATCAGTCAGTAAATGTCAGCAATTTCAGTAAAAAAAAAAGACCGTAACAATCATTACTATCAGTAGGGTCATTCTTAACCAACTTACAAAAATGAATCAGTGAAAAATGTTATCTGCCAGTTCATTTGAAACAAAACAACAAGCTAACTTTGTAAACTGATATAACTTGTAAATATGACTTGTAAACTGATGACCGACCATTCATGAGAAACTTCACACATGAGCGATTTCTCAAACCACTGGAACAAAGAATACTGTTTTTCTCAAGAAATGGTTCTTAATGGGTGCCCAAGACCAGTTCTGCCATGACAAGTAAATTGTCTCATACAAACTGGCTCAGGTTACAAGAGCCATGTTCCTGGCACTACAAGCAGTTCACATGTGGTGACTAATTGCTACAGACAATGTCTTGAGTTTATCCAAAATAGTCTTTAAAGAGGTCAGCTCTTGGTAGCAGTGAAGAGGCGTCCCGTAACAGGGCAGATGAATTTGTTCTTGGCACAGTGGACATGGGTGACAATTCCATTTGGGTAGCGGACAAAAGTTGGATCATTAAACGCTCGCTTGCACACAGCACACAGTCTGAAACAGAAACGAAAGTTGATGTATTAATTTATTAAGAGAATTTAAAATTCAGATGTGAAATATAAACACATCCTGTGATATCTTAATTAATTTTAGTCAGTCTTAACAAACAATAAAATCATAATGTTCATGTTGGTGTCTTCAATAATTTTTTTTAAAATAAACATTGTAATTTTTTTGGACAAAAAAATTGTCTGATCTTTGAAAATTAGTTTTTTATAATTTTTATTTTTATTTTTTTGTTCCTTTACTTCATAAATCTATATCAACCTTACCAAAAGTGTACTTAAGATTGATGAGCCTGAGAATGCTTTTAATTCAGACATAAACCAACAATTTAGTTGGGCAAATTCCATTGTACATGGATTATACGTCACACTCTGATCCTTTAAAAGTCACAACCATGAAGGCAATGGACTGTCTCTGTGTTACTTTATGGTGAAAGGAATGGTCCACCATTAACATATGGTTCAAGTATGTTTATTTTTTTAAACATTCATGGCAATAAATATTTATCTAAATTTATTGATATACCTCTCTTCATTCATAACAACAGGGTCACGCTGCAGCTCTATACACGTCTCTTTTGCTCGTAGATTTTCTAGACGGGACATCATGCGTTCAATGCGTGTCATGCGACTATTATGCATACTACTGCGAACAGCCCGTGTCAAAAACTGATTTAACAATCCGACACTCCAGTTCTCAGGTAACAATTGCATCACCTGTAGCAAAAAAGCCCAAAACAATTTAAAAAAATTTGACTATGCAGCAGACTTCATTCAAACTGCTGCAAGAATAGAAATGCTTACTGATTTACAGTTGTCTTTCTCCTAATAAATTTCTGTTTGACTTAGATTTCCTTTTACTCGACCTTTCAATAAGTAATAAAGGCTTATAGCAAGTAATGTTCCCTTTCACTCAATCTTTCAATGAGTAATACAGGTTCATAGTTAATGTATAATGATGCTTAATAAAAGTGATAAATACCTTTATTGTGTCAAATTCTGCAACACTGCTGTTTAGAAGGGCTACAGCAGGTGTCACTAAAGTATCTCTCCGTCTGAAAACAACAGGGAAGACAGCAGCTCCAATAAAGTAAATAAATGTAACATCGAGAAAAGAGCAGGCTTGGCCTAGATTTTTTGGATTTTTATTACCATCATTATAATAATAACTGTTTAATTAATTTTACAAACAATCTCGGTATATTCAAAGAGAATTTATCTGACAAAGCCATTAGTCTTCTGTATTCTAAGAATTAAAAAAAAAAAACTTTATAATTTCGAATTATATCTACTTTAGACAGTTAGAAAAATTACTAGAAAACTCTTTCCCTATCAAAATGTTTGCTCTAATTTATCCTGCAAGTTCTAGTGAATCTTTTATAAGTAATGACTTTAGCTAAGCCAAATAATCCTATGAATTTCTTTTGAAGTTTTGACAAGCAATCATAATTATCTGACAACTAATTTACTAGACACAGTTTGAATCCAGATCCACAAATTTGACACGATAGTTAAGACTTTCAAAATGTTGCAGAAGTTTGGCAAAAAGGGGACAGAACTTTGGGGAAGTGAGAATGGATAATTTGCAGTTTGTATCAGTAAGTTCTGACAAGAAATGTGACACAATACAACATAAATTTCAACTTGATAAGCCTCTTCATGAAACAGCAGTAGCTTCCTTTCCAACACATTCCGTTGTGTTTATTGTGCAATTTATTCTGGCAATTTAAGACTGGGTACATAGTGAATTGCAAGTTATGTTTGTGTTTCAAGAATTTATAAGTTAAATTTGTATGTTTCTATATTTTCAATTACAGATATCTGAATTATTCTAGGTTAATTAAGATATTCTTTAGTATACCCTTATTTATGGATACCCCCAAAGCGAATGAAATTTATTTTTATTTTGAAAACTAGCAAACAAAATGATTAAAAACAATCAACAAAATATTTTTTCCAGAATTAAAAAAAAATTACACCAAACTTTTTCCAAATATAACTGAGTCCTGAATCTATCTAAATCCTTGCTCACTTTCAAATGTTTTATCAAAACACTCATTATATTTATATATTATTAAATATTATATATCATTATATAATTTTGCATTAAGGCCAACTTACTCATAACTTGGGTCCAGATAGACACTGAGCAAAATGTGGAAGAGCCGCTTGCGATAGGCAGGGTCTTTGCCTTGAGAATTGAGCAGGCAGTAGTTTTCAGCTGCTCCAAAGTCACGTAGTTTGTGGACCAGGATACGCAGAGCTTTATCGTGTTCTTCTAACTACCACAGGTAATAAACACACAACAAATTATGCTCAATCTTATTCACATTAATGATTTATGATGTCATAAGTCATGATCTAAAGGGGTTACCTTCCTTTTAAATTATTTTAATAATTGTTCTGAAATGAAAAGGAACCCTGAAATTGATTCGAACCTTCTATAAGATCGACAAATATTATAAGTGAACATGTTGCAAAACTAGGTCATCATTTCAATCAATCAATCTACCAATAAATGGCCAGAATATAACTGAAATCATACAATGAATAAATTAATTATTCAATAAGTAATTGACAACAGTGGCACATGTACAAAATTGTAAACAAAATTAAAGATTTAAAAATCTCAACAACTGCAAGTTATTCTGGGTAGGAAAAAATTACCAGACAGCTTGAGAAAATGCTAGTCGATGAATCGAGCATGTATAAATAAAAGCAAATTGAGTTATTTTTACAATGCCTTAGACTTTATTTCCACAGTTCTTTGTTTTGCAGAAAAAACAGTTACAACAGTTAAAAGTACCTAAACTGATTTTACTACTTACAGGTAAATGAGCTTAGCAATTGTTACTCTATGCAAATAAAGTGAGTATGAATCATAGGAAGGAAAGATGAAGTGAATTTACAAAATGCAGGTAAATGAGCTTGGTGGCTGTTACTGTACATAGTAAATGAAAGATTAGTTGTGAGGTGCCCCTATATGTACAGGCTTGCACGAGGTGAGTGTGCACTCATGGGTTGTGAGGTGCAGGCCTATATGTACAGGCTTGCAAGAGGTGAGTGTGCACACATGGGTCAGGAGGTGATGATAATGGGGCGACGAGGCAATAAAAGATGATGTATGAGCTGGCCACTGAACCTGTATAAGTAGTGTGAATGGATGATAACATCTATTAATGAGATAACAAGATAAAAGATAATTTACCTCAGGAGATCTCTAGGTAGACATAACAACTATATTTGATGATTCGATAGCTAATATAACTGATTCTAGCTTTCTTAGATGTGTTAAGTTATCTAGAGATATGTCTTATGTTATCTATAGACAAACATAGTTGCCTACAGAGAGACATATAATCTTGTATAGAGGCTCGATGTCATGCAAAATGGTACAGAATACTGAACAGCATGACTGACCTTGCCAAAAAGAATGGCACACTCGGCATGCATGTCGGTTTCCTTGGCTTTACCCAGGATCAGCTGCACGCGGTACAGGTTGGACATCTGTAGCATGTGGCGCAGTTTTGACCTGCACGTATTTTGTTATAGTGTCACACAAGGTTAGGCATTCTAAGGACGGTTGCTGTTTGTTTTGTTTTGATTTTCAATAAAGTAGTGATTTTTCTAAGAAATAAGTCTCTGTAATGTACTGGTTCTTTTGCTGATTAAACTCTTTGTGTAGCTGGCATTCATTTCACAGCTGTCTATTCCTATAAATAATCAATGTCACTCCATCATACAAGGCAAGCACTACTATTTTAGGAAGTTAGACATTCCTGTGAGCAAAAGTTGCCTGACTATAATACAGACAGACTAAAGTGAGGTTTTCTTCTCTCTATATCTCATTCCTTCCCTCAGTGTGTTTCTCCTTAAGTGCATGCTTGACATTCAAGTACTAAAATTTAAGCCAAGTTACAACTGGCTCCTGTGCTTTTAAATTTACTGATTTTAGAACATTGGCTTGGATTATTTTTGGAACATCCTCTTATAGAGTGAAATGACCTTCAAAAGACATCTGCAAGCCCAAGTTATCTTCAGTGTTTTGCATGGATGGCTGAGGAATTTTAACAATCAGTACCGAATTTGCAATTAGCATGTGTGCACTCATACTCACATAGATGTGCACACACTGGCAAGTATTCAGAAAAAAACTTATTTCACATAACAATATATCTTCAGAAATATCCATCAAATTCAAACAATATGAAATCCAGACTTAAGTTATGAATTCAGACCCCAAACATTATTTCGCATTAACTATAAATCTTCAGAAATATCCAACAAATTCAAACAAAATGTTGTACAGAACTGAGTAAATGTGAGTCTTATTGACTGAAATAAATCAGCAATGCCATCCACAAATATTTTATTAAAAAAACTAAACAACTATGCACCTAAAAGATGAACAAATATGAACTGGGTTGGTTTTCTTTCATTCAGTTTAACTAAACATATTTTTTGTTTTAATATTTGCAATCAAAACAGTCTAATGTAAGAGATTGCTAGACATTTTTATTTTTTACCTGGCAACATCAAGCTCTTCCTTTTTAACATTTTCTCTCTTCATCAGCTGGAGCACAGCATCCATGTACAGCACTGCCAAGTGCGTGTGATATTTTTCTTTCTATTGATCGCAAGCACAGACACATGGTGATGGGGTTATAGATAATTTTAGACATTCGGGCCATACAGTGAGATTGAGCCCAAAATATACTGTGATAATAGTATGAAAGGTGTCAGACAATTACAATATATACTGACAGCACATGAAATGTAGTGATGACAATATGACATTCAGGCCATACACTGACATCCAGCACAAAATATGTAGTGATGACAGTATGAATAATGTTGTATGACCAGGATGACAGTATAAAACACAAGAAACGTGATCGTGATGACAGCAATAAAAATTATTTCAGACATTCTTGCTATACACTAACAGTGAGCACAAAATATGTCATGGAAGCAGAAAGAATGATGCCAGCCAATCTAGTCACATTTTGACAAAAGAGCACAAAATATATCATGATAGCAGTAAGAATGCTGCCAGCCAATCTAGTCACATTTTGACAAAAGAGCACAAAATATATCATGATAGCAGTAAGAATGCTGCCAGCCAATCTATTCACATTTTGACAAAAGAGCACAAAAGACGAGGTGATAACAATATGGATGAATTCAGACATTCAAGACATGAATTAACATTGAGCACAAGATATGTGGTTATAAAGATATCATACAATCAGGAAATACTGAAAAAGACCACAAGATATGTGGTTATAAAGACATCATACAATCAGGAAATACTGACAAAGACCACAAGATATGTGGTTATAACAATATCTTTCAACCAAGCAATATTGACAAAAAGCACAAGATATGTGGTTATAACGATATGAATGACATCAGGACATGATAATAAGTACATGTGCTGATGACAGTATAAATGACTGCAATCATCATAACAAGCTTCATAATGACTTCCCAGCTGAATCAAGACAGTGAAACACAAACTATTTATAAGCAACTCATATCACAAAAAAAGTGCTATAATGCTCAGAACATAAATGTGGTCAAATGATTTCACATTTTCAAAAAACTGAAATAAAAGTGTTTTTAAAAGTATGAATATGGTGAAGGAAAAAAATCATTTTAGCAGGATAACTGCTGTTGCACAATGTAACTGTTTAAATTATTGACACTTAGCAATGCAACATGATAGTCACTTGTCATTAACAAGTCACAAGTCAGGTAAACTGAAATTAAGTAATAGTAAATAAGTCTCTGCTCCACAGCATGAAACTCATAAATAATTAACAAATCATAAATCCATAAAATTTAGAAACAATATGTCACCAATAAATAGTGTGACATTCAGTAACAAAAATCACCACTTCACAATGTGATATTCAGTAACAACAAGACCCAATTCCAATTAAGTAAGTAATAAAATGTCCCCACTCCAGTGTGATATTCAGTAACAATAGGTCCACATTCCATACATCATATTCAATAATAAAAAGTCCCCACTCCACAGTCTGATATTCGAGAACAATAAGTCCCCACTCTACAGTCTGATATTCAGCACCAAAAAGTTGCAATGCATAGTGTGATATTTAGCAACAGTAAATAAATCACCAATGTATAGTATGATATTCAGTAAAAATAAACAAATCACTAATACAAATACAACCTGATAATCACTAACAGTTAAATATCCATTCCGTGTGTAAATAGAAAATCATTCTCTATCTCAGTAAATTTATATGTAGGCAAGTTATATACAAAAGCGTGTGATTCATCTTTCTTTTATATTCTATGAAGTTACAATGTTGTGTGCTTTTGCAGTAATCTTTTAAAAATAATTTTTTTATACCAGCATAGAATGAGATAAAAGCACCTAATTCCAGACCTATCTGTCAGATAATGGTATTATTAATGAATAAACCCAATCGCCACTCTCCCTTCGTACCTCTAGTTTGCGTTGAAAGACCAAATACTCCAGGTAAGTAATGACAGCAACAGGAAAACGATGGAGATAATCTATTACAGCATCTGGCCGCAGGCGCTCAGACATAGGTTCATTTGCTGGCCGTTCAGTCAGTACCTGAAGGAAAAAAACAGAAATCAACACCCTGAATAGGTTAGTGAAAAATAAACACACCAATACTCTTCTGAAAGAAGTTATTTGAAATTCTGCCTAACTCCTTAAAGCAGCCTTGGCCTTATATTGCTAATCTCAATTAAATTTTCCACAAGCATTCTAGCGCCAGACTATAGCTATGAGTAAATGTGAAATGAATCGAATGCTGAATCACGTGAAACAGTCAAATCTTGCTTAGCGCTTTCTTCTGTAAATATGTATGGTGGAACTGTGCCAATATGTACTTTCTTCTGTAAATATGCATGGTGGAACTGTGCCAATGTGCACTTTCTTCTGTAAATATGCATGGTGGAACTGTGCCAATGTGCGCTTTCTTCTGTAAATATGTATGGTGGAACTGTGCCAATATGCACTTTCTTCTGTAAATATGCTTTTTGCTACATATACCAACAGCAATGAAATGCTTACTTAGGAAGAATTCTTAAATGCATATAAAGTTGGTGATTTATTTATATAATGAATGTCTGCTTTTGTTCAATAAATAATATCTGTAAATATATATATATATTAATTTTTAAAACAACTGTCCTCAGGAAAGAAATGTGCCATCTTTGTATTCCTGTCTAAGGTGAATACAGGTTTGGGGCTTTCCAGGAACTAATTAGATTGTACGTCTATGCCTGTTTATGCAAACACAGATATAATATGGACGTGTTTCAAAATTTGCAACAATAAACGAATCAAACCACCTGAGACACAGGAGCAAAAAGTGTCCTACTGATTAATTAACTCGTTTTGAACAATAACTTATAGTCATTACAGTATTGTAAGAAAATGTCCATGTTTCCATGGCAACAGGTTCAAACTTTACCTTGACTCCTAGCTCTTCATCCTTTTCCAGCACCCAGTCGATGTACTTCCACACAAGTTCATGGTCACTCAGACTTAAATGAAAGAAAAAATAGAATAAAATAAAATAGACTGGGTACGTAAGAAATTTTGTCTGAAGTAGCATAGTGTATCATTTTTCTTTTTCTTACAGTCTCTAATGTGATGATCTTGCCCATTTTAAAGACATTCATCTGAGAAACAAGAAGTAGAGACACTGTGTCATGGGTAGGAATTATACATACACACTAAACAGACAAATTTTGTTATAAAAACTAATCAAGCAATAATAAACTAGAGTGTACATAAAACCTCAAACACATATGCCAGTAAATAAGTTCACATCTTTCACAAATACTTCAAGAGATAATAAGAAACAAACCGTTTACAAATAAATCTGACCCCTTGAAAAAAATATTGTGAAAATAACTAACTTTGAAAAAAACGTTGATAAATAAAGACACTGGAAATAACTTTGCCAAAAACTTAAATAAATAAAAATAATAAAAACGACTTACTTTGCCAAAACATCGATAAATAAAGATACTAAAAATAGCTTACTTTGCCACAAACTTTGATAAATAAAGATAGTGAAAATAACTCACTTTGCCAAAACTTCAACAATAAAAGGCAATCCTGGAAAAGATTCATCTTTCACGCCATCATCCACTAATCTGAAAAATAATTAAAACATTGGCCTTTGTGATTGTCATTCTATGCTGACAGTTTACACGTGGACTCATAATTTGGGAGGTTTTTAGCTATATTATTTTTAACTTTCTTGGGTCTTAATCATATGAAAATGTTGCACATTTTATGTATAAACAATATAAACTTACTCACAGCTTATACAAGTACTCCAATAAAGATGGATGGATGGATGGATTAGTTCATGGATGAATGGATGGAGGGATAGATTAAAGAGTGAGAAAAATAAATATAAACAAATAATTAATGATAAAAATTAATTTAATTTAAAAGAGAAATTCTAGTCAACTTTCACAGTGCTTTAATAAAATGAGAATGTTTTATCGATAAAGCAAACATAGTGAGTTTAAAATTATTCTTATAATGATTCTTCAAGAATTCCAAATCTTACAAGACAATGAAATCAATAAGTATGACAAAAGCAAATAACAACAAAGTTTAATTAAAATCAATAACATACTAACTAGTATTATCTATTTTTTAATAATATGATTTTTAAAAAAAGAAATGTATGTCATAAATTGAGAATTTCATTGTAAGTAAATTTAAATGTATTAACAAATTATAATTATTATTTAAATGATGGAAATATAGGAGTTATATAAAACTTTGTTTAGTATTCTGTATCAGACAAGTGGACAGGTATACTTCCAGTTGGATGAGTGTGTGGTTAAGGGATGAGTGAGTGATTAAAGGATGAGTGTGTGATTAAAGGATGAGTGTGTGGTTAAGGATGAGTGCATGATTAAGGGATGAGCATATGGTTAAAGGATAAGTGTCAGGAGTATGGTTAAAGGATGGGTGTGTGATGAGGGATGAGGAGTGTATGGTTAAAGGATGGGTGTGTGATGAATAATGGTTAAAGGACAAGTGTGTTATTATGGGATGAGTGTATGGTTAAAGGAAGAGTGTGTGACTAGGAACAAGCTGTATAGTTAAAAGACAAGTGTGTGATTAAGAGGGAGAATGTGGAGTGGAAGTAGTGTTAGTCAACTTTGTTTAATGAAAGCATTACTGGCAGTCAAACCACAACAGCAGTGAAGTATGATTAAGAAACAATCACTGAGTTGTGATAAAGAAATCAGACAGGTGGGTGCCTATCAACCATCCATCCAAGCTAGCTGGAAGTAGGTGAAGTTGGTTACAGTAGACAGATCAGTAGACAAGATATCCAGTGGTGCAGGTGGAAAAGAAGTTTGACAGTATGAATTAAACAGTAACGACGTGGTACTCTTCACAAAGCTGAGTATTGTGATTCAGTGCTACACAAATTTTTCTCCATGCTTTATACTACCTCTGAACAGTACAATCATTTTTACCTTTATGTACTTTGAAAATAATTACTCAGGACTACTTTTTCTAATATTTAAATAATAAAGTAAACCTCAACTACAGAGTGATGTCCCCCTCTCCCCACACCTGGGAAATGTTTTGCATTATCCATTTCCTTTCCTACATTTGTAAAGGGTTTCCAAGGCTTGACTACATCTCAGAAACTAAAAAGAAATCAAATATTTTAGTCTTTTAGTTTTTGCTATACTTTTCTATTTCATAATTCAACGAAAGAACATGGGGATAGACATTTTTCACATAACCCACACAACAAAGGAGCGCATAAAAAAAAAAGGGTTAATCAGAGGCCCTTACTTTGTCCAAACAGCCAATGCTTTGTCGTATTCGCCATGGTACTTGTACAGCAAACCAAGGATGTGAAATCTCTGGTATTTTATTAACCACTCCACACAGTCTAATAGGTCACAACCAGTATCCACAGCAACCAAGGTCATGAGTTCAGGTGAGTTGGTCTCAGCATATATTTTTAAGAGGGCTACATCAATTTCCTGAAAATGTGAGCAGGTTTTAAGTAGGCAATATTAGAACTGGGAGAAAATGACAGCAGCAAACACTTAATTTAAAAAAATATTTGTGTTTATAGTTGAATAATAACAAAAATCAATGATAGGATTCATGACGAAAATTAAACCACATATGCCATGCCCATGTATGACTGATATGAAACAACAGTTTTATAAAATGATATATATATTAAAAGAAAAAAATCATTCTGTTTGTTTCAGAGTTTACTGTTAGTTAACAACAAATCAAGTTTGATTGAGAAAGAAATATAACACTGTTTTTATAAAATCTAAATGATTGTCATCTATATTTGCTCTCATCATTTGACATTCTAAATACTTAGAATTTTTTTCCATTTTCCATGATCTGAATATTCAACTTTAGTTTTGGTAATCTGTAGCTGCATGTGGACAATAAGAAAGAATTTTCTGTCAAGAAAAAATGAGAATGAGTGCTCAATTCAGCTTTTGTCAATTTAATTATAATAATAACACTTAATCCTGTAGCTGTTGTTGGACATGAGAGTGGTAAAGGGTAGAGAGTGAGCCAATAGCAATAATATGTGTGTGGGCAGGTAGAGAGTGAGCCAATAGCAAAATGTGTATGGACAGGTAGAGAGTGAGCCAATAGCAATATGTGTATGGACAGGTAGAGAATGAGCCAATAGCAATATGTGTATGGACAGGTAGAGAGTGAGCCAATAGCAATAATATGTGTATGGGTAGGTAGAGAGTGAGCCAATCATTATAATGTGTATGGACAAGAAACTGATTTGAGTCAATTGTGATATGTTGAAAGGATGTGAAAATGGCAATTGAGCTAATCACAAACCAAATGTTTATGAACATGACAACAGTTAGTGAGCCAATCTCGATCATTGTATGCTCTTGGCTGTGAAAGTGGTGAGTGAGCTAATCATAAATATGCAAAATCACAGTTTTTTAATTACAAGAGGTAACTGCTTCAGTCATTCTCATGTATTGAAACTACAGTTATCTCCCATGTTTGAATTAGTCGAAAACAAATATACATTGGGATTTTAGTGGTCTAGTTGGTAAGAACTCTTGCTGTTGAAGCCATCTAACTGCTACATAAATTTATTACTCTTGTTTCAGTAATGTTCAATAAACAATGATTAAAATTCATAAAATACAAATATTAATAAAATATGCATTTAACTTTCCACTAGTTAATTATTGTTAAAATGTGGATTTCACATTTTTTAAAAACATTATATTACTATATTGCTGTATTAATCTGTTGATTATATTATATATATAATTCAATTTATAAAACATTCAAAAATTAACTATATTACCCCATGCACTCTAATGAAAATTTTGAACAGACAAAAAAACAAAAAAACAACCCTGTTGATCAACAGGAAACTGGTATTAAATGGATTAAAATCAATTGTTATAATAATCTCTATAAAACACTTGCACCATTTTAGATAGAATTATTGTTAAAGCATCCCAATCAACAAGCTAGCCAATTCCTTCAAAATTGCATACATTGAATAAAATGAAAAGTGATATTTCAAAAGTCAACAATTCCTTTGAAATACATTAACAAATACATATTCCAACTGCAAATGTTGAAAGGTAAATATTTTTTTTTTTAAATAAAGGAATCTAACTAAATTGAATGGTCAAGACTATATAAAATTAAAATGTGACAATGGCTCAAGATATATATTTTTTAAATCATGAAGATAGTGTAAATGTTTAATAGTGAAATAACAAAATTGATGAAGTAAATGAAAGCCAGTGAAAGTTTTTTTTAAAAAAATAGTAGAACTATGATATTTTGACCAAACAATCCTTCTTTACAATGTGTACACATTTTTTCTTCCTAGGATGTAATGCCAGTGTTTGCAATAATGTTTAACCACAAGTAAGTGCAAATAAAATAAGCACTGAAATACTATTAAAATTTTGTCCGACAGACAATCAATCAATCATACTAACTGATGACCCCTTGCAGCCAGTCACTCTACCGGACCACACAAAGTATTCATCTCACATGAAAGCCATTCATCAAGTCAGCAACCCAAAGCGTGTCAGAGTTAATGTCTGTACGGGATCATGATTTCACATCATATACAGCTTACCGACCTGTTTAAAACCATATGCATCCTTTGTTCCTCGAATCTCCTCTAAGTAGGTACGCAGAAAGTACTTGTAGTCAGCTGTAACAGAGTTATCTCCCTTAGCAAGCTGGTTGATGTCAGCGATCTCGTGAAGTGCAGGAACAGACCTTGTAAAATTGGAGTTAGAAGGCAAAAGATTGGGGTAGACACTTATAAGCTGCAAATTTAAAAAAAAAGAAAAGAAAAGAAGATGCCATAACGCTGTCTTAACTGAAGAATTAAAATAAGGCAGTGTGAAATTATTAGTGATATTATTTTACAAGTTATCAAATTGGAAAACGGCCAAATAAACTTCTTAATTAAATTACATTTTCAAGAAGAAGCAGAAAGTACAGTCCCTTGATGTGCACTCTATCAAATCATATAATATGTTCAGAACAGGTAATACTGTAAGATTCTTGACTTAAAAAAAAAATATATCATAGCTGTAAGGTGCCCATCTATTTACTATGGAACAAACATACATTTTTTCTACATTAGAAACCCATACTGTGTGTGAACAAATTCTATATAATTTTACATCTATTAGTCAGTGTCTGTGAACAAATTCTATATCTTTCAAATCCAAGTGAATTTTTTTATCATATCTGAGCAAATTTCATCATTCTCCAACACACTTGTCAACAACTTAAAGCACTTTTCATACCTCACAAAATTCCAAAACAATCATTCTGAGCAAATTTCATCATTCTCCAACATACTTTTTAACACTTTAAAGTACTTTCCTAACTCAAAAAATTCCAAATCAATCATTCATCATTCTCAAACACTCTTTTTAACACCTTAAAAGTATTTTCCATACCTCACAAAATTCAAAATTGCCATGAGCAAATTTCATCATTCTCAAACACACTTTTCAACACTTTAAAATACTTTCCATACCTCACAAAATTTCCAAAACAATCGCCTTGACCAAATTTCATCATTCTCCAACACACTTTTCAACAACTTAAAGCACTTTCCATACCTAACAAAATTCCCAAAACAATCGCCTTGACCAAATTTCATTATTCTCCAACACACTTTTCAACAACTTAAAGCACTTTCCATACCTAACAAAATTCCCAAAACAATCGCCTTGACCAAATTTCATCATTCTCCAACACACTTTTCAACAACTTAAAGCACTTTCCATACCTAACAAAATTCCCAAAACAATCGCCTTGACCAAATTTCATTATTCTCCAACACACTTTTCAACAACTTAAAGCACTTTCCATACCTAACAAAATTCCCAAAACAATCGCCTTGACCAAATTTCATCATTCTCCAACACACTTTTCAACAACTTAAAGCACTTTCCATACCTAACAAAATTCCCAAAACAATCGCCTTGACCAAATTTCATCATTCTCCAACACACTTTTCAACAACTTAAAGCACTTTCCATACCTAACAAAATTCCCAAAACAATCGCCTTGACCAAATTTCATTATTCTCCAACACACTTTTCAACAACTTAAAGCACTTTCCATACCTAACAAAATTCCCAAAACAATCGCCTTGACCAAATTTCATCATTCTCCAACACACTTTTCAACAACTTAAAGCACTTTCCATACCTAACAAAATTCCCAAAACAATCGCCTTGACCAAATTTCATCATTCTCCAAAACACTTTTCAACAACTTAAAGCACTTTCCATACCTCACAAAATTCTCAAATAACATCTCTGAGCAAATTCCATATCTTTGAACATCCATTGCAATGCCTCTGAACATATTTCATACCTCTCGAATATCCATTTCACTCTCTCTAAATAAACTCCTTGCTTCCTCAAATTCCTGCTGAGCAAACTTAATGAAGGCAGCCTGCTGTTGTATTCTCCGGTACATCTGCAAAAAAATATATCGGTATGACTACAACAGTAATGACTTGAGACCAAATAGGGAAATTCTTAGTCCAAACCCAATAAAGGCATGAAGTAACCTTTGGTACCCAAACTGTGGTAAAGGGAGTTGGGGTGGGGAGACATTCAGTCCACTTCAGCCAGGGAATTCATTACTTCATCAAGGGATTAAGTCTTAAAAGGCTAAGAATGGACAAGATGAGCTGTGTAGCTGGTTTTAACCCTTCAATGCCACAAACATTGGCCACATATCTATTCATCCAAACTAACAGCACTGATCATAAATGGCAGTAATACTAAAGTGGAGACAACCTTTTGCCTAAATTATTACAAACCAAACTATCCCAGTATCATGCTTATTAAAACAAATATAATTCATGATAAATGGTAGTTATAAGTAAATGGCAGTTATAATGAAAGGTGACAACTATCAAACTTATTTTTAATATTATTTTGTTTATTGTTATAATCATTCATTCAAATGAAGTGGAGTCAAGTCTGCCAAACTAGTTCAATAATTGCAGTCATGAAGCCAAACTAGTTCAATAATTTCAGTCATGAATTCAAAATAAAGTGGAGATAACTCTGCCAAACTTTGTTCATTATATTATTCATTCGTTTAAATAAATAGTGTTATAAATAAAATGTGAGTCTACTAAATATGTTTAATATTATTTTATGCAGTATATTTATTTACTCACACAATCAGTGTTTATTGACAAATGAGTCATATTTAAGAGGAGATAATTACACGCACACATTGTTATATATTTTTGTTTTGTTACTTTTCTCACACTATCCTGCTTCTGAGAAGACTGCAAATAATATAATAATAATATACTATTATGGTACCAAAACCCAGGCACTTATTCTAGGAAGTAATTATATACATTTCATAAGCCCAGTATCTACAGAGTTAAAAAAAAATAAAGTATTGAAAACTAGGGAGATTCTAGGGACAGTAAAAATCTTGAGTTTACAAATGTGGTTCAAAAGATCAACGAATTTTAATCAGAATTAATAATTTCTCCTGGCAAATGAACATTCTTCTTCAGAAGGACAATGACTCTTCAATCAGAAAAGAAAATTCTCATGTCAAATTAAACATTCTTTTTCAAGTCAGGAAATTAATAATAACTTAAAAATGGAAACTAGTTACAGTTGCTGGGGAGTCAAAATTAAAATGTGTCACAAATGGGGAAAGATCATAATACTTTAATTTGTCATGGCATGACATGGGGAGATGTTATGACTATTTTTACTAGAGCACTGTTTTATTTACTGCGTTATCACCTTTGTGAATTTTTCTTTACTCATGCCTGTGCGAATTGCATTTTTGGCAAGTTCCAATGCCTCTGTCACACGCTTATCTGCAAGTAAGGCTTGGATCTGTAGGGAAAAGAAATAAGACAATTGTCACCAACATAAATACAGTGGTCACCATTTGTACACATTACTTGCAATATTGTCATCACTTTTACGTTTATTACTTAATAACTGCCAGCATTTTGAATATTATTAACTGTGCTGACAATGTTTTCCATTATTATATTTAAAGCACTGAAACCATTTTGACAGCAATTGATATTTTACTCAATGCTCTAATTTTAACATTGTTACTCACAGCAGTGTCAGTGCTTTGACAAATTACTCAAATTTTAACAATGTTACTCACAGCAGTGTCAGGACTTTGAAAAATTACTCAGTGTTAATAAATTTAATGTCAAAACTTGCAGCATTTTTTCTTGTGATATCATTACTTGCAGTGGTCTGTCATCAAACTGATCATTACACCAGCTATGATAACATCATAATTAACATCACCACATCATGTGTTCCATATTATCATTGAAATCATCATTTTTTTTTATGTTACTGCAATCATTAAGTATATACTTAGTTTAGACTTCAGTTTTTTTTCTCCAGTTTGTTTGGTTTTGTTTTAATGCCAAATATACCATTAAATGCCTTCTAATTGACAATTATTGGAGAAAAATAATTTAAATGCAAAACAGGTATATACTGATACATGTCCCTTCTCATCCACTCAAACATCCATTTACCTGCTTTTCAAATGGAACTGGTATCAGGGCATATACCTCCCGACTGGAAACGGCATACAAACGACCATCAAAGTCATTAAGAGTTACTCCTCCTTGAAAAGGGATGGCTTGTTTTTGCTGCTGATCTAATATGCTGTGAAATAAGGCAATATAAGAACACTGCAAATACTTTACATGACTGGGAGAAGTATGAGTGAGAAGTGTGAAGTAACAAACAAAAAAAAAAAAGAAAAAAGGAGAAAAGCTTGTAAGAGATTGGAGAGAAGTACAATTGAGAAGGGATAGAAGTAATAGAAAGAAAAGGGCTAAGTATGAAAGAGAAGCGGGGCTAAGTATGAAATAGAAAGGGGGCTAAGTATGAAATAGAAAGGGGGCTAAGTATGAAAGAGAAGGAAAGGATGTATGACTAAAAAAGGAGAACCGTAAGAAAAAAAAGAAGTAGAAGGAGAATAAAGGTAAGAATACAAGAAAAGGTAGTTAATTATGAAAGGAGCAAAGTATAAAGGGAAAGAAGTATGAAGAGAAATATACAAGAGAAGGGATGTGCATTTGTGATGTCTGAAATTAACTCATAAAAGTCAAAGACATTTTGAAGATTGATACCAAAACCAAAATTACACAAAATAAACAAGTGGACTGATTTCAAGATAAAAAGACAAAGACATTTTGTAGACTGATACCAAAACAATAAGAATGTGAACTCATGGTTATTGATAATTTCTTTTATTTAATAACAAAATGTTTAGTCCTCATTTAAACTCTTACAAGTTGTTAGACTCTCTTATTAACCCCTTACAAGTTGTTTGAATCCCTCTGTTGGTGTATCAACCAGCAGATAAAAATAGTGATCATTTGTAAGTAAAGATTATCTGCTAATAAAATTTTAAAAGAAGTGGTCATATTAACGGACTCTAATCTTGATTTTCTCACAACTCTCAGATACAATACAGTTGAATGGTCGATGATATTACACACAACTAGCGTTACTCTTAGTCTATGTTAACAAAATCAAAAATTTCTAACCTTTAAGTGAAGAACATATTTTGTGAACATAATTTGTGACATAGCTATTGTCAATAAAGTACTCTTATCTATCGTAAAGTGGTGAAAATTTACAAATCTCTGAAGAATGTAGCAGAAAATTTACAAATCTCTTAAGAATGTAGCAGTTTTCTGTGCATGACTAAAGTTGGGAAACTGGTGAATTGGTTTAATGACAAATATAAATCTTTGTTTTACAATCTTTTACATTTAAAAAAATAAAATAAAATGATGTTCGATAAACATATTCTAATATTCAACAAAACAATAAAACAATGTGCTTAAATGCAAAAGTTACCTTTTTAAACCGAAATGTAAAATGTGCAGGATTTCTCACTTCTGACTTTATTTATCAACATGTTTTGGTTCACAAAGTGCTTCAAACAAATATTCATTATGATCAGAAATAATAAATAAAACATTCTACTCTGTACTGAGGAAAATCAAATTTGAAAGTCTCTAGGTCAAAACCCTGAAATCCATGACTGTCATTTCATGATATTTGATGATCACAAATTGCCTTTTATTATTTTTATAAAACAGGAAGAAATCAAAAACCAACATTAACCTGACGATGTATTAATTCCTCACCATATCTATCTATTTAATTAATTATTTGCTTGTATGAATCCTCCAAAGTCATCTTTTGATATAGAAAATATGCAAATAATTTCTGTATGAGTTGACTGATAGCCATTTCTTGTGTTCATATGACAAAAAAATAATAAACCCTTTTCCGGAATTGGAAAATAATGTTTGAAGAATTAGTTATAGAGTTACTAAAGTGTTCTGAGTGCTCTAAGTCAGAATTCTTGGTACCCTGTTTCGGGCTTTTGAAGCCACTGGCAGCATGGTGAAAGTTAATGTAAAAACTGTAAGGAGCTGAAATATAATACCCAAACAACCAAATGAAATTTCAAGTACCAAAAACCCATTTTTGGTAGTAATATGACTTGCAAATGTTTCACAAACAGACATGTTTATGCAAACAGATGGTTAAAAAACATCATATGGGATGTTTCTTTAAAAGTCAAGGATTTCTCACTGAATTCAAAGGTTTATAGGCAAATCTGAGTGCTTTTCAACATGGTTTTAATTTTTCAAGGACTTTTCAAGGCTGCTGCGGACCCAAAAGAACGCAAATAATATAAATGTGCATATGAAAACAGGTGAGAGTCTGGGTTGTAAAATAAAAGCTTATGATTTATGATTTTTGAGTAAACACCATGATAAGGCTTAGGAAGTGTGGCAGCATTGTAACTCACATACGGAAATCACATTACCTGTGCACGGTGATGAACTCATTATTCATTGCCACAATATACGGATGGACGTAACCCACTGAAAGCAAGTTGTCTGACCACTGCATGGGCGGCCGCTGAGATATGCCAGCTGAGGTGACAAACATGCCTAAAGCACTTGGACCACTCAATAAAAACTCTTCCTATAAGCAGGATAAATGAAAAAAGAAAATAATGAACTCATGTGGACAAAATGTGATTCATCCTAAATAGAACTGCAGTACAGGGAAAAATAATAAATTTGTTACCATTTCTCTGGAACTGTCGCCATATTTTCATTTAGATTTTTAATTATTCAAATTTATTTTTAAAAAGTATTAAAATTATTCATTGTATAAATGTGTTTCTCAATTTGTGGAGAGTTTGACCAGGGGAGACAACTAGAGTAAAGAAGAAATAAAAGCTCATTTGTACATACCCTGCTAATTCGTTTGACAATAGGGTTTGTGTGCTCACTCTCAACAGGGAAGAGGTCCGTCACCTGACCTGTTTCAGAATTGATCATGCAGTATTGAGTCGTCAGGGCCGCACAAACATGAATCCCATCAATACCCTGTTGACAAGGTAACAATCCAGGTGACTCTAAATTATCTGGGTAATTGAAGAGATGTTCAGCATAGATAATTCAATTTAACTGAGATTTCAGCATTATTTATCATATACATATTTAATAAAAGATAAAATCCATAACCATGCTTCACAGTGCACAATGGCATGGAACATTCACATTCACAGTCCAAAGGTATCATTAAGCATAAATAACAAACATTCACAAATGCAATAATCACTTCACTTAAGTCAAAATCATTTCCAGCATAAGAATACTTGTTTTGATATTAACACATAAATAAATTAATAACAGATTTTATGTATGATTCTCTCTTGCACTCTGTTTTGAACATAAATAAATTAATACAAATTTTATGTATGATTCTCTCTTGCACTCTGTTTTGAAACTCAGAAAGTAATTTTATGAAAAATCTTTGTTTGTCTAATCGATGCTTTAGTTCTGCCTTCTTGGTTTTGTTCATTTTAAATCTAATACACCAGTTTAAAAAATGGGCATGACAAGATTTTCAGGCACTAAGAGATCATCTTTATTGATATATGCAAATGATTAAATGAATTTATTATATTTCCTATTATCATTTTTTGAAACCATTTCCGTTATATTTCCTATTATCATTTTTTGAAACCATGACAACGAGTGTAAAAAGTTGTACAATTTTCATATGCATCAGGACATAAACATTTCTTTTTGACCATTAGTGTTTTCGTTACTGGAACTGTTATTCCACTATTTAGATGAATCACCCTGCATAAATGAAATACAACTGAAACTTTTTCACAAATAACAATGTCCAGTTGATGCAATATATATATATATATAAAGAGATTATAGGTCTCAATGATAATTTGCAGATTGTATGCTAGAGTGTACATAATTAAACAAAACCAAATCTGAATGTATTCTGTGGTTAACAATGCAAAACTAGTTCAGTCCATCATTTCTATATCAGGACCTGAAGTCTCCTACATTAAGTATTTACATAAAAATATTGGAAATCCTCTTGTAAAAACTAAAGCATAGTTATGGCAATAACTAAATCAAACAGTAAAGAATGAATCTTCACACAATCAAACTGCAATAACCAAATCACATATAAAATCTTCCCAATGTAAACAGCCTTTTTACTCATTTAAGTGCAGAGTAAATTAAATTTTAGTTGCAATACAAATGTATAAATTAAATTTCAGTTGTAATACAAATATAAGAACCCAGAACCCATGCAGAGAGACAACTACTGAAATATTAGATCTGTGTACATAAAACATTAATAAAATTACAAACTTAAATGTCATTTCTTCAGAATAAAGTAGTGTCTAGAATCTTAGGTGCTTTAGTTTCATGAAGAATAAGTGCTAAGAAACATATCATCATCATCATCATCATCATCTTTATTATTATATTTAGTAGTAGTAGTGGTATTATTTTATATTTGTTTCTACTTGAGATTAGTCAAGAGATGAGTTTAGCCACTGACCACTGCCAATGCTGGATCTGGAACAGACAGATCTCGGAGAGGGATCATGCGATCCTCCGTTACGGTATACAGCTGAATTGTCTTCTTCTTTAGCCCCACACAAATCTACATAAAGTTATAATTTTTTTAAAATGGCATAAGTCACCATACAAATTTATATTTTAAAATTAAAATTAACAAGTATTTAAAATTCTAAAGAATATCAAATTATGAAATGCCAGCTGCACAAGAGAAACTGCTCGTGTATTATAATTTTAAATATTATATTAAATAACTATAATTTTAAATATTCTTGAAAGTATAACTGTTTAAGGATTATATTATTAAAGAAAGAGTAAATTATGACAACCACATCTAAAACGATAAAAATAGTATTTATCATTTGCTTACATAGTATCAACATTCAAGGACTTAAATAATAAACATCCATGATAAAAATCCAGCAATAGAAGAAACCATCCACCATTAATACACACACTCTACTACAATTTCCTGAAGAATGCAACAAAACAAATGCATGCTTACATAAACATTCTTCATATTCACTGCCAATAACAAAACCCAAACATGTATGCAATCTTGTCAACTCTCCCCAAGAACAAAATTCAGGCATGCAAATAACATAAACACACACTGCTCATCCACCCAAAATCAAACAAAAGTACCTCCACGCTAAAAGGATTTGTACGAATTGGATTTTCATTGATGCAAAAGCATGTCACACCTTTGATTTTAGCGCCAGTCAAAACAGGCTGCAAATGAAAATGGGAAAATAACTCATATGACAAGTGCTAACTACAAAATATTTTCTTTCCTCAAAATGTCAATTTTATATCCTTCAGTTTACAAATAGCTACTGACATTTAAAAAAAAACTCTTTTGTTTCAAACTGTCAAGAGAAGAAGTAATGTTTAATGTTAACTGCAAGAAATGTAACTCATCCTATTTTAATTGTATCATTACAACTCATCCAGAGCCAAGAAAGGATCAAGTGTTTTGTCTAAAATATAAATATTATTGATGGACAATAGTGTCTTTAAGAGAAGATAACCCTGATGAACCAATTTAGCATCCCATAATAGTCTATAATCTTCTTCTGGTTCTAAACACAGTTTATTGTTTAAAAATGCGAAAAAAATTCTCATGGAATAAAGTTCGGTTAGTTTATAAGAATTAGGTGCTTCAGAGTAATCTTTCATAAACTGGAAACTAATGGCAAATGAAATGATGTCAGTAAAATGTGTAGACAGTTGTTAAAACTTAACAGACAATATGATGATAGTCAGTTATGCACAATACACTAAAATTCAAGCATAAAATATATTTTTTTCATCACACACCCACCACCATACATTAAGTGAAATCCCAGCATTCAAAAACAAATATGACACAGTATGACTTTGTATACAAGTTTGATAAAAATCAAATAATAAAATTTTTACTTATCATATAATTATACTAATAAGTATCATTTTTAGCCATCCAATAATTATACTATCAACATGATTTATCAAGAATACTTAACATTGGACTAAAACCTGCAATTCTAGAGAATATCAAAACATCTGCTTATTATGAAATTCTAATATGTTCTACCTCATCGAGTGTCAATATATTAAGCATACTATACCTCCAACTATCAACAGATTAATGACACTATACCTCTAATATCAATTATTTAACATACTAAGAAGACAGTTGCATCTAAGTAGAATTAAGAAGACTGTTACGTCTAAGTTCAACCATGAACACAGTAAGTGATTGTATTTCAAAACTGATCAACTGTCAATTGACTAAACATACTATACTTCTAAGTTCATCAACTGTCAACATATTAAGATAACTAAACCTAAAAGTTCATCAACACATTAAGGTGACTGTACCTCTAGGTTCAACTGTCAAAACATTAAGACAACTATATCTAAGAGTTCAACTGTTAAAACATTAAGATATCTGTACCTCTGAGTTCAGCTGTCAAAACATTCAGACAACTGTACTTCTGACTTCAACTGTTAAAACAGTAAGGCGACTGTACATCTGAATTCAACTGTCAAAACATTTCAGACAAATGTACCTCTAAATTCAACTTTCAAAACATTAAGACAAATGTACCTCTAAGTTCAACTGTCAAAACATTAAGACAAATGTACCTCTTGTCCAAATACTGAGGCAACTGTACCTCTGATTTCAAATGTCAAACACAGTTCATCATATATTAACACATTAAGGCAACTCCACCTCTTAAGTCCATCAATTATAATTATCAAGGAGACTACCTCTGTGTTCATCAACTCTCAACATATTAAGAGGACTGCACCTCTACATCCATCAACCTATTATGGAGAATGAACATCTACATTCATCGAATGTCAACATATTAAGCAACTTGTATGCCTAAACACATCAACTGCCAACACATTAAGCATTAAGGTGCCAGTTTATCATAGTTTATCACCTCTAAGTTTATCAAACATTAACATACTAAGAGGAGTGTACCTCTAAGTTCATCAAATGTCAGCACATTAAGGTGACTATACCTCTAAGTTTATCAAACGTTAACATACTAAGATGGGTGTACCTCTAAGTTCATCAAATGTCAACGCATTAAGGTGACTATACCTCTAAGTCAAGCATGCTGAGTAAGGTGAGGGTGTTATCACAAAGCACCATGATGCGGTTCAAGGCCGATGCAGCTTTAATCTGCACTACTGGCTTCTTCTGCATGAGAAAATAAAACAACTTTTTTATAGTGTATTTCAAAAGCAAATAGTTTGTTTCTAAGTGGGATCAAATATCTTCAGTTCTATTGATTTACAGTAAAACTTAATGATGTATCGATTCCTATTCCTGAACTAATTCCTCGCAATGGATGAGTTTCTTGGATTAATTCTTGTAAATGCTCTATTAAAAATTTCTTGCAATGGGAAAGTTCATTATGGCAAAACCTGTATTGAAAAAGTGTCCAAACATTTGTTTGTTTTCTAGAAGTAAATCGGTAGAAATCCTTCAGATTCTAAAATAATTCTCTCTTACTGGAAAACTATGACTGGGGAACAGAAAATGTGGGGGGTGGGGGGAACCCAAATAGGTCCCTGATCCTAAGAGTTTGACCTATTTATAAAAATTATAATACTATTACCTTCACAATATCACCAGAAATTTTTCTTCTTCAAATTTCCATCAAAACTTTTAATTTTTTTATATAAGGATTTAGAATCAGGGAAGAAAAAATTATGTGCATGATCTCTATAAGCAAAACTAGATATATTTGTAAGTCTGTGAATACAAGTTCTACACACTATCAAAGTTTCGACATGTCATTTTGCTGACAGAAAAACATCATTCAGATCATACGATTAAGTGTACTAAAACAATCAAAAATTATTACTGGTCTAATTGTCCATGTTCTTTCTTTAAATAATCATGATCTATGGCAGCCTTTTTCAAATTTTTTTACACTAGAGGAACCCATGAAATAAATTTTAGGTCTCAGGAACCCCTGCATGAAAATTGCTACATCTATGATGTTTATTTTCTTTTAGCAATCACAATCTGCTGGAGAACCCTTAGTAGTTAGTGACTTCAGTTGAGAAACCGCCTACAGAGTTCAATATGAAAGGCATCTCTGGAACATAGGATTTATATGTGATCTTTACATACATTGGAATTCCTTTATAATAATTCAGAAAAAAAAACTATTGCTATAAATAATCAAAAGTTTTAATTTTACTCTACTGGAAATAACAATACAAACAAAATGAACAGAAAAAACTAAGTTTTTAATATCTTACCCACTGGCAACAACACATACAAAAATAAATAAAACAAGTTTTAATTTTCTCGCCAAAGGCAATAACACAAGCAAAATAAATAAATCAAAACATAAAATACATGAATATATTCTTTACTGACCACTGTAAGATACTTGTGCCCTAGTTTCTCTGTCTTGAATGTGATTCGGCCACTGCTGTTTGTCTGTTCTTCAAGATTGTAGAGGACTACAAAACTTGGAAAAATAAAACACGACTCTAAATATATATGTAAGATCTCTTATGCTATCAAATGAATTATTACTGGGAAATACATATATAACATTTCTATTAAATGTATTATTACTGAGAAAAAAAAACAGGAAAAATTTAAACAGTGTTATACTTATAATCAAAATGTATATAATTATAAAACTACTTTATTTATCACTGGGGAAAAAATTAATAAGAAACAAAAATTATATGGTGTGTTTTTGTCAGCAAATACAAACAATTATTAAATAAAATCATTTTAAAAATGTTCAACATATTACATAAATCATGATTTAGTCACTAAAATGTATTGTGCATGTGTGTGTGTGTGTGTGTGTGTGTGTGTGTGTGTGTGTGTGTGTGTGTGTGTGTGTGTGTGTATGAGTATATGTGTGAGGAAGAGGGAAAGAGAGGGAGGGAGGGAGAGTTCTAATACAGTAATAACAATGCTTAGTTTTAAATCAGTTGAATATTTTACATCTCAAGCTAAGTGTACATAAAGCATAATGAATAAGCGGGGGACAAAACTGAGCTATTTTATATTAAGATTAATTATTCTATCTACTGTAATTTTTATTAGACAATTTAAGAGAGAGTAAACTTTGCTACATCAATAGGAATGCTTATTCTTTAGTGCAGTAACATTATGTTGTGTTAGAAAATGTTTACCAATCAGTTGTGCCAATGTAGACATTTTTCCCACACACATCTAAGCATTCAATCTGAAAGACAAAGATGTTCATTTTAATAAATTAACAATCATTTAATTATTTAGAGTTTAATAAACAAGCAGTTTAAAGCATTTATAATCTAACAAAAATTTAAGGAGCACACTTTTTGTTTAGTTATTAGTTATAAATAAGCTAATTAAGAACATCACTAGCATTTTAATATACATAAATTGCATATACATGCATGAACACACACACACACTTTCAAACTTAGACCAAATGAATGCAATTACTTACTGAGTTCTTAACCTTTAATTTTACAATCAGTGATAACTGATAATTTAAATTTTCTGAATAAATAAACAATAGATAGGGTATTGCAAATTTATTTAGAGTTATACAAATTTGGATCATTAAAGTTAAATTCTTCAATTATAATTGCGTAAATGTAATAGGAAAACACCTTCTAACAATAGTATTTAATTGTGATAACCATAAAGGAAACTTTTAACATAAATGTTAAGTATCATTTAAAACATAAATCAAGCTTTTATGCAAAATATAGTTTGGTGTTGATTGCTTTTGAATTGTCAATGTCAGTAAGCAGTATAATATTTATAATTACATAATGCATTTCGTAGATCGTTTACTTATTTAAGTGTTAATTATCTTAAGCTAGTTTGAGGCCTTTTCGCAAAACCACTTTTGTCACAAACAAATTTAATATTAATTTACTTACCACCTTGTGAGCAAAACAATCAATTTGTAAACAAATATCACTATTATCAGGTACACAATTCGAACAAACAGTAAGAAAGTCCTTTGCTAGCATCATTTCATGAACGAAATGAGTGATTTTAATGTACAATCAATTGAATATAAAGGAAAGAAATTGGGAGATAAAGATCTGTGCGAGGGGTGGAGGTGGGGGCTTCAAAATGACCGATTGCAATGTTTAAATGGGTTCATTAATAGCACAATAAGAAATCGAAAATCGTTCTTTCTACCTGTGTCTTGGCCTTCTCGGACATCAGTTTGACCCGTTCAATGGCCGGTACTAGCTCAAAAGCCTTGATACTCATGGTCACACTGATTCCCTGGGCCTAACTTAACGAAAAACGAAGTCTAAGAATAAAAACAAGCATCTGTCAAATTGATTGCTGCCGCATCTCTCAGGGCGGCGACATCTTGATTTTCCGTGCTGCCGTCTTCCGCGCGACACCTCCCACTGTCGCTAAGGGACGTCACTGTGATGTCTCATTTAAATATCGTCTGCTAAGATGAATCTTGTATAATATGTCCGAGTGCGTAAAGTCAGTAACGTCTTATGCATGGGCACACTGGGCAGTTGTCCGGGGCCTCGCGACATAGGGGCATTTTATTGACCATTTACATTTTTACAATTTTTGTGAGTGATAGTGCAGATGTTAAGAGGACATTACGTGTGTGATGGAAGAGGAGGTATTCCAAAGATGAGAGAATTATTCTCAAAAGTTCAAGAAAAATATAACGTTTGAGCAAGGTAAATTAGTAAAGAATATCAGATTTAGTTTTAAAAGAAGTCGCAATATTCGTCGCCTTTCACGGCTGTAACGCACAGTCTCAGGTATTTATGAAGAAATAAAAGTTCAATGATTGGCAGCAACACGTGCACCAATTTGCTAATTCGACAGTGAGATTATATTATGATAAAATCGTCGAGAAGATTCGGTGAAATGACAGTCCGAGATTGCAACAGCCTTGACACATTCTGTCCATTTGAAGCACCAGTAGGCAGGTACATCAAAATTAGGTTCGCGATCAGTTCCCAGGACTACTATTCAACAGACATGAGTTAATTTACATTTCTCACTTTAAGGCGCCTGGAACAGTGACGTAGGCGTAGATTGTGCAGGATATACAATGCACAAGGGTCCCGGTGGGGGTTCTGGCAGCGAGCTGAGCCAATATATGTATGCAACAGCGTGTTTTTTTCGTTTGAAATCGAAAGGGTCCACCACTGAAGCTCCCCACAAGGGCCAACCCCCCAAAAACAACAACAAAAAATTGCTATGCCACCAGACTGGAATAAGATGGTGAAGCGTAGCAAAGAGAAGAGATCTTTCGCTAAGCTGCTACGAGCTGGTAGCGTATCCACTGAATGCTGGGGGTAGGTGGGGTGACAGAATCGGTTCTTAGTGTTCTATGAAAAAAAAAAAATTCGATTCTTTGACGGCGATCAATTGTGTTTTAAGACTGGCAAAATTATCTTTGTTGGCATTTGTGCAATTTAGTTAATAATATATATTTTTAAAAAAAATATTCAGCATCAGTCAGAATTGACGTAATTTGTGCAAGCTCGTGTATTGACAATTCAATTTTACAGCATGCTGGTCTGCATGCATTTGTGTTCAGTCTGTATGCAGGAGAACGGTAACAGTACATAATTATACATGCTAGGATGTAATATATTTGAGCTTTTAAAGATGCCATAATTGCGCAGGCATGCAGGAGAACGGCAACAGTACATAATTGAATCTTCGGAAGGTTCAAAACATTGCAGCTAGTCATATCGCGTTTGGATTCATTATTATTTATCTTATGTGGCGTGTGTCCAATAGTTATACAGTTATACAGTTGTCCAATAGTTATACAGTTGTCCAATAGTTATACAGTTGTCCAATAGTTATACAGTTGTCCAATAGTTATACAGTTGTCCAATAGTTATACAGTTGTCCAATAGTTATACAGTTGTCCAATAGTTATACAGCGCTAATAGCTTGTGAACGAGTAAACACTTTATTAAATCTTATATTTCCACTTTTATTAGTGTCAGTGAGTTTGGTGTGAATTTCCGAGTGCAATTAATTTTTACCCTGACAGTGACCATTCTTTTCGATTTCTAATGGCGTAGCGACTGTCCCTTATACGAACGGACTGAGCACCAAGCCCATCGCATTAGATAGGGAGAGAATAAAATCACCCATATGTTTTTACTGACGCTGCCTGCACTGTCTTGGCGTCATCAAAGGCTCGAACATAATTTGCTCCTTCCTGTCTGCACAGTTACGGCGCCATTGATGGCCCAGATATATTTTCTCCTATCTGATTGCATACTTTACGCGCCATAAAAGACCGAATTAATCTTATCCTATCTTCCTGCACATTTATGACGTCACTGATGGCCCATATATATATTTTCTCCTACATGCCTGCACAGTTATGACATCTTTAAAAGCTCAAATATATTACATCCTAACATGTATAATTATGTACTGTTACCGTTCTCCTGCATGAGAACTATAGAGATTAACATGTTGGCCAGAGATTAACCCCTCTGCTTTTGCCTTAATTATTATTATTATAGATACAAAATAACTGATATATTAAATAAAGCGGAATGACCGTCACATTGGAACATGTGACACATGACAAGGAATTACTAACAGAAAACTGTCATAGATATGCAAAAAGATCACAGTTTATAACTAAGAGAAGTCTGTCATGATAGGTAAAAAGATAACACTTTATAACTAACAAAACATTGTTGTCACTGATTTGTAAACAAGTTAACAGAAATGGAATTACAATTATATTAGCCCTTACGTGACAACGCAGACTAATGCAAAATAAGTGAAGATAATTGGCAAGATTCGAAAAGAAAAAAAAAGTCAGTAAAAGTAATCAACATTTCGATAGAAACTCTTATTACGGCTAAGATCATTTGGGTTTTAATCAAAGTTGTGAAAGAATCAACTTTGGAGGCCGCCGAGCTTACAGAATGTATGGTCATGAATGAATACTTGAGATATCCATGCCAGCACGAGCATAATTCAAAAGGGTTCTGAAACAGTACATGAGCCTACATCATTCAATTTCTGATTGACTACCGGTGAAAAATCAGTCTGGTAGCCTCTGTAGGCCCTGAGTCTGTTCTCATGCGTACACAGACACGTACATAAGTAAATTGAAATAAATGATTATTACTGTCCCCTCTCTCCTCCCCTTTTCTCTCTCTCTCTCTCTCTCACTCACCCACACCACACAGAGTTAGCCCAAAACACGTTCTACTTCTAGAATCGGTTCAACTGTGCACGAATTGTTTGGACACGTTTCACGTCTACCACCAGGATAACTGAGTACCGCTTGCTTTCCGATGATCAAAAGATGTCTACCCACAAGTCATCTCGTTTGGCAGCATGAGTAAACTGACGTCATGAGGTATAGTGTAACGTGTAGCGCGGCCTGGATGAAACTCACACTTGACTTGGTCATCAGCGTGACGCAACAATCGGTCAGCAAGAACAAAGTGACGGAGTGACAAATGCCAGAGTTGGCTTTACAAATTTTTTAACTTCCTAGGTGCCACTTCTCTCACGGTACTGACTGGCATTTCCGGCCATGCCAGACCAATTTCCAGAACCGCCACAAGAGATGGAAAACATGGCGGCCTCAGAAGTCAACGTAATGGAGGTATTTTTTTTTAAAATAAAGTTTTTAATAATATTATATTTCTTTCGGTTTGTAGCTGATTGCGTTTTCTGTTTACTTTTTATTTAGCTTTGTTGAATAAATGTTTTCTTTATTTTTTTGTAAATGAATGAGTATTGTATGCTTTATTGTGGCTGAGCAGGACAGCAGGGCGAAACTTTAGTACATTTACCCTAGTTTGAGATATTGTTTTTTTGACATCTGGAGTCCCCCCCCCCCTTTTTTTTTAAAAAAAAAAATCAAAAGCCCGTAGAAGCACTACACCTGCAAGTACCGAGGTTATTACACGCTTTTGTAATATTAGTTCTTGCACTCAGCAGTAAATCATTAATCTTCATTTGATTTATAATATATATAATATATTGGTATTGTGTTCTTCTCACTAGGTTACATGCTTTAGCTGCAGTTGTAATAAATTCATCAACACTGCTTATCCCAGTCATGATTATAGATCTATTATCATGTATTGTCTTCTGTGTTATTTCAGACTTTTCTTTTAATTTAAATGTCTGACATTTCTATTTTTTATGAAGAATTTTGGAAGACTTTTCTTTTTACTGCATAATGCATCCTATAATCATAATAATGACCATTTAAATATGTTTGTAGACCAGCATAAAATTGAAGTTTTGGACAATGTATTTTATTTTATACCTGCATTATATGTATAATGATTAATAATTTTAATTTGAATTTATATTAAAAAGGCAAGCTTGATACACTACACTGGATGATATTCATGTTTAACTCTTTGACCAGCATAATATATTAGTTATTATGCTGGATGTTTATCTTAATTTTTTAAAGACCATGTGATACATTAATTATTGTGCTTGACTTAAGAGCATTTTAATATTCATTAGACCACAATATATATCATTATCAATTATGATTAAGTTCCTTTTTGTTTACTTTTACATCAGCTTGAAACATTAATATTATTATGCCTCATTATGTTTATTTGTATTTATTTTTAGACCAGCATGATGTCACAGTCCTCCAATCAATCTGCTCGAACAGCCCTATCAATGAGACAAAAATCACATCTTAAGCGCCGTATCAACAAGGAGCATAATTCCAATTTCCGAGCAGGCTATGTGCTAATTAATGAGGATTATCTTCATAGGGCAGGAATCCGTGGACGAAAGCGATTTCTTGTTTATGCAATTGTTGGCTTGCTGGTTTTGTTATCCTTCTTGAATCTAGCAGTAAGCCATTGATTATTATTATTATTATTATTATTATTAAACTGCAATTTCAATCCTTTTATAATATTGGAATTGAGAGTGGCTCCATGGCACATGGTTATCACAGTTATTTTCAGAATAGCTCTCTTCTCAGCTGCTGCTGATAATCAATTAGGGTGGCTGGTGAACACTTATAGCTGAGGTTTATTATATGCAAACTTTGAAACCCAGTCAAATTTGGTCATTAACCCTACACTGCCATGATCATAATTTGTACAGCATGGAGAGGACACCAGAGGTTGATTTTGCTGAAGGGAATGTAACTCTGCTAACTATTGATTAATATGTTATTTCATTCATTTGGATTTTGAAGAGTGTTAGTTTTAAATAAAAGTTTTGAAAATTTCTTACAGGATAAAATATTTAAAACCAAAATACTTTTAGTGTTTTGTTAAAAATCAGTGATTTATGACTAGATATTTCATCCAACTGTTAATTAATATAATAATAAACTGTTCATGATCACACAATCCTACATAACTGTTTGAACAAATTTTCCTTTCCTTATTAGCTTTTCATTGAACATCTTTTTAAAAGTTATCACTATAATCTTTTATCACCAAGCTCAACAAAGAGACCAAATTAATGAGAAAATTCTAATTACTAAAGTTTATGGTTAGAATTTAAGTTTAAGCCATAATATTTGCTACCCATTAAGCTTTAACCACAATATTAATGTATCCATTAAGCTTCATTCATAATTTTAACAAATATCCATCAAACTTTCATCATAATGCTAATGTTTCATTCAACTTTCAAGCTTTAAACATAGTGCTTAATATAACAATTTAGCTTTATCAATATTAACATAATCTAGTAAGCTTTAATCATTATCATTAACTTAAGCATTTACAATAATATTAATGTATTCAATAAGCTTTAACCATAATAGTTTTAATACGTAACATTTCCATTAAACTTTAACAATAATATCAACATTCTAATCTATTAAGATTTATCCAGAATGGTCAATGTATTCATTAGACTTTAACAAGAATACTAGTTGACTCCATTAATCTTTATCAAGAATACAAACTTTTACCAGAATATGAATCTATCCATTAAGCTTAAGTTAAGTCATAATGTTAATTACACTTAAACAATAATGTTATATTATTGTTTGATTCTGCCTTATCCTTCTCACCAAAGCTGTTAACATAAACTTAAGTTTATTCTGCCTTGACTCTTTTATTATTTGCTCTATTAGATGACGGCCTGGCTGATGTGGATATATCGCATAACACACATTGGAGTGGAGCCTTTAGAGTTTGTTAACAGCCGCACAGGCTCTTTGCTACGGTTCCTCGAACCATCACGATTTGACTCTCTTTTGCTCAGTGCTCAACTTGGAAGCCGCTATAAACAGAATCTTGTTATTTCTAGCATCAACTCCAGTAGTGTAAGATATTCTGTTTTAAAAGTACATGTATATTTAATCTACAGTGATTTGATTAGTTTGCCATTTGTATACTCTCATTTAAATCTATAGTGGGCATTTGCCATTTGTACTCTCTTATTTAAGTCTATAGTGGGTGTTTGCCATTTGAATTCTCCTAAGTTTTGTATATCAAAGAAGGGATGGTGGTTGTTGTGTTAGCTTCCTTGCATGTGATCTTTTTTGGGTAACTCTGGAGGGCCTTGGTTCCCTGCACAATATCCAGGGTTCCTGACTACACCAAGTGGAACACTCAGTATTGAAGACCCCCCCCCAAAAAAAAAAAAAAGGAGGTGTATTAGATATTTTCTCTCAGAATAATCCAAGCTTGTTGAAGGTATATTCTTTGTCATTTTGAGAGAATAGTTTAAAGGGGTGTGAATTGATTGACCATTTGTTCATTCTCTTAATTAAATGCTGTCTGCTTGAGAAAGTAACATTCGTTGTTATTGTAGTGTGTTGTTTAAAGTAATGGAATAGAACGGTAAATAACAAAATAAAATTGCAAGAAGTAAGCAGAAAAAGAATCTTCCCAACTCTGGAAGTTAATATTTTTTCACAACGTGAAAGAACAAATAAAAGTTAGTTGTTAGGTTAGTTTAGTGCTTTAAAGCTAGTTAATGGGATGTTGTGTTATGCTCTCTCTCACCCCAGAAGCTGCAATAGATCTTTCATCTTTACAATGTTCTCAGTCTTGGACTGCTTCTGTGGAGCCTCACCATGTGTCTGAGGTGGAGGAGGAGGGCTGGCAGAAGGGGGTGAAACATTTCATACCTAGTTTGGCATACACCCTCAACTGCCCTCCTTTGGGGGGGGGGGGTCCAAAGCTTCCTAGTTAATGGGAAATATTGCTAATATATTATACTTCACCTTGGTTTGGTTTTTGTTCATTTACAAATAAGTATTGCATTATCCCTAGCTCCACAAGGCAGCATTATCTCACTTTTGGCATGTGAAGCTGGTGCTAAGTACTCCCAGTTTGTTGTAAAAGAGAAAAATCCCCCAAATTTGAAAAGTAACACCTCCCCCCCCCAAAAAAAAAAAAAATCAAAGGGGAGTAACTGGTTAGCAGTATGGCCAATAATCTCTCTTTAAATCTAAGAAAATTTTCAAGCATACATTGCATTTGATTGTAAAACTAAACAAAAATTATAAGTAATTATGCTTAGATTTGTATTATTTTTGTTTCAGTTTGCATAAATTTATATTATTTTTACTCTTCTTTGTAGATTGTGCTGTCTGCAAATCGAAGTAAAAATGGATCAGAAAGTAAGTTTGTTTTTTGCCCAGTTATGATTAAGACATTTCAACATATATTTTAAATTAGAATCATATAATAGAACCTATACTTAGGACTAATTTGAGATACAGTGCCAAAAACCTCAGTACTATAGTGATACCAGCAATGAAGCGGCTAAAGTTTGTAGACAACTTCACAACACATGCATACAAAAAATTCAAGTTAATTATTGTCATAACACAATTTAGTATGAAGCTTATATTGCTGATACAGGAGAGAAATAATCTTGACCTAAGATTAAGATATTTAGCCACGTGCATGCATATTTTACAAATTTATGTGTCAAGTGTTATTATTTGTTGTAAATAGCTTAATGTGAAACAAAACCTGTCACGATATAACTAGTCTAACATCATTTTGAGGTGAGACATAATATGTTTACGTATACAGTTTGTTTATAAAACCCTACTGTAGAGCGCATGCTGAGGCCGTCCTGCTGTAACACTACAGTAGATATGAAAGTGCTGACTCATGATCATATAATTGTCCATAAACTCTTGTAATTGTATATTTTTTCATATTGCAGATTCAAAAAATAATTTTGTTTAAAATGTAAAAATCATTGTGATTGTATTTAAAATAAAATATAGCTTTGCCTCATTAAAAATTTGAATAATCTAACAAAAGTGTTTTCTAATCTTCAGTGGAAAACATAATTTAAACTCTTATTAGTCTTAATAATAATAATATGAAATTCATTGAATTTTTCTTTCATAAATGTCCATAAGGGATTCTAGGGAAATAATAACAATAAATTGGACAGTTTCTATACAACACTGACCATTGTTACAGCCATGCAGAGTAGTAACTTCAAATCGAAAATAATAATGAAGAATCTACAGATGTAGAATCTGGCCAAGTAAAGTAATATCTATTTCAATAATTCTAATGTACTTGGTTTTGTCTTGTGACTTCCCTTTCTGCATTTTGTTTAGAATTAACTGTATTTGGTGTTGCTTCATTACAGTGTCTTATCTGCCATGAATAAGGCAAGAGATATTATCTTTAAGCTTAAATGACCCACACCAAACATTGCCTGCTAACCCTTCCAAACTGTCTTGTTTCTATATAATTTACATTTTTGCAGTTTGGATTTCTAACGATAAAGTTCGTTTCACTCTGGATGATTTAACATTGATGACCTCGTCTGGTGAGGCATTCTTTTCTCTGCACAACTTGGGTGCACCAATCAGGACAAAGAACCTCCTAGCAGACATGGTTGAAACTAAGCAGGTATCATATCCTTGTTTTTATTATGTGGTGGGTCTACATGTGTATTTTGAATCTGATTTTCATATGAATGTGTTTCACTTGTTTGTGTGCAAATGTTGAATATAGGTGTCTGAAGGTTTAATAAGTTTTATTAAAAGTTTTGTTTATGACCACAAAGTAAGCTTCTTCATTTCACTGTTATTAATAATTGTAATGACCTGATGAAAGCAATTTAGCTGAAACATCAACCAGCATTGTTTTTGTCCTGCATATGTCATGAAATGGAATTTCTGTCTTGTTGTAAACGAGAAAAATCCCCCAAATTTGAAAAGTAACACCTCCCCCCTAAAATAAACAATTTCTACAACAGATAAGGAATGCTCCAAGCTTTAACAATTTGAGCATCGAAACATGGAATTCCTTGGAAATGGTTGGGGCTGCAGGCATTGAAACAAACAGTGAAGATGAAATTCTCTTGCAATTTCAATCGGTCAGTGCAAAGGTAAGTTCTGTAAAGTTTTTCTGCAGATGCAATTTCCAGCAACCATTAAAGGTACAGTCCTTACTAAATCATTCCTTTAGAGGAGGTATATATTTGAGAAAACATTTGCTAGATAATCCAAATTCAAGTGGAAATCATCTTTTCATGAGATCGAATATTAAAACTTAAGATTAAAATTTGCATCAATAACATGATTGAGAATTACAAATCATAATCCAGATTACTGATTAGTCACAAAAGCAAGATGAAGGTCACTGACCAAGTCTAAACACAATTCACTGGCTATATTTGTGTGAAGGGTTAACAGTTTTTAACCATGCAGAAATTATCATGGATACAGGCAAAACTCAAAAATGTATTGCTCTATGAAGACAATTTTAAGTAATACATATAGTAACAAAACTCTCAATCAAGATGTACTTCATATGACATATTAAACACTATGAATATGTAAAAGTTGAATATACTGCTTGTATCACAAGATAAAAAAACTTATATCAGTATTTGGGATTTCAAATAAATAAGATTTATGCTGGTAATTTGAATCATGCATTTAGCATACTCTTTTCATAACAACTGCTGCATTTGCCAACGAGATTAGTTGCATGGTGACAGCTCTCTAAGTTGTAAGACAATATCTGATGCCGACAGAATAATATATATATTGAATATATTATAATATCAGACTTTAAAACACAATACATTTCTTCCTGCACAAAAGTAAATTCTAAATTCTTTTGACGATTTATTTGGGGCAAAAAACGTGGGTATTGAATTCATGGCCAGAGTGATGTTAAGTGTGATTTGAGTATACAATTATTTTCTACAAAATAAATGTTTTCAGTTCGAGATGGAAGAACTGAAATAAAATATTTGTTGAAATTTTGCATTGCTATATGCTTTTATTCTTATCTATCATTTCTTGCATCAGCTAGAAACTGTAAATTATATAGAGAAAATGAGGAATGAATCAGGCACAAAATTGTTTGATTTCTTGCTATATATTCAGTTCATTATTTTTACTTTGTTTTAAAGAATTATTTCCAGAAATAGGATATTGTTGTATTTCAGTTATTGGGTTACTATGTTATATTCACTGCATTTAGTAATTTGAAAGTAAAAAATAAAATTCATAATGCTCATTTGTTATGTTGAAAATTTGTGCTGAGTTGTGAAGAATTATAATTCTGTTTTGTTGGGAATATTAAAAATAAGAACTTGTTGGTTTAATTGGAGCTTATGCAGGACAGACTTATGTATGCTCTGAACCATCATTATTTATTCGTCTCAGTGCAAAATCAGTATACTTTAAAAGTGGGGCACTCAGAATAATGAAATAATATTGTTAAAATCGGGATTCTTTTACTTTATTTTAATTATCCACTTGAAAATTTTACAAGAATTCTTGTTTGATTAAATTACAAACTGAGACAGACCATTGAAAAGCACATTTTCTCGTCTTTTCTTTTCCCCCAAAATATCGAAACTTCTGAAGTGTCAATTTTAAAATTTGAATGAATGTTTAAACATTTTTTTTTTAATTTTCAGAGTGAATCTCTAACCTTTAATGGCTCTACAGGAATATATTTCCAAATGGACCCAAGGCAAAGAGATTATTTTAAGGTGTGTGTCTGCCGCCAAAGCAGAAAACTATTTTATGTTGGCACAGGGTTTGGATGTGCCAATGAGAAAAAGAAGTGTCGAATTCCTTGATTTTAATATGTTGGAAACCTTTGCCTGTTTTGTCGAGTGGATAGTGAGTGATGGATCATATATAAGACTTGCAAATGGTGTGATGTACGATAAAAAAATATATATATACTACTAGTGAGTGATTATCATGTGTGATGTACAAGATCTATGATACATTGCATGTCTAGAATATAAAGAGTAAATAAAAAATGTGATTGTATCAAATTTGAAGGTGCAAAGGCATAATGGTACGTGGAATGTGGTTTAGAAAATGTTATGGGGTAAATTGTTTGATGCATGATGGAAATGGCTGTGTGGTTAAAGAAGTGGCTATGATATGTGATGTATAATTGTAAAGAAGCCTAGTGGGTGTGGTTTATGGTGTAAAAGACATACTCTATGATGTACAGCATAAAACAGTTATGTTTAGAATATCAAATATGCAATTATGTTTGATGTACTTTTAAGAGATTGTGGTGTGAAGGAAGGTTTACTTGTGTGATGTGTATAAAAAAGGTGCAAAGGTATGTAATTATGTTCTAAAATATGTGATGGTGTATACAGTACAGTATGACAACGCATGCCAGTGGTATAAAGGGTGCATAAGATGTGATGGTGTGTGATTTTATTTTTTGTTTATCATTTCTAAATTCAAAATTGCATTTCTAAACTGCTTGTCAGTTGTTAAAATTAAACTGAATTTTATCTATGTCCACAAATTCTGATTAGAATAATTTTATAGTTGGATAGATTTAATTGCAGTGATTTAATGCAATACAAAGAATATATAAATGTATTACACACACACACACACACACAGAAGAATGGCACTGTATGAATGTTTATATTTTAAGACTGGAGTGATAATGAATGATTTTGGGATATGTGCAATATATTCTAGGTAGCAGAAAAGCATAATTTTCTGAGGCTGCAGGCATGGATATCTGTTCACTATTATTTACCAGTTCAGAAAGTAGACTTATAAAACTGTATATTATGTGCTGGTGTTGTAATGGGTAATTTTATACATAATTTATAAGCATTGTTACCTGTAGAACATAACTGCATGAATTTTCTTTTTTAAATGTCATTTTTGTGATAGATAATTATGAGGATGTTAACATCAGGTTGGGGAAATTGTTTAAAAAGTACCAGTAATTTTAAGGGGTTGGTTGCTTGGGGGTGGGAGGAAGAATGGAGAGAAATAGGGTAGTGGCAACTGGCAATGTTCATGTAGTATAATTTTTTTCCCCATTAACATTCAAATATGATCATAATATTTATAATTTATGTACAGGAATTATGCATGTTGTAAATTACTAGTAAATTAATGCACTTACTAACATTTGAACACTGTGAGAAATGAAATAAAATATGCACAACACACTAATCAATCTGAAAAAATTGTGTGAAATAATGTGTTATATTGGTATTCATGACAAAGCAACTTGCTGTTGAAATATGCTCTTGTGTGTTGGCTGGTTGATGTTTAAGCTGCCTTTACTGTTGACATGGTTCATCATTAATAATGAAAATAAAAACATGAGTTATCTTTTTATACATTAGTTTTGTTTATATGACCTAATATTCACACATTTTTGTTATATTTGCACATCGAACTTGAAGTTATGTGATTCAAGACTGACTTTAGAGAAATAATAAGATAATGACTCCACGGGATGATGGCTCCAAGGGATGCTGATTCAGTTTCAGTCTCATAGTTGTTAGTTATACTGTAATATCAAGCTAAGTGCTCGCGTGTTTCAACATTGTGATATGTAAATCTGTATTTCAACAGGAAAATTCTCTTACATTTATACATATTTTTTGGTTTATGCGAGAGTCTCGGGAATGCATAATAACATAAACAGACAACTTCGCTGTAGTAAATAAAATTTTACATTACTAATGGCTAAAAATAAAATTATATAATTTATACCAAAGTATCAAACCAAAGGCATCATGCATTTTTTAAAAAAAAAACTACATCTGAAACCAACCTCATAATAGTGATGTAATCATAATTATAATCATGATGCAATAATGTTAAATGTAACAATAGTAATAATGGTTATTAAATAATCATCATTTAGAACAGTAAGGATTTCAAAATTATAAATAAACATTAATACACAACATACATACTGACAAACAACTCACAAAGTTACTAAAGGTATTAAACGAAATGTAGATTGACTTGTCATAGTAAAATCTTTTTATGATGGAAAAAATGCACTGTTACATAATTTAAAACTTGACTGCATCCAAACTCAAGAGTCTCTTCACTTCAGGGGGCAAGATCCAGATAAGAGAACAAACAACAATATAAATGAAGTTAGCAAACAAAGAGCTATGTTAATTTCATCATACTGATGACAATTTATTGTTTGAATTCAACATAAAAAGATGGTAGGTTTCCATCAACTATTTTGGTTGGTTCTGCGAACGAAAAATGTTGTTAAGACCAATTATTAAATACTGAATGAATACTAGAATAAACAGTTCTTCCAGTCAACCTATTTAACCCCTTGCCTACCCAGCTTTTTAAATGTTTAGGACTCCGTATCCAAGAGAATACTGTATCATTTTTACACTAATACCATTATCAGTTCAAAACCAAATCTCTGGTCAGGACAAAATTAAAAAAGTGAACTATTTTGCCTTGAATATTAACGCCATCTAATGTCCATACCCTTTGAACATAATGACAAGTTACGTCCATTTATAAGCAGTTATGGGAAAGTCTTTCAGTTATATGTATTGGATGTGAAAATTTTAGTTTCACCCATGAAACCTGCATTACAAGTGTCCTGAATATCCTGGGTGCAAATGAAGCACGTGACAATTCTGATGAACAATTATTTCAAACATTTCTTTCCATAACGGTCATGATATTTTTTCTCTGTCTTTACACTGGTCTTCAATCCATGTCTCCTTTGCCTTTTTCATGCTTTTCTTGATAATCTGATTAATTTAACTGTATTGTTTTGCTCCTTCTACTTCTGATTTCTTCTTCTTTAGCTCTCGACGCTAGTCACACAGATCATATATATATATGTGTGTTTGTGTACAAACACTGAAATCTTTATGCCTTGGTGATAATGAGTGTCAAGCAATCCTGCTTAGCAAATACTTAATAATGTGTAAACCAGATCCACAGTTTACTGTAAATGATAAGCTGAACAAATGGTGCTAACAGAACTGATGTGGGAGTAGACAGACTGCGAACACCTCAGTTGTAATGAGGCTATGGTGAAACATCACAAAACCGCTACTCTTGAGTGCAAAATGTGAACATCATGTTGACCAGCACAGTTGCATTGGCAATCTCTGGGCACGGACAAACAATAGATCTATGATGGTGACTTCAATTTTTTTAGACTGAAAAGACTGCAAAAAGTTTTTAAGGAGAGTTTCAAGTTTTTGTTTTCTCTACTATAGGTGAATCGCATTTTAAAGTCAAAAGCTGGCTGCCATTTTTGGTCCACAGATCTAGAGCTTCATTCACAATTCTATCCCCACAGTCATCTGGAATCTGGAACATAAGATGCCTCAGTAAAAATACCATTAAAAGAAAAGAAATGCTATTTTCTCTTTCTCCTCCACATTCTGCGAATTCAGCAAGGAATTCAGAAAGTCAGTTTAAAGGCCACACTACTACACGCCAGGAAGGAAAATATATGTTTCAAAGGGAGATAATACATACATGTCTAAGATAGATCACCATCTCCTCTGCAGATTTCATGCTCAGCAGTGGCCGTCGGAAGAATATCAATATTGCTACTGCTACATACACCAAAATGTAACATGACCCACCAAGGATCTTGTCCCAAATCCTAAAAGAAAAACCAATAACAAGTTTAATTATTTACAAAAGTAATAAAATTTTGTCTAAATCAATAATTAATTTTCAGATAATATTTTAGCATCTTATGGCATCATGCCATCAGACATTAAAAAATGATAGAGAACTGGGACTGTCAAGGAAATGTAACATGACAATAAATTTATCAATGTGGGCAGTAATATACATGTAAATTTTTCACACAGACAAGACTGCTAAAAACCAGGGAATACTAATTAATAAAAAAATAATGACCATTAGAGGAGATATGATTTAACATCTCATTTATTTTATATTTTTATAAATATAAACTAATTATTATTCTCTGTGATGCCAATGAGTTAACGGAAATAATTATTATTAATTAATTAATCATCCAAAATTAATTACAAGTGATAGGAATCTTAATTTATTTTATTAATAATTCTCCAGCAGACACCACTCATCTCACTTGGCTGATATATGGGCGCTGTAAATGCAAATTGCCAGTGCCTGTGTACATGTATATTACAAATTGGTATGTTGACTGATTTTGTTAAAGCAGCTAACTGAGCATATAAAAAATAATTCCTACCTATGATTTTAGTATTAATTTTGTTAGGATGAATAGATGTAATTGGGTTAAAAGCAGTAATTAATTCTATGAAAGGACACAATCTGAGTAAATGAATTTCTGTCTGCACAAAGAAAAAAAATTTTTTTGTTTAACAGAATAACACCATTAAAAAAAAGGAACTAAATCTCTACAAACAAACAATTTTGTTTAAGGCTGTTGCAATAAATCACCTCTCAAAGGAAATGTCTGGCAAGATGCCAGCAAAGCAGCAGGAGAACCAATCCGTTAGGGGTAGGTAACTCAACAACTTGTGCTCATACAAGTGGTTCCAAAGCCTCTGATCTGAGTCTTCTCTTTTCAAGCAGCGTAAAGTAAGCTCTGGCTGTAGTTGATATTAAGCAGAAAGAATTTTGTAATATAGATAATATGTAGCTTGATTATTAATAGAATTCAATGAAATTCACATGTACATTATATACCTGTAATTGTTCCAGTATTACCAATTATCTGCCCTTAGGACAAATACCCTAGTCTCCTGGTTAAACTTTAACATCAATTCTGATGAACTGGTTGGCTCTTCTAAAACATTTTTACTGCTGAATAACATTTGTTAATTTTAAACATTTGACTTTCAGACTGATACCTTTGTAAATTATCAAACAATTCATCATTTCTTAAAGTCAGTAAAGAAATGTCATGTATAAATTTAATTTGTTTGAATTTTAATATTCTTACAAGTATTTATATATTTCTATTTCCTGAATCCAAACACCTTGTCTGAATTTAAATTTACTGATAAATAATTTATAATGTACAAATCTGTTACTATGCTTGTGCTAGATCAAAACTTTAAGATAAATTAAAAGAAATTACATTCATGTTCTAAGGAACACAACTATACTTCTGCTTACACAGTGTGCAATTGAATCTTTGAACTTTGTGATATGAAGACAGAAGCGAGAAGATATCCAAAACTGGTCAATTTCTGAGTCTGTCATGTTGCAGATGGCTCGAGCAATGGTTGCAATATTTCTATGCTCCTGGCAAGCCAGCTGGAATGAACATTACTTTTTAAAAAAATCTAATTTGGATGCCAGTCTATAGATGCAATACAATATGAATGGGGACTACCAGTGTATTTCTCTGTGGTGAAATGTTACCTGGTTGTTAAAGATTAGGCTTATATTTTGGCTCAATAGGTAATTAATTTATATGGGTGCAACAGATAGGCAACTCATATGAGTACAACAGATAGCTTATTGATATACATACAACAGATTACTAATCTACATGTGCAAAAGAAAATGAAAATGATATGTTTTTGAATAATAAATGCCCAGTCTTTTAAACACACTGATAAAATCACAACAATCTAATACATAAACAAAGGAATTTGTGTACTTCTATTTTAGCAGAACTCATTTAACCAATTTCAGATTAAGTGTTTGGTTATGATTTAATTAAGTCAAAGGATTATGATATATTTCATATAGGTAGCTTCTTAAATGAAAAATCTGTTGAACCTTTTTTCTGCAATATAATCTGCACAATTATATTTATTTAAGTTTCTGCCAAAGACTTATGCGTACAAAAATTAAGTTTGCAGTTATGACATTATATAAAATACAGTTATTTGGTTCACCACTTATTAGATTTCAAACTAAATTGAATATTGTTACACTCACTTTTACTTTTTAGTGATGATGTTAAAATGTAGCTACAATCATTACTCAAGTTTATTTATGTTTCTTATTGTTAATGATTTATTAATGCAAGTATTACTATTGATCTCATTTTCAAAAGGATCTTTACTCTTTGTTTTGACTGTTTGCTTAATTCTGGAAAATAATTATTTTTCTAGGTAATATTAGATCTATTGATAGTATTTAGAAAAAAAATATTGTGACACACCTAATTAAATGATAAAAACAGTAAAACCAATAACTTTTTAGAATTTGAATACCTGTATTTTGGAAACATTTTAATCTAAAATAGCAAACGACATTACCAAATCACTGTCCAGAAATGGTAACTGACCACGCTCCAACAAAAATAATTTCAGCAAAGTTATCTCGGGGGGAATTCTCTCCCCTAGCCTTCGAAGTTGCATAAGACCATGCTTTAAATCTTTCCATTGCTGTTCTCTCTGTTGTTGGACAAAAGCATGAGAGCTCTGATTTGCTGGTAATATTCCTGCAAATACATTACAAAATTCATTTTAATGTGCAAAATGCCAGAAACAATACATTTAAAAAAGAAATCAAACAAAGGAAGGAGAATTGAGGTCTCATCCTTGACTAAAATGACCATTTCTGTATATTTCTTCTTAAAATAATTAAAAATGTTTAAAAACAATGTGCTTACTTAATTCTTAATATATATAGTGTTATCTGGAGAAAATGCTGCAATTATTTCAGCTGTATAGTTCAAAGGAAATCATGAGAACTAGTTGAAACTCAAGAGAACTGAAACAAAACACACAGCTATTCTTTAATAAATTTTAAAAATCTTCCAGTAGAAACAGAATTTGTATTTTCCGACGTATAAGTAATATTATTCTTGCTACTTGCAACATTTGATTTGTAGTAATACTTTCAGTTTACGACTGGTACGAGGATGTTTTAAATACCAAGCAAAATTTTCCAAATGAGAGCTCTGTAGACAGCAGGAAGAGGAAAGCGAAGGCAGAATTGTCTGAGCTTGTCTAAACTAACAGGCTGCTCTTTTAAAAGTATTTCGATTGATTTCTTTTCTTCTACAGCTCTGAATCCAAATTTTTCGTAATAGTAACTTCGAAAATTCCTGTCCTCGAGGGCCATTCTAGCGTATTTGCAAAGTTCTATAAATCTCAAATAGCTAACAAATAAAGTACAGTGATTTCCCTTTATAAGTTTGTTTGTTTTGTTTACCCATCGTTAATGCCGATAATTTTAAAATCCAGTTGTCGATAAGCGGGATAATTCACAAGAGTACTAAGAAAAATGTTTATTAAAAATAATGTATGTATCTTGTTACAAGATCAAATAGTTAGAAGTACGACACAAGAAGCAGACATGAGCAAACTTGGCACAATGGCTTACAAAACTGGTCGAACAGGTTTTCTGACTCTCACAAAGGTAGATATTTTTATCGCATTCTCAAAATAATTTTCATTGCCCCATCGGCAAGCCGTCTTACTCTTAGACGAGTTTGTAGTTGAACGTAGGTTAAAAGGTTTACAAACGGAAACTGAAGTTCCACCAGAAAAGAAGTCTCAGATCCAGAATTGTGTAGTAAGAAACGACAAACTAAACACTAAGTTAAGAGATACATTCCTCTCTGTTCGTAAATAAATACACAGTTTTTTGTATGCAATTTCTCTTTTAATGATGTTCGATATGTACTAAGGCGTTGTATTTAATCATAAATTCTACTTAAAAATAAAGGATCAGCAACAAACTAAACCCGCTAAGAAAATGTGATTGTTCAATTGTTACAAGCTTCTAATTGTATACTTATGATGATAAATTTTACCCTATATTATATTGTATTGTTTTTATCAGGGTATTTACTTTTAAATCCATAATGCGACATAGTTTTTCGATTTTGTGTTTGCATAATCTGTCAGTATGGTCATTTATCTTATTAAATCAGAAGTTGAAAAGAATACTAATAGTCATCTAAAATAGTAAATATGTGTGAATGTAGTTTACCTTTAAATAAAGTAAATGTGTTACCTTTGGTTTTAAAATTTCATTTATTTTTTCCAGGTTGAGGGTCAGAAAAACTCAACTCATCATTATGGGTGCCAACACCTGTTATAACATCATTCGTTTGCTATTTGTAATTTTCAACTTTGTTGGAATTGTAAGTATATACTAATATAGTGTTTGAAATTTATCAATTTTTTTCCTTATTTAACTGTCACACCTATTGCTGTATATAGTTTGGATTAAACCATCGGATAGTTTGTTCATATTACGATATAGCAAGTAGCTGAGTAGAAACTTTCAATTCCAGTAAGACTGAACTTTTGTTGAAGCATATAAAGTTTATATATAGTATCAAATATCATAATTACTTTTCTATAAAAAATATAAAGAATTATCATAATAATAATTATTATTACTACTATTATTAAGAGCACTTTATGGATTATTTCAGTATTTGGAAAGAGAAACAATTATACACACTTATTTCTGTTGTGTAATTTCACTTTTCCTTATGTGATTAGAAAATTATTATAAAACTAGTATTAAAGATTATTTTATACTAATACATGATAAATAATGTCTAAAGTAGATTCTGATTGTAGTTATTCATTTAATGAAAACACTGTTTTATTATATTTCATTTTATGATACTCTAATGTAATTTTAAAAGTTTTGTATGGAACTGATACAGTAGTACTCTTACTATTCTTTGTATAGAATAATTTGTACAATTTCTCTCTTGTTCATTAATATTTGAGTTGATCTTTAAAAAAAGATTTTAAAATAAATTAAACCCATGAATGACTAATACAATTTATATTAGTTTTTTTAAAATGTTGTTTATAGTTGATGGGTGTTGCTATGGTCGCTGTTGGAGCATACTATTACGTGGAGAAAGGTGATTTCTTAAACTTGTTACCTAAGTACGAGGATGTCAACATCACCGGTGTCATGATTGCTGCTGGCATCATTGTCTTTGTTGTCTCTTTCATTGGCTTTTGTGGAGTGTGGATGGAAAGCCAGTGCATGCTGATCATGGTAAAAATAAATAAAATTAAAACTAAAATAAAAGGTGCAAGTTGGGGTTTAATGGAAGTTGTATTGAAGTTTCACAAATTAATCAAAATTACAAGACATTTATTTTTTTCCAGCAGACTAATTTTCTTTTGCCAGCTGATTTTTTTTCATGAAGAAGACATTTTTGTCTCTTGGCTTTTTTGGAAATTTTTACCTGCTGACTTTTTTGTTGTCTGGTGGTCATTTTGGTGGCAAAATCCACTTTGTTGTGCATTGAAGACCTGGAAATACAGTAATTTTTAAGTGAAACAATGCCTAGAAATAATTAGCATTTTTGAAGTTTAGGTTCTTGGACATTAAAATATACATATTTTTTAAAGTAAAATAATTAATAGTTGCTGTCAATTTATGCACACAAAAGATAAAAGTAATTGACTACTGTTTTTTTCAGTATGGTCCTATTGGAAATAGATATTTTCAGTATGCTCAGTCCTGTTTGTAACAAAATATAGAAACATGCAGGACTACTTTCTTTTGCCAGATTAGGATCTGCTCAAGTTATGAAAGTTTGTATAACTAATTACATCAGCATTCATAACTGTACTTCATGAACAATAAAATGATTTTTGCTGTTTATATGATTGCCGTTTATCACATCCAGATATAGTCAGTATTTCATGCAAAATTAACTTAAGACTAATAAGAGTCAGCATCATCATAATCAATACTCTCTCTCCCCTCCCCACCCCCTCCAAAATATTTTAGTGACCAACTTATTTATTGAAGATTACATTTGCCATGTTAGTATAACAAACCCTGAATACCTTTCCCCCAAAAAATTATTTTAAAAAAAACTTGTTTCGATACACTGCAACATATTGCTCCTCTCTGGTAAAGCCCTTATCATATAATTATTATATAATCTAAATGTGGCAGGTCTTCTAAAAAGAAACGCTAAGTAAAAAATAAAACCCATCAAAGAGAATGGTTAGAGGCTAATTTCACTCAGTTTATTGAATCATTGTCAGATATAATTTTGACAACATTTTTAAGGTAAAGCTTATATGCAGCTTTTAATTCTTAATGAAAATAATAATTTTATTTCATTAAAATTAACACACTCTGCAAATACATAGTTAAAAAGAACAATAATTTTGATGGGGGTGGGGAATCTAACCTCTTCATATAGCTGATAAAATTAACTTGCAATTGCTAAATAAATTCATACACAAATAAAGAACTATATTTATTTATAAGCAAATTTATTTATATATTTATAAACAATACTAACTGATATAAGCACAACAAGCATCAAGATTAGTCACTTTTGAAGTTTGCTACAGCTCTAAATTTTCTAATGTGACTTGCGGCTAGAAATTTCTAGAATTTGAAGCAAATGCTTTTCAGTTACCTAATGAAAAATCTGTGTGCTAAACCACAAACAAAACTACATGATATTTTAAATGCTAGTTTCATAGAGGAATGAACATGTTCTTTTTGCAATTTTCAGAGAGAAAATATCTATTCAAATCCATGTAGTGCAAGGATTTCATAATAGCCAAATTTTAATTGAGTTTAGCTTGAGTTTTAAAGTTCTGCTAATAACAGTGGTTCATGTGAAAGCTTATGGTTATACCTTTATCTTTTATTCTTACTGGTATAAGAAAAAAGTCATGTGTGGTCACACGCAAAAGAAATCTAGTAAATTTTTCAATCATGTCGATATAGCTGCGAGACCCCATTTTTAGCAAAAACATGGCCAACACTTAGTATGTTGTAATAATTTTTCTTTCAAACATGGTTTAAGTCACAAAAATAAAATACAACAGCATGTTAGATGAAGAAATGATCTTTAATTTTACCTAAGTTGCATCAAGAAATAATTGCATTAAAGTATCAAACTTCACTACAGAAAACCACCAAATTTGTGCACTAAATGCTTCTTATTCCTGCAAAATAATGATGTTGGGACTATTATTGTAAGTCAGTTTTTTTTTTTTTTAAGTACAGTTTGAGAATGTCTTAAATTTGTGTTAATAGACTAGCTTCAAGTAAAAAAAAAAGAATGCACAATATCATTTACTGTTCTTTTGAGTCCTGAAATTGCATCTGACCAACATACAGCTTGTTATAATGCACCTACTGGTATATAATAGTTCCATTATAATGCAGCAGGCTCTAGCACTTACCACTGAATATATGAATAGACAAGTAAAAATGAATGAAAGGCATTGCATGCAAAATAAGCACTTAAATCTCTTGTTTCAAAGTTCTTTGATTAAAAATAAGTGACTATTAATTGATATCTAATGTCTTTAAGAAGCAAAATTGTTATTGCTAATTATTACATTTGCTTAACTAGTATCTACTCTTATAGTTTGTTAATTTTTATTATTTATATATATTTTTGTTAATGATTTGCAATTTTGTTGTTTTCAGTTTTTTGCAACAGTTTTTGTCGTCCTGTCACTTGAAATTGCTGTTGGTATAGTTGGCTTCATTTACAGGGATGATGTGAGTCTTTTGGATGTTTAATATTTCTTTAACTTTTTTCTTTTTCTTTTATTTTCCAGTACGTTTAATACATGCTGGGGATTTACAAATTTCTCTTTCATAAGAGAAGGCTGACTTTCAGAACAGAAACAAACATTTTAGGAATTAAATTGGACCTGTCTTGCTCATTATGCTAGAAGTCCTTGGCTACTTCATTAACTATCTCTGTCTTCATTATTTCAAGTAAATTTTGCTACATAGTATTTTATTTACAGCGATCTGTATAAATTGTAACGTAATATTTCTTTCTTTTTTATGTACTTTCCTTCAATAGATTGATGCAGAATTGTCCAGCCAATTATTGGAAGGGATGGCAACTGAGAAACGATGGCCTGCCTGGAATGCTATCCAGACAGAGGTCAGCTATTCAGCAAGATAATAATAATAAAAAGCTGAGTAACAGAGTTGTGTGTGTGCACTTTGTTGTAATTCTTTCATGGTCCAAAATATATAAATACTAGCATTAAAAGTCTTCATTAAATTGGTGCTAAAAACATTTTATTAAATTGATATTTAAAGTCTTTAAAAGTTAATACTAGTGTAATTAAAGATTTTTAACACCAATTTAATAAAGGACTTTGAACATCATTTTAATAAGACTTTAAACACTTTTTTAATTAAGATTTTATCTTAAATTTAATTAAAGACTTTTAACACATATGTAATAAAGACTTTTGGCAATTTATGGCCACAAACGTTTAGTCCATGACAGATTTTTAATAATCATTTAATAAAAGAACTTTAAACACCAATTTAATAAAGACTTTTTACACCAATTTAATAAAAGAACTTTTAAGGCCAGTTTAATAAAAGAACTTTTAACACCAATTTAATAAAGACTTTTAATACCAATTTAATAGACTTTTAACACCAATTTAATAAAGACTTTTAACACCAATTTAATAAAAGAACTTTTAACACCAATTTAATAAAGACTTTAACATCAATTTATAAAAGATTTTTAATACCAATATAATAAAAAGATTTTTAATACCAATTAAATAAAGACTTTTAACACCAATTTAATAAAGACTTTAAACACCAATTTAATAAAGACTTTTAACACCAATTTAAAACAGACTTTTAACACCAGTTTAATAAAGACTTTTAACACCAATTTAATTAAAAGAACTTTTAACACCAGGTTAATAAAGACTTTTAATACCAATTTAATAAAGACTTTTAACAACAAGTTAATACAAAGACTTTTTTAACACCAATTTAATAAAGACTTTTAACTTCACTTTAATAAAGAGACTTTAAATACCAATTTAATAAGAAAATTATTAAAATATTAACTCCTAACAAATAATAAAATGACACCAATTTAATAACATATTTTAACACCAATTTAATAACATATTATTAGCAAAATTTAATAAAAGACTTTTAACACCAAATTAACTAATTTACTAAAAGACTGAGTTTCTATTTCACTCATTTGTGCAGTCAAATGTAAACTAAGGAAATAACATCCATTTATATTGAATAAGATATAGTTGCCCTGGTCTAGCTAGTACATACAATATTTCATATTTGTATGATTAATATATATACCATAATTGTATTCTTTGTGTATTTTGTTTTCACTTGCTTGACAAATATTTTTGTTGTTTGTGAATTATAATTCTTTGACATTTCTTATAAGATGTTCTGTCAGATTATATCTTCAACATCCTTTGGCTTTAGCTTAGCCATAAAATAAGTATTTGGGGGGGGAGTGGGGGTGAAAAGAAAAGGTACTTCAGATGATGTTGAGCTTTTCTCTGTTGGCTACATCTTGAGCTCTTGCACATTTATTAGCAATCGTAAATTGTCTTGATGTTCATCTTAATTAGTTGTAACTTGAAGAAAGAGTTATGTGTTCTTTCTCCATGCTCAAACTGCATCTGTGATAAACAGGTTTGCTTAGCTCTGTCATGCTGGAACTGTAAAGAACTGCTTGTCATACCAGAACTGTAAAGCATTGCTTTGCTAACTCCAGAACTTTAAAGCACTGTTTGTACAGGAACTGTAAAGAACTGCTTGTCATACTAGAACTGTAAAGCACTGCTTGTACAGGAACTGTAAAGAACTGCTTGTCATACCAGAACTGTAAAGCATTGCTTGCTAACTCCAGAAATGTAAAGCACTGTTTGTCATGCCATTTACAAACTGGTATTAGTGATCGGCTTTACAGGAGTTAATATCTTTAGGGAAAACAGTTTTTAAAAAATTATATAAATTTAGTCATTTTACTTTAATTAATATATTGACATCATATAATAGCCATAGATATAGCACTTTTCTAAAACAAAGAAACAAACAACATTCAAAAAACACATTGCATATTGTTGTTCATTAAACTTGGTCACTTCTTGGTAGAGAAAATGGCCAGGTTAGAATTAGATAAATAATTTTGATAACTTTGCATTTTTTATTGTAAATCATGGTGTAAATATCTTTAAGTTAAAAACTAAAGAAATCCTTTATTTGTAAGGATTTTTTAAAATAAGTATTAATATGATTTATTGGTGAAACGATTTTCATCTCAAGGTGATGTTTAAATTAAATTTGTGTTTACAGCATAAAATATCATAAACATCTCTGGTGATAGGCTGCCAACTAAATTAACATTCTTTGTACAGTTTCAGTGCTGTGGTGTGAACAACTTTACAAATTGGTATAAGCCCTTACAAACTACTGCGGTTCTGGATTCCTGCTGTACATTTGAAGGCTGCGGAAAACGCCCTGATTTGGCCTATAAGCAGGTATGTGGAAATTTCTTGTTTTTTAGTCCTCATTCCTTCAGCAGTAAAAGAGCAAGCATGTAGACAAAATGGGTCGTCGTAGTGTAGGGGCACTTCCGACGCTTTCGTGCATCGGACAAAATGGGGAAAGGGTAGACAAAACATCTATAGTGCTTTTCAGGTTCTTTTAAAAGGAGTAATTTGTGTTGTCTGTCATCTAGTGCGATGATATGTAGTCCTTCTCTGGCACAAAACATGACATCTCTATCACTTCTCAGGCTCTTGCAAGGGGAGTAACTTGTGCCATCAGTCAGCTGTTGTGGTTGTGGCAAAAGACATCCACAATACCTCTCAGGTTCTAGCAAAGGGAAGTAATTTGTGTTGTTGGTCTCCTAGTGTGGTTATACTTAGTCCTTTGGTGGTAGAAGGGTATGCAAGGTGACAAAACATTAGCAGGGTGGTTTTTGCAAAAAATAAAATTTATGTTGCTGGTCTGCTTCCTATGTGTACTTTGATTGTACTTTATAGTTATGTGACAAAGCAGGTAGATCAGATCACAGACACTATTTTGTGCCTCAGTGACATTGGTAGGTCAGATTACAGACATTGTTTCGTGCCTCGGTGACAAAATAGCACACAGGTAGACCAGATTACAGCCATTGTTTTGTGCCTCAGTGACAAAACAGCACAGGTAGATCAGATCATACACTATTTTGTGCCTCAGTAATGAAACAGCACACAGGTAAGATCACTCACTATTTATGTGCTTCAGTAACAAAACAGCACACAATTAGACCAGGGCAAAACAGCACACCTATACAGACACTGTTTTGTGCCCCAGTGACAACACAGTGCATAGGTAGATCAGAATACAGACACTATTTTGTGCCCCAATGACAACACAGCACACAGGTAGATTTGATCACTGACACTATTTTTTTTGGTATTCTTGCCTTTGAAAAATGTGGAGTTTTAGATGTGTGGTTTAAAGCAATGGTAGCAACAGTTTGCAGTTTATTTTCTCAGATTTATATTCATGTGATGATTTTGTCATTTCATAACCAGTTGATTTGTTTTTACTCTTAAAATGTTCTATTAGTTACTTGGAATGAATTCTTTGGTATATTTTGATTTCAGTAAGATTCACATAGATATGTCTATAAACACCTTTAGGCATTCTGACATTAGCTGTTATATTTATGTAGGACTTCCAGCATGCACGTGACTTTACCTGCAGTAAATTGCAATGGAAAAGATGCATATGCATGTATTTCCGAAACCCTAGGACTAGGGCTGTCAATTTTTTCTAAAAAGCTGCCGGGTACCTATCCAGATTTTGAATGGTTACCCGGGTACCCATTTGAAAATTAGCATAATTTCCATTGCAACTCATCTCTACACAAAGCTACTTAACCATTAATTTAAGCATGCGCTCTATTTCACACAGTAGCCAATGGTGTGCATCTAGTGACTTACTATCATTGATGATCTTTATATATATACAACACAAACTTTTATTTTTAATATGATCAGTCATTACATAAACTAAAGTAAACTTCGCCGACAGAATGTCATCGCACAGATTGCATTTCGCTGTGTCACTATCCAATCGCTTGGCATGACTCCACACAGATGATGTCTTACCCATATTAAAAATATTACAATGTTATTATTTAATTTACTGACGTTAAAATACTGACAAGTTTGTTTACTGAAGTCTTATTAACATGCTACACGTATTAATGAGCAACATTCACAAGCAACAGGAAAGGGCATAAGCTATGGTGATTCATGTCATACATAATTAGATCTATGTACAGCGGCTGCTCAATGCATGAGCCAACCCACAGCCAGCACAATTTAGCAGGTCTACATCTACGAGTGGGATATGAGTGTGACTGGAGGGGGAAGTGTGCTCAATCGAGTGTGCCACCAGTTTCAGTTCTATCATCTATCGCATGATTGACTTGCTCTCCCTCTGTCAGTTTCCCTTGCAAGCCCTTTTTTATTACCCATTTCTGTGCCTCATCCTCAGCTGTGCAGCGCCCTTGCCGGTGTATAGACATAATGGCTGTTATCACGGTTAGACAAATTGTGTCACAATTTTACTATCCGAGTATTAGCATGGCAATGGGTACTCAAGTATCAAGACCCATTGCCAGCACTACCCAGGACTGACTGAAATTAATTGGAAAACAATTACAAATTGGACTAGTTTTGAAGTAACTCTTGAATTCAATGATCTGATTATATAATCCAAACCCAGATGAGTTAATATGCATTAATTTATGATTTACCACAGATGGCCCTAATCTTAGAGTTAATGAGTTAATATGCATTAATTTATGATTTACCACAGAAGATCCTAATCTTAGAGTTAAAGAGTTAATATACATTATATGCTGATTTACTACAGATGATCTGAATCTTAAAGTTAAAGTGTTAATGTGCATGACATGATGATTTACCACAGATGATCCTAATCTTAGAGTTAAAGTGTTAATATTCATGACATGATGATTTATCACAGATGAACCTAATCCTAGAATTTGAAAGGTGAGTTAATAAAGTAGTATACATTTCTTATTTATATATTATAATTTTACTGAGATTTATTTTATTGTTATTTTTTTAAAATCCATTTCTGCAGGGCTGTTATTCAAAAGTGAAGACAGAAATTGAAGACAACTTTTATGCTCTGGGTGCCGCAGGCATTGCTCTTGGAGTCTTGCAGCTTCTTATTCTTTCTATGACTATGGTACTCATTTGTGCAATAAGGAAAAAGACTGTTGTATATGTTTAGATCTGTAGTCTTACTCTTGTGGACAGTTTATGTTTAAATTATATTGCTGTTCAGAAGCTTCAAAAAACTTTTAAATTTTCTGCTTATGAAAGATGTAGGTGGTTCATGAATGGTGTGTGTGAAGTTGGTTTGATTGTATGTAAATAATAGTGCTGTGATCTGTTTCACTTCAGCTTTGTTTTTAGAGAAGAGCTGGTTCACCACTTTCAGAGTGTAGTTTGTCAAGGGTTTGAATACAGAAAACCATAGTGATTTGAGCCACTATCAGACCAAATTCTCAGTAATTATGGCACCTTTAGCAGCATGTAGTTTTAAATTCTGGTCATGGTGTGTTTGAACTCAACTAGGAGTTTATCATTGTCAGAACTTGTGTATATGTGTTTGTCATTTTAGCATAATTTATGTATAAATTACTTTTTCAATACTCTGTTTTAGATTATTTGGGGTTTTTTTTGTCATATTAAAATAATTGCATGAACTTATACTCAGTGTTTAATTTTTCTTTTAAAATTCAATTTTATCCAAACACATTGGCAGAATGAAAATTCTCTTGGTAGTATACATTGGATTGCCAAGTTTGTTGTTATCCTTCAGGGCATGTTTCATTTGCTTTTCCTAATCAAACCCTATCTTTTTGTGAACTACATCTGTTAGTGAAAGAAATGTATCTGATATCATTATTTATTTAATCTCTTTGCTATGTATATTTTAGTTTCACATTCATGCATTTTATAAATAGCATTTTTAACAGAATTTTTGCTCTGTTGCATAAATTTATTTTGGTTTAAAGAGTTGCACAGTATGGGCAATAATATTACATGTATCTATTTTTAATTCTCTCTCTCTATAGAAGTATTAATGAATTCTGTGTGTATATCTATGCTCATATTTACATTTACAGCAGAATAATGATAGGTGTGTCTTAATGTGGGTTACTATTTATGGTGTACATAGGTCTATTTTCTAAAATATATTCTTTTTCTTTCCATTGCCTTGTGAATTATGTGTTAAGTAATGACAAATGGTATTGTGAAAGATTTTATTGTGTTATAAAATTCTAACTGTACGAATAAGTTAATTCTAATTTGGTTTGTTTTGTATGAAAGAGACATAGTATATATTATATCATGTATTTTGAAACTTTTAAATAAAAGTTATTTTCAGTTTCATATAAAACATTCTGCACAATATCGTAGGCCGGTGCCAAGAAAGGAGTTCAATATTTTCAGTGGGAAATGATCCACTTTAATTAATTGCTACTTTTTTTTTTTTGTCTGATGCACACTTCCTGCACTTGACAATTGCATGTAAATTTTTGTTAACTAACATTAGAATACATGCTTTCAGGCAGTTTTATTATTTGGTCACAATTTTTAAGGCTTATGAGTTCACATATCCCTTCATTTGTCTTTATGGTTATTTTATTGTTGCATTTTAATCTCCGGCTTGGATAATCTTTTGTTGAATTCTGAACTTCACCATAATTTTGGTATTCTAGCATAGCTGCAATTATTATATCATATATATTTGTGTGTGTGTGAGTGCGCATGTGTACCACCATGATTTTTTTACATTAACAACTTTGGTTTATGAAAATAGTATACACCACTTAATGGGATACATGTTTTCAAATTTTGTGTCCAGTGAAAGGTGATTCTAATAGGTGAAAATCATAAATTCTAGTAGTAAACATATTTAATATATAAATGCACTTGTATTATTAAAAAATATACTATTACTGTTATCTTCCCTTTAATGTGCTTTTATGAACCTGTAGAATATTTTTATATATATTGTACAGCACTTTTATTTCTTCTTGCACTGTCACTGCAAAGTCTGTTTGAAAGAGTTTTTGATAAGTGAAATGTCAGGTAATGCTTATCAAAAACAATGATAATAATAAAAGATTTATTAAAGCACTCAATCTTGTAAATGCTTACCAATAATTACACACAAAATACAGAAAGTCGTTATGCAGACAACTGAAAAGCCTAAGAAAACTAAGAATAATATAATGTCAAATAAATTAATCCACATGTAAAGAGGAAATATAACATATAAATTATTTACAGAGGAGAAACAAATAAAATGAGTTGACAAATGCAGTTTAAACAGCAGCATGAAAGAGATGGTGCTGTTCTTCCTGATTTTTTTAGAACCTTTTTGAGAAGTATTTTGAGAACCTTATTGCTAATGACTGTAGGTTCTTTGCATCTAATTTCTCAGTGCATAAGGACCCTGAACCTATGGTTCCTTGCAAGGTGGCCCACATACGAACAGAAAGTGAGAAGTGTGGCAGTTTCCTCTTTGTGCTCAATGAGTCAAGGGAGACAACGTACTGATAATTGCCTGCTAATTTATAAATTGTATGACTTCTTTGAAGAAAGGTTATGTAAGAATAGCATACAAACTTTATTCAGAATTGTTATTGTGTTCAGTAAAAAAAAAAAATCGCCTAGTAAATTAATAGTTTGCTTTGCAATTTAAAGTGAAGTGAATTTTGAAGTCAAACACTTGAATTTTCAAGAAATAACTGCTTAAAAAAAGAACCCCACTTCTTATAACCAATATGTATAAACAGAACAAATTTTTTTTTATATTTAGGCTTGTTTTCTGAGTTTTGATTCCATAAAATGGCTAACGAAATTATCGGTGAATAATTGTCATATAATATAACTCTATGTGTTTCTACTTGCACAATTTTAGGCACTCCCACTGAATGCTTGGCAGTGTGTCATCAGGTGTGTTTTTTTTTTTAATTAATTAAGGTACAAAATGAACAAAGGTATACTTTTGAATACAGTTGTTTGAACATTTTGCTGAGAACGTATTTCAGTGTCTATAGTTTTTTCATCATAAATACTTTTAATTTATTAACATTTACCAGAGGTATGCAACAGGCTCAACTCTTAACCTTAAAAGAGCTGCTATTAATTATTTTAAGTTCTACCCACCCATCCCGACTCTTCTCAGTCGACAGTACCATAGGAACAAAGATACGAGAAAACAATTAAGAAATAGAGCATTAATAAATCAGAAATGTTTATATGCAAAGAGTCTGAAGTAAAAAATATTTTTATATAAATATATTTGCAATAGCAGCTAACGGTTTGTAGCATAAATACACACACACACAGAGAAAAAAGTTGCACAGAAAACATTATATGTTTATTTAAAAAAAGAGAGAGGCAGCAATAATAATATTTATTTTTAAAAGAAAATGCGATCTCTGTCATCCAACAACCATTCAAGGAGGACAACTCTCAAAGACTCCAGCGCGCCTTGAACTGTGGAGTACTGCAACTTCCCACGTACCGCCTAAAGAGGCGCTATTACCGCCACATAATATGCAGGGTGTGCCAAAAGCCAGGTTCCGTAGGCTGTTTATTATTTAAATTAAATGTTCTAATTCGCTGCTATTTCCTTCTAAACACTTTCTTACTCGGAAGACTCATGACCTTGGAACACTAAGTAACATTTTCTCAGATGTTTGCAAATTCTAATGTGATGGCCTCCTTGAAACGATCAAGCCAACGGGTTTGTGATCAATGAAGGGTCCTGTCAGGATTGTTGGCACCATTCTCCCGTACACGAGAACAGTCTCTAATCTTTTTTTTTTTTTTTTAAATTTAACTTGTAAGCCAAAGTATATCAGTCTGGAACAACAAACAAAAAAGTTAATAAAAGTATAATAAATTGCCTGTGGGGCCTGAATTTTGGCACACCATGTATAGCTATAAATTAAACAGTCATCACAACGCAGTGTATATTTATATCTACATTTAGATTTATGCGTTCTAATACTGTGTATATGTTTTAATGACGAAGCTTATGGTACAACGTCACGAGTGACGCCACTGACAGGCGACACTTAGTTGGTCTAACATTTTTGCAAGAATTACGAAATAATTTGTAGCTTTAATATCGTAATTGTGCCAAAGCAGCTGAGTGTGTATGTGTGTGTGTGTGTGTGTGTGTGTGTGTGTGCGTGCAAGATGAAAAATGAATTGAAAACCAATCAAATGTTTGTCTCACTCTTTACAAGCTCTGTCTATTGACTTGGTGCTGCTTTGAGTGACGTGTAAAGAGTACAACCACTTGTATCGGCACGATGACTTCACAGCCGGAACGTGTTTTATTTCATACTGTCGCTCAGCAAAGAAGTTATGTTGCTTTGTTTACGCTCCTAAGAGTCATTTCATAATGTTTTGCTAACCCTCGATAAACTAGCATGATGGGTGTCGCTTCGTGTTCTTAATGAGAAATACTGCACGATTTGCCGGAAGTACCCGACAAGAACAATGACAGCACCTATAACTTTCTGGAATATAAGGGATATAAGCATGACCCCTTTCATATTCAACTTTGACCCTCGTTCAATGCAAACAAAATAACAGAATGGCATACTGAAACTTGAAGGCACGGTGGCTTACAAAAGCATGTCACTCGTCTGAATGTATATAGAAGTAAATCACTATACAAACTAAATTCAAATGGAAATACTGTTTTCATCAGATTTGAGTATTAACATTCTAATATTAATGTCCACACATATCCACCACAATAATAACATAAACATTCTTGACGGAACAACTTGGAGCATTAACAATAAGTGAAGAGAAAAAAAAAATCATAATTATCACAAATATACACTCCTTTCATAGCTATTTATATATTCAAGGTCGATCTACTGGCGACAGCAATTTTAAAGAGTCCCACCATTCATACTTGGAAACATTGGGGACGTTCGAGAAAAACTTTGGCAGCAAAATCTTTAAGGGGCAATGCTTAACCCAAACTCAAAACTGACACTTCTGTTCAAGAAAATAAAGTAAATTACTTGCCAAACAATTCAAAATTCACAATGTGACGTGAAAACCAACTAGTTAATAGTTATTATTATTAATTAATCATCCATTACTAATTATAAGTGATGAGAATCTTAATTTAGGTTATTAATATAATTTTAATTAAGGTTATTAATATAATTTTAATTTAGGTTATTATATAATTCTCCAGAAGACACCACTCTTCTCTCTCACATGGCTGATGTGCGGGCGCTGTAAACGTGTTCTCTCTTCCACAACATTAATTAAAAGCTAAACATTTACCGTCACACAATATTTCCGTAGGTGGAAAACTTACTAAAGAAGAAGACAAACCCGTCTTTAATCTATATTTAGCCAGCCCCCATCTACCAACTGTCTTTCCAACGTATGGTTATCAATATGTTTTAAGGTCAATAAATTTATTAAATGAAAAATCAAATATATAATCAAAGAGTGTTGACAGTTACATCCCTTTGCAGCAATGTTCAATTAATGCTAGACAATTGTTCAATTTATCCTAGCATAGACATAACCACTCAGTTAACATAAATACACAATCAGAAGTTTTCTTAAATAGTTTTACATTATTAAACAACATGGCATTAACTCACTTTATTCTAAACAAAAAGTGGCACCCATTTTAAAATTAGAAATGATTTAGTCTAAATGATCATGTCAGTTGATTTCTACTCAAAATGTCAAAATTGAGTGCTGACCTGAAGAGGTTTGGCCGCAATTTGGCTAAATCTGTAAGACCATTGACGTAAGGTCCGAGTGAGGGCTCAAGAAAGAATACTTTAGAACTATGTAATAATAATAACAATAATAATAACAACAATAATAATGATAATCTAAGCTGCCTACGTTGTCGATATAATAACGGTGAGGCACCCCACCAATGTTCCAAATGCTTTGTGATTTATTTCATTTCAAATTCTACACACACCGACTGCAGGTGCATCTACTGCTCCTGTTCCAGGGGTAGATACATCTCACACCACAGGATACCCGCGTACACACGTGACAGTGACGTCTGCCTACAACGTGACCTGAAAGAACGGAACAGTCAAGCAATGACGTCCCGATTCGTGGTTAACGAACCCCAGATGTACAAGTGGAGCAGTTACCTCCACCTTGCCCGAGGTGCTCATCGCACAAAGACACAAGAGGACCGACGTCAGTCAACGGCAGCAAAAGGGGAGAGAAGCCAGACAAAAGGGTAATGAAACAGGACACGACAATAGGGATCGATATTACCCTCTGTGGTCAGGGACTTTTGTAAGTATCCACGCAACGCGAGAACCTTTTCTAGGGTTCTTAGTCAGGGACTGGTGTTATCTCCGTTTCGAATCAGCCAGCACCTATAGGGATGTCGACCTAAGTGCCACATAATGAAATAAATTTAATCAGTTTTAAAAGAAAGGAGACTTTCTTCCTTTCTTTTCTCTGAGCTCTGAACAAATTTTACCGAGCACACTTCTGCCGCCTGGCTCCGTTTCAAGAATACTTCAGAGTTCTAAGGGTAATGCTGATATCTGATACCAATGCCAGAGAGAGAGAGAAAGGAAAAAAGAGCTTTGTTAAAAACAAATCTCACTTGCAATACGACTGAGTAGTGTACCCTGAATGAATGAGTTAAATCGAAGATGTCTATACCATTTTGTGCTTGGTCTCGTCATGGTGTCAATAGATCTGTTTTCACTTAGCTGTCAAGAGCGAGCGAGAGAGAGTGTGCATAATAATCGTTTGTGGGGTGAGTCAAAGAAACCGCAGGTCACAACCTCTTTCACTACCCTACCCATCGTCCTTGAAGAAATTAGTGAAAGACTTAAATAAATAAGCTGAACTTTGAATTATCAATTATAACTCTAACAGTTATACGGACATGCAAAGTAGACAAGTATAAAAACTTAATACAACTATAACACGAAATGATATTTAATAAACGATACAAACTAATACTCATTTATATAATGCAAAAAATTACTCATTTATATAATACAAAATAATGCTCACTTATATATTGCAGATTCATACTCATTTATATAATACAAAAATGTACTCATTTATATAATACAAAAACATTACTCATTTATATAATACAAAAATATTACTAATTTATATAATACAAAAATAATGCTAATTTATATAAATAATGCTCAGTTATTTAATACAAAATAATACTCATTTATATAATACAAAATAATATTCATTTATATTATACAAAATAGTACTCATTTCTATAATACAAAATAGTGCTCATTTCTATCATACAAAATAGTGCTCATTTACATAACAAAAAAAAAATGCTTTGCACAGCACAATGCTACTGATGTATAACACAAAATAATACTCATAAAAAACGATATAAATCTTGACTCAAAGACATCAACGATACAAATACTGCTCTTTCATACCGTTAAATCATAATAACACACACATATATAAAACTAACTAATGATCCAAATTATATAACACAAAAATAGTAATCACATGTAAAATACAAAATAAAACAATTTCTAACACAAAACAACAATCACCCACATGGCACGAAACAACACATATATAACACAAAATCAATCCAAGCAAAATGATTGAAAAAGATCAAAATCAACACTTCCGTATATTCGTATCAGACAAGTCAGACAAATACACCCAATGGTTTGCACGCCACTCCCCCCCCCCAACCTCTTTCTGTCTGTCTCTCCCCTCTCTCTCTCTCTCCCTCACACCGCACGCACGCACACACACACACACACACACACACACACACACACACACACACACACACACACACACACACACACACACACAGCATCTTACAAAACCTACTTCAAAGGATTTAGAATACAGTTTTATGTGCATCCATCCTAACAGTATTTTGTTGCAGATAAATACTATTCTAAAATTTAAAGAATAAAGTCAGACCTCAAGTTTTATTAATAATTAATAAAATATCTTAGAAAATATAAAGCGATTTAATTCTACTGTTGAATAACTACATGTCTATGCATCGAATCGGAAAAGAGAACTACAGTAGTTTCAGATTAGTCCATTCTTGTTGCATATTCACTGCTGTCAATAAAATTAAATCATTTTTGTGTATTTTCACTGGCAAATTAAAAAATAGCAGATGATGGGCAGTTAAAAGTTGGCTCCCCCCAGAGTGGACTTCCACAGATGTCCAAGAAGAAAGGAAAGATTACTCTTGGCTCCATGAATAAGTCCGTCGCCGAATCTCGGCGACCGGCTTCGCGCGTTTGCGCACGCGCCGACACGTGCCTGCACAGCGTCTGGAAACCAGACGCGAGGCCCGACCCGCATGCAGGTGAGGGATGGAAGGAGGTAGAAGAGTAGAAGAGGGTCACCAGACCATTATGCTAGAAAGAAGCTCATGTGATCAGGAGAGAGCATTACATCTTTTTCTTTTATTCTTCGTCAACATTACTCCACCCACCTTTGTCTATCCATACTGCGGCCTATGTATCGTTGTCATTGGCAGCATGTGCTCAGTAATGGCCTCGTCACGTGCTGGGTGTGAGTCTGTCTCCAGAAGACACACAGCGATGGTACGTGTATTGCGCTGTGTCTGGGGGAGATAAGCTAGAAGCATTTTAATCGCCAGGATAACATGTGGCTATTTATCCACCCGTACCCAAACGCCACCACACTCTACTGCTCTGACATCCACTGCTCCCATGGCAAGCTTTAGACTAAAATGGAGGCCATTTTAAAAACGCACTCCATGATAGGTTAGAGGTCGAATTAATTTCTATACACGCCTAGATGGCTTGCAGCTTGCCATGAACACTGCAAGGCTATGAAAAAATAACAGCAAAGATGCATGATTTTTTTAAATAAAAAATTACATGTATTGATTGACAAATCATTTTTTTAAAAGTAAAATTAATATTATTCAGTGTTTATGAGATAGTACGCCTGTTTGTTTTGGTTTTTTTTTTTTAATGACAAAGGTTATTTGTTTAGAATTGAGCTAGTAAAATTATTAAAGAAAATAAATGAAAGAAACGAGAGTATTTTCATTCTGACACATTAGTTTAATACCATACTTACAATAATTTTTTTAAAATGTTATTTATTTTATTTTTCAAATCCCACATTGGCTCTCACCTGGTACACACAGTATGATGGAGTGGCTCACTATGTGTAACACGTCACGCATTAAAATGGAGCCACCTACCCTGATGTACAAAGTACAGAATGCGTTGTCTTTCCCAAGGAGTCCACTTATTTAACAAACATCGTAGTCTCAGAGGAATTATCGCTGTTCCATCATCAGAAATAAGTGCACATTCAATAAATGGTGGAAGAGATTTGGTGAATTACATTTTTTCTTTATTATAATTGTAATACAAAACAACCATGTGTGTGTGTGTGTGTGTGTATGTGTACTTTCGCACTCAACATGTTTGTCCCACATATTACACCTATGCCTTAGTGTTGTGTTAAATAAAATCATTTGCATGGAAAAGCTTTTAAAAAAAACAAAAACTGAAACGCACTATTTAAGAAAATACAGATTTAGCACTTTGTAAGTTTAAACATTTTATTTTCTATCTCTCTATCTGTATATATCTGCCTATCCTTCATTCCATTCTTCCATCCATCCATCTCTCCATTGAAATGCCTCTACATGTCTTTGTACAATGTCAGTGAGAGCGAGTGCAAGAGATCAATTACTTTGATTAATAAGGTGAATAACTCTGTTCTTAAAGTTGCAAGTACAGCCTCGTTTGCAGGCATTCACTAATTACTTCCCTTGATTTGAAAGTGGGTGAGCAGCTAATATATGCAGAGAGCAATTGGTTCCTTTAATAGGCAGGAGTGTATATAGGTACAGACTCATCATAGAGCGAAGTTTAAACAAATCCAGTCAGTTCTGAGAGGAAGTACATGTATTATGAAATTTTTAATGTAGAAAACATTAGCCACGTTTGCAGGTAGAGGTTCGATCAAAGTATACCGTGACAAATATTTTCGCTAATTGTAAAATATGTGTTCTTGCTATGATTGCTTAAAATTAGCCATGTTTAAACGAGAGGTGCCCTGCCCATTAAAAGCAATGTTAACGGGAGCCAGTGTAGATGGTTTAGTTCAAAATTCGAGTAGGGCGAACAACACCCTGAAAGCAGCAAGTTGCACTAAAAGGATTAGTATTTGTTGTTTGGAATTTCAGGTCAGGAATTTATTTCAGGAATTTCAGTGGCCACCACATCCCCAAAATAGGTACATCTACTTGCCACAGGCTTGATGACTAAGGGTTAGGTAGGCTGACAGTGAATGACAGCTGATTGACAGTTATTAGCCGACAGACAGAGATGCTGCTAAGGTATACGTCATAACGAACCAATGATGGAGGACTGGTGACCTGAAATTAACCAATCAGAATTGCTAAGGTATAGAGAGCAAAGGTGAACCTTCAAAATATTTCAGTTTTCAAAATCACTCTGTGAAATTCAGTACTAGAGTACGGTAACATTGCAGTCCCTGTTTTAAGGTACACATCTGTGAGTAAATTCACACATCTGTGAGTAAATTCAAACTTACCAATAGGTCAGACTTGTACATTTGTTTTAGTGTAATTTAATTTTGTGAAGAACACTACACTAGCTTAATTAGATCAGTTTTGGGGTGATGTATTTTGCAATTTTGTAGTGCAATTTAAATTGGTAAAGTGCATCTCACTTGCTTATCTGTATCTATATTTGTGCAATGTCTTTTGCAATCTTGTAAAACGATTTTGTAGTTTGCTTTATTTGGTAAGACAACACTACAGATGATAAATACAATGCTAGTCAGCCAAAAAGGCTGACAAAAAGGTAATAAAGTGTGATAAATATGTTTAAGGAAAGATAGGACACATTAAGATTTTCATCAGACAGGCATCGTGTTATTGCAGAAATATTGTCAACCCCTTCCGCTCCTACCTTCTACCTTCAGTTGACCTTGAAGTGATTTGGAAATCCAGGGAGATCTGTATTTCAATCTTCATACCCATTGACCAAGAGGTCAACTGCAAGTGCTTGTGTGGATCGACCCATTTTTGTCTCCATCATCACAATGCCCACTGGCTGAGCACACAGGGGAGATAACAACCAAATGATCACATAATTCATTTTAAAATCCCTGTCCTATTTTTCTCCTCACTTTTAAAAAAATGTAAAATAGTTTGTTTGTTGTTTGATAAGAATAATGTTTGTAGAATTCCTACCTGTTGCTGAGTTTGACAAAGGACATTGAAGGACATTTGTAGATATTTTCCTGGTTGCCACTAATCAAGCATTACTCTCCAGACAATGATAGAAAGTTAGAATATTTTGAAGTTTCTTGGTTATTTTATGTTTGTACAGTGTCCACATGTTTATATCGATTCAGTATTACACGTTGTGGAGTTTTATTTATGGTACAATTTATGTTGTATTGTTACAAATAAATTGTATTTTAATTATTGTCCATCCACAACAGCTGAGTTATATTTTAGAAGGAGGTTTCTAGTACAGTGAGTGGGGTGAAGTGAATGAAGAAATAATAAATTGGACATCAAGGAAATCTTGCGTGGATGCCTCACAGCAATATTTTGGGGTCTTAAGTCAGTGTTCTCTGTGAAGTATATACTTATATTACGATAGATAGCATTGGAGGAGGGGGGGGGGGGGCGCGTGGAAGGTTGCCCTATCATTTGACAATGCCCACATAAAGAAGTGAGATATATTATGGGGTGGGAAGATAATTTAAATGATCATATCACAAGGGCCACTTATTAGCAGAGAAAATTACTTGTCACATATTGTTTAGGGATCTCCTTGATATGTTAACTAGGATCAATGTCCAGAAATCTCTATGCTAGGTTAACTAGGATCAATGTCCAGATATCTCTATGCAATTTTAACTAAGTCCATTTAGGGACCTCGTTGTTATGCTAATTATTTTTTGCTTTGCTAATAAATATAATTTCCTTAGGGATTTCTTTATTACGTTAACTAATATCTTCATTTAGGGATCTCTTTTGCTGTGCTAACATGATCGTCTAGAAATCTCTTTGCTGCTTTGATAATTGTTACAGCTTTGCAATTGCAGACTTTTAAATTCCAATTCCAATACGTTCTTCATGTACATTCATTACGAATTCAGTTATTACAACTGATTTCCAGACCAGAATAAAATACAACCAAATCTACACATTAATTCTGCAGATGATTGCATGAAGACCTGCATTAATTGACAACCAAAAACATCTAAAAAAAAAAAAAAAAAAAAAAGAAAGCAAAATCGATTGCCTCAGGGGAAAAGTGAGCTCAAATTGAACAATAACACTTTCAGCCAAAATGACGTCACACCGTTGTAGCGCTGCGTGTGTGCATCGAATATAATTGTTGTCACGTGACAGTAACTATTAAATCTCAAACGATTTATTTGCTGAGGGTCAAGTCCTGTTGGTAGTTTAGTGGCGCTTGAATATCAAGCACAATACTATGTTTCTTCACTGAATTAAAATAGTGATAAAATGATATATAAGGCAAAGTAAACAAAACCAGTCAGACGAGTGGAACAACGATCATGAGAAATCCAACAATCATCAAATTATGAACAGGAAAACCTAACAATCACCAGACGACAAACACGAAGACCTAACTATCACCATTCGACAAATACGAAGACTTAAAAATCACCAGACGACAAATACGAAGACTTAAAAATCACCAGACGACAAATACGAAGACTTAAAAATCACCAGACGACAAATACGAAGACTTAAAAATCACCAGACGACAAATACGAAGACTTAAAATTCACCAGACGACAAATACGAAGACATAACAGTCATCCGACAACAAATCTCTTTGTCGGCACAGCTACGCGTGAATATGTTAACCGTTTGCCGGCCCGGCATACTCATTTGTGCAGAAACTAAATTCGTTTGTCGACGGTCATATTTAAACAATTTGGTAACTCATTGGTCCGGTTCATATCTCAGCTCGTTTGTAACTCTTTTGCCAGCTTAGGAGTTGTGCATATCTCAAGTCAGTTGTAACTCTTTTGCCAGCTTAGCGAGTTGTGCATATCTCAAGTCAGTTGTAACTCTTTTGCCAGCTTAGGAGTTGTGCATATCTCAAGTCAGTTGTAACTCTTTTGCCAGCTTAGCGAGTTGTGCATATCTCAAGTCATTTGTAACTCTTTTGCCAGCTTAGCAAGTTGTGCATATCTCAAGTCATTTGTAACTCTTTAGCCAGCTTAGCGAGCTGTGCATATCTCAAGTCATTTGCCAGCCTAGCGACTTGTGCAACGTCTGAACCCCTCTATCGGCACAGCTAGTCATGCACATCTAACCCGCTTGTTGGTATAGCCAGTTAGTCGTTTGTCAGCATAGCTATTTATTTCATCAGCTAATTAGTTGTACATATCTAAAGTAGACTGTTGACTTAGTTGTACATACCTAAAGTAGACTGTTGACTTAGTTGTACATACCTAAAGTAGACTGTTGACTTAGTTGTACATACCTAAAGTAGATTGTTTACTTAGTTGTACATACCTAAAGTAGACTGTTGACTTAGTTGTACATACCTAAAGTAGATTGTTTACTTAGTTGTACATACCTAAAGTAGACTGTTGACTTAGTTGTACATACCTAAGGTAGACTGTTGACTTAGTTGTGCACACTTACACTAATTTGTTGGAACAAATTATAATGATTGATTCCGTAAAAAAAAAAAAAAAAGAATGACCCCGTTTAATAATTTTAAGGACTTTTAAGGAATTTCAAATGCATTGGTAAATTGTGCCTGCCTTTTTGCCCACGGCCAATGACACACCAAACCTCATAACTTTTGTTTTCCATAGTCTCCATTTGGTTTAAAACTGAGAGTCCGTTTCTGAACATAAAAGACGATACAAATCATTTACCATTTATCCCCCCCCCCTCCCTTTCTTTCGTTTTTTCTTGCAAAGCTCGTACAGGACTTTTGATTACCTTTCTCCGGGTTTATCCGCCACAGCTCATAACGGACTGCCATCAAATCTCAACCGTTGTTTCCCTTTTTTTGTGGTTTTCTCACACGCTTCATAAACGTGGCTGTTTGTTCCCCACTTTTCTCTTCGGGCTTTTCGTACGGCTCATGACGGCCTGACATGTAACCTTTACCTTTTGTCTCCCTTGTTCCGGCGGTTCCATAGCCATCACTGGGCGCAACGCAAGTTTTAGGCTTTTAATTGTTCGCTGACCCCCGTCGACAATCGTTTTCAGCAGTTGTTTAATGATTTTCCTCATTATTAAACATAAGACCCTTACTATGAAAACTCCTCTTTACACTACTGCAGACAGACACCCTCCCCCCATCTCCTTCCCCACTTTCCCCAAACTCGAGAGTGCAAACCACATCCGCATAGGGATCAGGGGACACAATCACATTTCGTGCTTGCATCCTGTCTTTGCGCAGAGCCACTTCTGCTCCACCTAAAACCACGTACATGGAAATGAATTTGTTATTTTTTTAAAAAAAACTTTATGTTCACTTTAGAATGCTAAGTGCGGAGTAGACATCGGAGTTGCCATGTGCGAGTCTCACTCCGTGTCCTCCCTCTGTCTTTCTCGTCTCTCAAAGTCACGTAAACGAGATTTGGGGGCTTCAGGACGCCCTGGAACACGCGCCTCTGCATGTGCCGGCGTTCGTTGCACGTGCAACGGAGCGTGCCCCTCATTAATTACGCTCGTGGCGCGAGCGGCATGAGGGTGTGTGGAGCTGTAGGAAGGGCGCGGGCGGAAGTGGTCGCTACGAGGTCGGGGTGGAAATCGTGGACAGTTCGTGTCGGCGATACCCGTAGTTTCGGTGGGTACCGGCTGAAACAGGCCGGCACCAATTGAAAGGAGCTACCCGTTCTGGACTCTGAGAAGTGGCCACAACAATAGAACACTACTCCACGCTGAAGGGTATCAGCTGAATTTCGTTTAGTGATATCAGTTTGTGCGTACACAGTGAAACAATGAATAAACTTCTGCGTTAAGTCGAAAACATTTATGTGCTTTTAAAATAAAGTAATGATTCAATTACATAAGCATTCTCTAATTCAAATCATAGATCAATAGCAAACATGTACGAAATACTTAAGTCCACTCTTTCTTTATCAGTCAGTGAACTTTACCTTAAGCTAACGATTGCCTTTATGACCGGACTTCAGTTATGTTCAAATTCAAAGTGATTAGAATAGAGTACTTCTTCATCCTCATTTGTTGAGGTTGTTATGAACAGAGTGAGACTATTAGTCAGAAAAACTACTCATCCAGTTGGAATTGGTTTGGATTGCATCAGCTCTTCTCCGAGTTGTTTACTTCCAACTGTGACACTTACAAAAACTACCATCACAAGGAGTGCCCAAAGCCGGGTCACTTTGACAATTTAACAATTTATATAAGAACTCAGTCTAGAAATAGTGATAGGCAAATTTACTCCGCCATGTTGTGACTGCGTTTCAGCATCTAGGTTGTGTGATGGAGGGGGGTTGGGTGTAGACCAGTGAATTTGGTGACGTATAGGTGTTACGAAGTATTGGCCAATGCTGTTTTTTTGTGTGTGTGTGTGTGGATGGTTGTTATATTATTATCGTGTCTACGCGCAATAGCGAGTCAACTGGTTTACGGTCTTACTTATTCTTTCAACACTAGATTGCTCTAGTGAATAACGCTGGATGGGTTTGTCATTGAGTGTTTTGTGTTTCTTGGAAACATGTTGTGTCAGGATTTTGTGTTGAGCGTTTATTTGTGTAGGTGCATTTTATTTGTAAGTTAATGTTTATTTGTGTATGTGCTTGTGTGTTTATTTGTATGTGCGCGTGTGTGCATTTATGTGCGCACGTGTGTTTACTTGCGTGTGCGTGCGATTGTTTATAAATATATTCGTTTGTGATGTTTTGTTTTTAATTTCGGGTATGTGTGTACAGTTATGCGCATGCATGGATGTATGTGTGTTGTACGTGCATATGTTAATGTGTTTGTGAGAGAAGTAGAGAGAGAGCACGGCGAATCAGTGGGATTCAAATGCGAAAAAGAAAGAATGAAAGACGGAATGAAAGAACAATTATCCACAAAACACAAAAGTTATTGACTGTGATCTATAGCGGTGTATCGAGTACCTTCGATTACTTTGCGTTTCTCTAGAGATACAATCAGTGACTCCAAAGAATAATCGAACGATACTATGCTGAACGGAAATCAACATTCATGCAATCTAGATGAAATAGTTAAGAGAAAGAGCATCGCCATCTTGCTATCGTATCTAATTCAAACAACCTCACAGTGCTGAGCATGTAAATATTCAGGGGAGAGAAAACGAGCTGATTACTTGCTTGCTGGTCAGATACAGGAGAAAAATAAAAACATCGCCCCAGTCTCCCAGATTAAAATTAGGAACAGTGGAGACCCAGTTACTTCTTTGCGCTGTTCCCCCGTGATTTACAGTCACCGTATTTCTTATTTTTATTTTTCTGGAATGGTCCCGATCTCCTTGATGGCTTATGGAAGAGGAAGAATTTCAAACGAGTTGATATTTTATGGTTGGAACCCGATATAAACAACTTCCCCTCCAGCGCCTTGTGTCTGCTGGGATCGCGTTGAGCGATTTGCATGAATATTCAGGCTATTAACTACGTCAAGGTTTAAACAACAACAAAAGTCGGATGTCCTGGACGCTTTACTGTGACCTAGAGCCAGTAGCATTCGGGTGAAGCCTCTCAGACACTGGTGTAAATTTGGAATGGAGACGCTTTGTTCATAATCCTAGTGCCGCAATAAAAGACATCGAATGAGGAAATGTAGGTATGTTTGGATTGTTTTGATAGCGTATGCAACGCGCGCTCGCGTGTGTGTGTGTGTGTGTACGTGCGTGTGTGTATCGTATGCATGCGTGCATATTTGGTTGCATAGTTGTGAAAATATGTGTGCATGCTTTGTGTGTTGGTTGCATGTACTCGACTGTGAAAATATGTGTGCATGCTTTGTGTGTTGGTTGCATGTACTCGACTGTGAAAATATGTGTGCATGCTTTGTGTGTTGGTTGCATGTACTCGACTGTGAAAATATGTGTGCATGCTTTGTGTGTTGGTTGCATGTACTCGACTGTGGCAATGTCTGCATGATTCCTCTTTTCGTTTTGAGGAGTCCTGTATTATGTTTATTGTTCGCGTGGACCAGAGGCAAATTTGCTGAAGTTGAGAGTCTACTGGAGTTCAATGTTAAGTCCACTTATCGCTTGAACCGTAAACACTTTTAGAGACTATTGTAAAATTAATTCTGTCCATAAGGAGCAGAAACACGAGAAGTTCGTCTTTAGCGAACGTGGACAGTATGCATGGGTCTGACGTCAAATTCAGTGCTCATGTGAACGATATGCTGTTTTGTGCTCCTGTGAACAATTTGCTATTTGTGCTCCTGTGAACAATTTGCTATGTTAGTACTCTTGCGAACAGTTTACTTTTTCAGTGCTCTTGTGAATAATTTGCTTTGTTTTTATTCCTCTTGTGATCAGTCTGCTGTGTTCAGTATTCTTGTGATCAGTTTGCTGCGTTCAGTGCTCCTGCAAACAGTTAACTTTGCTCACTATTTGCTGTGTTCAGTTCTCTTGTGTGAACGATTTGCTCTGTGCAGTGCTCTTGCGAACAATTTGCTTTGTTAGGGCTCTTATGAACAGTCTGATGTGTTAGGGTTCTTGCGAACAATTTGATGTGTTCAGTGTTCCTGTGAACAATTTGTCGTGTTAATGCTCTTTCGAACAATTAGCAATGTTCAGTGCTGTTGTGAACAGTTTGTTGTGTTCAGTTCTCTTGTGAAAATGTGTGCATTCAGTGCTCTTCTGAATATTTTGTGCGTTCAATTTGCTATGTTAGTGCTCTTGTGAACAGTCTGACATGCTCGATGCTCTTTGGAAAAGTTTGTTATGTTTTCTCTATAACACAGCTCAGTAATATAACTCTATAACACAGCTCAGTAATATAACTCTATAACACAACTCAGTAATATAACTCTATAACACAGCTCAGTAATATAACTCTATAACACAGCTCAGTAATATAACTCTATAACACAGCTCAGTAATATAACTCTATAACACAGCTCAGTAATATAACTCTATAACACAGCTCAGTAATATAACTCTATAACACAGCTCAGTAATATAACTCTATAACACAGCTCAGTAATATAACTCTATAACACAACTCAGTAATATAACTCTATAACACAGCTCAGTAATATAACTCTATAACACAACTCAGTAATATAACTCTATAACACAGCTCAGTAATATAACTCTATAACACAGCTCACTAATATAACTCTATAGCACAAATCCCTAATTCAAATGTGTAAGACAAATCTGTAATATATATCTGTATCATAAATCGGTAATATATATTTCTGCACCAACTCACTGCATTTAAGACAACTAAAGAGCTAGCTTCAAATTTTATAAACTAAAAATAGATTGCTGTATCTTTTTGTACGTCACGACCATGTTTGACGTACTTAAGGGGGTAATGAAATGTCGCGCTTTTTTTTTCTCCTAGTTGCTATTTTTTGACGATATCCACCTCAGGGGAAAAAAAAAACTGCATTGCATTAATAAGAACTCAAAATTAAACAGATACTTTAACTTGCGAAACGTAAGGCATATATTCAAACTCAACAGCGTTAAACCAGCTAATCGTCAAGTGTAGCTCCTTGGTGTGATGATGTACCAGGGCCGATGGCAACCACAATGAAATCTCCAGCGTTAGTGGCTAAAGCGAAAATTCTACTTAGCCCCAAAGTGCGCGTTTATAGGGCAATATGATACACTTCGCTTGTCATGAAGCTGATTCCTACCATTATGTCTCGGATTATGTTATATTAGCTACGCTATTGTCTGTGAATTATCGAATATAGAAAGTGAATGCATCTAACCCTCACACCGGGCTAGCTTTTGAGAAGAGGTCGCGTGTAAGCGTAGCCACCGACCGCATCAACAAAGGAAACAGGCCAGTAGTGTGAAACAAGATTTGAACCGTAGCACACCCACACCCTCAACCTCACCTATACGCATCGTACCAGTATATTCATTCGCTCGTCCCGTGCACCCTCTTGTTGGGAAAAAAAATTTGCAGACGGCGTTTGAACTTCTTGACAACAATAAACCAAATTAAAAAGAAGAAAAAATGATAGTGTTCGGAATTATTTCCCCTTGCTTCCGCCTTTTGTGACGTGTCCACACCTATTCTCTAGCATGGGGCGCCGACGCGCGCCCGTGAAATAAATTTAATGTGACTTCAGAATAAAAGAGTTGTCACGCTATGAGCAATAACAGAATTTAAACTTTTCTTCTCAAGTCCCTAGATCTATTATCTGACTAAGACCTAATTGAAACGGGTACCACCACCACCAAAAAATCGCCAGAGATATCAAGAGATTATGTTGCAGTGTCGGTAAAAAGGGAGATAAGTGAGGAAATGGCAGCGCTAGTCGTAATTAAGCCCCCTTCATCCTGCCACCGCTGTAAGAGACAGGTAAGCGTACAATTTGGAAGTCTGGCACTAAGAGACCCGCGATCGTGAAGATACGTCCCGCATTCAACCGGTGGAGCTCGTGGAAGAAAAGATTTCTTTTCTGCTTGGTCCAAAGTTGCAGGGTCAATCAGTGGTTCCACATCTGCTTCTGAATGCGTAGACAAATTCGTGGTTTTCTCTGTTCTGTCGACACAAAAAAAAAAAAAAAAAAAAAAAAAAAAATGAAAAGAAAAAAGAAAACCCAACAGAAAACCAATGAAATCAATAGAAAAACAAAACAAAATTTTTTGGTCTTTTTTTTTTCTACACCAAACGTTAAAGATCCACGTGATACAAGACCTCACTCTTATTTATTTGTCATTGAGAAACGTTGGTATTTTTATATTAATATTATTCGATTTTTAGGCGCTTTATTATTATTTATTATTATTTATATTACGGGATTAAGTGTGATTTACCGCGAGCTGGGCGCTTTAAAATACGGGATTAAGTGTGGTTTACTGTGAGCTAGACGCTATACAAATACGGGGTTAAGTGTGGTGACCGCGAGCTGGGCGCTTTAAAATACGGGGTTAAGTGTGGTTTACTGTGAGCTAGACGCTATACAAATACGGGGTTAAGTGTGATGACCGCGAGTTACAGAGTTGGGTGCATCGATTGACAACATTTTAAAGCAGCCAGTCCGGAAATCAAAGAGATTTGAACCCACGGTTTCTTGCAAACAAGAATGGCTGGAGTCCTATAGCAGATCGGTTACGACCAGTGGAGCGTGCAGTCGAAAAATTTAATTCAGCAAGACCGGGAGTAAGGCCTTTTTGCACGCACGATTGGATCTGAGTTCCATAGCAAATGGATCACGCAAGCGAATTTCTCGTACACTAACCTGAGCGTTCGTTGGTCCGCCAGGGTAGATTTTCCTTGATATCACATGACGTCATTACTTATGGTCCACTCGCTTGGGCAAGATGAATTCGGTCCTAATCACGCACAAAACAATAATTTGGAAAATGAATTCCCAAACAGTAAATTATCATAATGGCCTAGAAAAATAATTGTCAGTTAGCATAATGTCCTAGGAAAATAATGGTCAAATAGCATAATGGTTTTTAAAAAAATAATGGTTAGCTAGCATAATGACCTTGGTAAAATAATGGCCTAGAAAAATCGGTCAATAAGCATAATTTCCTAGAAAAAATAATAATAAAAATAATTAGCATAGTAGCTTAGGAAAATAATGGTCATTTAACATAATGGTCTAGGAAAATAATAGTTAATTAGGATAATGACCTCTGTAAAATGGTCAATTAGCTTAATGCTTCTGAAAAATAATGGTCATTTAGCATAATGTTCTTGAAAATGTAATGGTTAATTATCATAATAGCTAAAAATAGTGGCCAATTATCACAATGGCACAAGATCCCTGTCATTTATCATAATGTTTATGAAAAATTGCGGTCAATTAGCATAATGACCTAGAAAAATAGTGGTCAATTAGCATAATGGCCATGGAAAAGTAGCTAATGGCATGGAAAAACTGAAAGAGAAATGTAACTGCCAGATTCAGTTGTCTTGAGTGATTGATTGACTGTATGTATGTGTGTGTGTGTGTGTGTGTGTGTCCATGTCTAGATAATTCTCTTTTCTGTTTCTATGTTGTTGTTTGTTGGTTTTTCTTAAATTCATACTGTGTATTAGTTTCCGTATGGGGTCTTGAGGTCTAGTTTTGTAATGCTGGAATTGTTGATTGCTATTACGGCTAATAATGAGTCAAGTATTGCCTGGATTTTATTTCTTATTTATGTTCTAACCTGCTGTAGGCTGTTAAACCCGTAATTATATCTATTCGTTCCCCACCCCACCCCCACCCCCCCAAACACCGTGGAGATGGATGTGCTGTCTGTAAATAAGTCTGATTGTAATGCCTGTGTGATCTTTGTCAGCTGAATCCCTATCCATGTTGAGTGTGTTGTTTGGGTCGTGTAAACCGTCTGCATATATAGTGGCCCAATTATGGGATTTAGTGTTGAAACTGTAAACACAGTGCATTGATTAGTGTTGACAGTTTGGTGTGTATAGTTTGTGTTTCTGTGGTAAGTGGTAATGGTAGACTGATCTGTCTAATTTGTGTTTCTGTGGTAAGTGGTAATAGCTGGGTTGTCTGCCTGGTTTGTGTTTCTGTGATGAGTGGTAATGGTTGGGTGGTCTGTCTAGTTTGTGTTTGTGGTAAGTGGTAATGGCAGACTGATCTGTCTAATTTGTGTTTGTGGTAAGTGGTAATGGCAGACTGATCTGTCCAATTTGTGTTTCTGGGGTAAATGGTAATGGCTGGGTGGTCTGTCTAGTTTGTGTTTCTGTGATGAGTGGTATTGGCTGGGTGGTCTGTCTAGTTTGTGTTTTTGTGGTATGTAATAATATATGGGTGGTCTGTGTAGTTTCTGTGGTATGTGGTAATGGCAGAGTTATCAGCCTGGGCATTGAAAATTTAGTGATTGACACTGAACTGGCTGAGTTTGGTTTGTATTGTTCATATGTGCTCTGAATGCCTGCCAGGTGCGTGTTGGTGTTAACTTTGATTGTATTTTAAGGCATGGATTTATCGCTTGAGGTAGTAAGCTAGTGTTCTTAAAGTAAGTGATTTGATTTATATGTCGATTTTCTGCTAATATGTTTGCAGTATTTATTGGTACAGCCAAGGCTATTTTTAGAGCTCTGGTTCATGCACTAATTAGTTTAACTATTATATGTTTAGTTCACCTATAAGCACAGAATAGCGCAACATGGACAGCGCAATATGGACAGCGCAACATGGACAGTGCGACATGGACAGCGCAACATGGACAGCGTAATATGGACAGCGCAACATGGACAGTGCGACATGGACAGCGCAGCATGGACAGCGCAATATGGACAGCGCAACATGGATAGCGCAACATGGACAGCGCGACATGGACAGCGCAATATGGACAGCGCAACATGGACAGCAACATGAGCAGCGCAATATGGACAGCGCAACATGGACTGCGCGAAGGAATGGGGTAGAGAACGAGCATTGAATTGACTTTAATTCTTCGATGCTAACTATGGACTTTTTCATTAAGTGTATTCCAAAGTTTGCAGATTTTATACCATGGGCATAACAGGTAAAGAGAAAGCATATTTACTATCAAGACATAGCCTATCAACAAAAGAAACAGAATACAATATCTTTCCAACTCAGAGCGAAAAGTTAGGCATAATAAAATATACAACCCCCTCTCCACAAAAGAAAATAGCATGGGGGGGGGGGGGGACACAATACTTTAATGAAGCAAGAGGTAGGGCGATACAAGTTGAAAGATTTTAAAGCGCCAAACCAAAATATCTGAACAATAATAGAAAAGACAGAAATAAACATCTATACAGTAATAGTAAAGACAGACCAAAGTATGTAAACATTAATAGAAAAGACAGAAATAAACATCTATACAGTAATAAAAAAGACAGACCAAAGTATGTAAACGTTAATAGAAAAGACAGAAATAAACATCTATACAAAGTAATAGTAAAGACAGACCAAAGTATGTAAACGTTAATAGAAAAGACAGAAATAAACATCTATACAGTAATAGTAAAGACAGACCAAAGTATGTAAACATTAATAGAAAAGACAGAAATAAACATCTATACAGTAATAGTAAAGACAGACCAAAGTATGTAAACGTTAATAGAAAAGACAGAAATAAACATCTATACAGTAATAAAAAAGACAGACCAAAATATCTAATCAGTAATAGAAAAGACAGACCAAAAACATCTAAACTAATAGAAAAGACAGATCATTAACATCTCAACTAAGTAATGTCTAAGTATTATGAAAGAAGATGCCAGTAAATAGTCATAGACTTAACATACGAAATATTATTAAAGAATGTAATTTAGTAATTAACGAACGATAAATTTTACATGTCGTTAGTAGAGAACAATATACATCAAAGCATGATATGGATTTTAACACACACACACACACACCCTAAAGAAAATCAAACATTGATATATATATATATATGCCTTACTTTAAAAAACCCATCTACATTTTAAGCTATCACCCACAACTGAACTTAATATACATGTAAAACAAAATTTGTCAAAATAAAATAAAAATAGTTATATTTGTAAATAACATGGTTCGAAATGGTTGGAGTCAGAATTAAGGCGCTTACACCAAGACCCACCTAGACATGTTCTAAAAAAAGGAAAACAAGAAAGATAGCATAGACGAAGAGTGAAATTCACTTGCAGTGATTCCTAGATAGATTCCATCTCCTATTCCTCCCCCCTCCCGCCCTTACACACACCTCGCTCCTGAAGGAAATCAGCTTTGGCTGGAAATACTCCCACTAACTAATCAACCAAATCAACGATAGTAATCGTATTGCTGAAATGACTGTCACAAAATGGCATTATTTAGCCCACACCTACCCTCCTCTAAAAATAGACTACAATCAAACCTGACTCTAAGGACAGTTGACCCTTATCACCGGGATAGAGAATAGGCTGTGTAGCAATGACACGTGTTAATGATCGTTAGCACTTTCCCGTTATAACAATTTAACAGTGGGAGTACAACAACATACTCGCGGTTACTCTAACTGGATCATTTTACAAAATATATCAATCGCTAACGCCACTTAGCTTTTGTGAGAAAAATATATCAATCATTTAACAATCATTTAGCAATCACATAAAATATTTTACACAATATTTTATAATGTAAAAATATATCAATCATTTAACAATCATTTAGCAATCACATAAAATATTTTACACAATATTTTATAATGTAAAAATATATCAATCATTTAACAATCATTTAGCAATCACATAAAATATTTTACACAATATTTTATAATGTAAAAATATATCAATCATTTAACAATCATTTAGCAATCACATAAAATTTTTTGCACAATATTTTATAATGTAAAAATATATCAATCATATTAACAATCATTTAGCAATCACATAAAATATTTTGCACAATATTTTATAATGTAAAAATATATCAATCATTTAACAATCATTTAGCAATCACATAAAATATTTTGCACAATATTTTATAATGTAAAAATATATCAATCATTTAACAATCATTTAGCAATCACATAAAATATTTTACACAATATTTTATAATAAAAAGATACAACAATTCTATGAGTGAGAAATACACAATTTAGAGAAGCCAACAATATTTACCACTATGTGAAGTTAATGCACAGTCAAAAATGGTGGACGCGATCAACGTTCCCTCTAATAATTTTCCTGTGTGCACAGCCGCGCACCTTAGATGGAACATTGGACGCGATACTCTACCACTGGACAATGGGCACTATGTACGAATAATCTTCGCATCTGACGAATTTCGATTCATTCAGGCATGTTTATATGAATGAGGTCAGCCGGCGGATTAACGCAACGTCACGATACGGAACGCAAGCGACCAAATATGGGTGTCTCGTATCCGGTTAATGATCTTTCACTCACCCTTGGCCTGACCCACATATTTCTAACACATAAACAAGTTATTGCATCAGCTGCCTAGTTGCTTTAGCGGAAGTCTTCTCATAAATTATAGAGACGGTAGAAATGATTAATAAGTTGAAGGATTAATAAAAATGAAAAAATATGTTTCCATAATTCTGCATAATTTGCTTAATATTCTCTGTCACCCCCATTCCCATGCTGATACATTTCCTGTTTGCATGATGACATGTTTCCAGTTCCTATGCTTTTATTCAACCATCTTCACTCTATTTCTATGCTCTATGTTGATACTAGTTCTGAATTGAGACTTTTCCTGTTTTATGCTCAGAGTTTTCGCATTCCCTTGCTGGGGCTATTTATCTAAAAATTGCATTATAATTTATTTTTAAATTATAAAATCTACTAAGTTTAAGTAAACTTAGACTATTTCATTATTATTACTTCATAATTCCGGTTTACACTACATCTGATTAAAAACTGTAAGAAGAACAAGCAAACAAAACTATCAAAACTCAGTCTCCAGCCAACCAACCAACCAACCAACCAACCATTCCAATATTCCACCCACCAACTAGCAACTAATCCATCGGACAACTAGTCAATCAGTCAATCAGTCAACCGGACAGGAAACAAGTCAACCAATCAATTAAAAATAAATGCTCGACACACGTCCATAAAATCATCGAACGTTGGAGGTATACGTAAAGTAGAATTCAGTCAGCCAGTCAATCAGTCAGTCGGTCAGTCAGCCAGTCAGTCAGCCAGCCAGCCAGCCAGCCAGTCAGTTAGTCAGTTAGCCAGTCAACAGTAGTATTAGCTACTTTGTAAAATCCACCAAAATTATACAAAATCTAGACTTGCGGAAAGAACGATCTGTGTTAATAAAGTTAGCTCTCGGAAAATACATCTTTTAGTTCCGTCCCTTTCTTGACACCCCTCCCTCTCCCACCCCATCTCATCCCCACACTCAGGGGTCTTTAATGTACTTTTTTCCACCGGTGCTATTCAACTCATTTCCGGGCCTGACGTCACCGGAAGTGAGTTGAATATTGCCTCACATCGCCTCTGATAAAAGGTGTTAGTTGCACTGAATGCATTGCGCATCAGTCAACGCAACTTATGAAACACTTGCTCAAGTTAAAACCTAAAATGAACAACACTGGCACCTGCATCCACACTGAAGACATTCGAGACCCCTGAAAGGAAAAAATCATAAAATGGGCTTTAAAATCTGAACGTGTTCGGACGTCTCTCCATACCAGCATTAACGTTTGTCAATCACCAAACCAAACAAGATATTAGAAAAATGTTGCATTAAAACTGAAAGGGAGAGATTATGTTTGATGACTGAAATGGTTGATAATGCTTGGAAGGATCTAAAGAAAGAAATCATTTATGGATTCACCAGGTCGTAAATTTAAAGCAGTCCAAAATGTGAAAGAGTTAGCGAACTTAGAACTTACTCGCTTAAATGCCAAATCCCACCGCCATTTTCAGCGGAACCGATGTCAGCGACCTTCTTAGAAAATGGAATTAAAGTCGAAGTTTTAAAGAAAAGATTTCATTTATAAAAGTGGGAAAATAGGTCGAAATTATGACGACAATAACCACAATAATATACCCAACCCCAAACCAAAAAAAAATTTTTTAAAATCTGAACTACACAGGCCCCCCCCAAAAAATAATCAAGTAAACAAAAAATCCCTATAGCAAAATTCAGACGTATCGAAACAGAAAGCTCATAAACGAAAAGAGAAAAAAAAGACGAAGACATCGATGAACTTCTCATGTAACGTCCCAAAGTGCTACTGTTTACGTGTTACATAATCCTCAAACAGTTTTTGACGATGACTATGAATTTGAAACTTAATAACCTCTGGTGAATTTTTAAAGGACATTTTAACTCCATTGCCAAAGATCTGTCAATTTCATTTGTAAAAGCTTGTTAACTCATCAAAGCGAAAAGTTAGCGATTGATTAGATGTACTGAGAAAAATAATAAACAAGTTTGCAAGAGTTCTTTTCTTGAATATGGTCCTTATTAAGCATCCCAACATTAAGTGTGATCGACGTAATGTAAAGATGTCGAGAAGACCATTTTTACCTTACGTAATAATACTAATTTTTTAAATGACACATTTATTACTACTTGTGTGCACAGCTAACGAAGAACGAAGTGAGTAAGAGAAATTGTCATGGACACTTTACAGCACACCCTCAAGTTATAGTTATTGGGAGGACTTTTAACATAAAGGCACACCCAAAAGCTCATATGTTATATTCCTTGTTGCTAAAACAAAGAATATTTATACACGAATTCATCCAATAATGAAAGCAAATTATTAAAAAGAATAAGTTTTGAAAAAGAAATCGATATAAATTGTTATGTACATGCATTTGTAATTTCTTTTACGGGTGTTAATTCTGGTAAATGCTACTGTCTTCTATTTGAAAATCAGAGTTGACAATTAATGAATCATCTACAATTTATCACTCGGCCTGATAAAGCAAAAATAATTTACTTAACGTATTGTACTCAACTGTTTATTCATGACCTTACAAACATGAACAGTTATCTGGAAAATGTATATTAGCGATGTCACTGTTATCCAAATTCTGGCTTGAAAGTAGCAGTACATATCTATCTATCTATCTATCTATCTATCTATCTATCTATCTATCTATCTATCTATCTATCTATCTATCTATCTATCTATCTATCTATCTATCTATCTATCTATCTATCTATCTATCCGTCCTTTTGTCGCGTCCTTCCGTCCGTCCGTCTGCCTGTCTGTCTGTCTGTCTATCTATCTATCTATCTATCTATCTATCTATCTATCTATCTATCTATCTATCTATCTATCTATCTATCTATCTATCTATCTATCTATCTATCTATCTATCTATCTATCTATCTATCTATCTATCTATCTATCTATCCGTCCTTTTGTCGCGTCCTTCCGTCCGTCCGTCTGCCTGTCTGTCTGTCTGTCTATCTATCTATCTATCTATCTATCTATCTATCTATCTATCTATCTATCTATCTATCTATCTATCTATCTATCTATCTATCTATCTATCTATCATGGTACAGGATGTGTTTTATTCCAGTAAAAAAGTTTGAACTTAATTTTTATCAGTGTATATATATATATATATATATATTATTATTATTACTTTAGAATAATGTCTTCCTTCGCCTCTCTCTTATTTATCGTATATATTATAGTGGCATTGCATTTAAATGACATAAGCTACAACTTTAATTGAGGGAAAATGTAGTCTGAGATCATATCTAATCGGATTGTCCATTAAAATGAAATAGATCTTCTATTTTATCTCCATCAAAAGAAAGATACAACCAATGTAACATGCAACCAATGATACACCTATTGAAAAGGGGTATTAACTGAGACAATTTATCGCTATCCTGCTTTAAGCGTATGAATCCGTCAGCATTAAAAAGCGGTTTAAAATATTCCAACTATTTTTAATGGCTTTTTAAAAACTGAATTCTGATCCTCAGTAGAATTTGATATCGCCATAGCTAGCGCAGCAGCGTATGAAATTGAAGGGCTAAATATTTTTGGGGAGATTAGTCTACTCTTCGTTGGTTCATATACATCCAAGAGTTACCTGGTTTTAAAACCACAAACCTTATACAGTTTGCTTTAAAATAAAACAACAAAACCTATGCACACGCACGCACACACACACAATAAATCAACAATAACAAAAAGTTCACCTGCTGGAAGTCTGGCTCTGCTCAACTTGGCAAAGCAAAGCTCCCTTTAACGTGTGGTTTTAATTTTATTGTGTTGGTTTTCGTATAGTCTGTTCGACTCTGTTGCATTAACGAAATTTCTATTAACAAGTGCAAGGGCATTGCAATGAACGTTACCATAGTGTTTAACGATTTTCACCTTGTGAGGACAAATTACGACACCTTGTTTATAAATTTATATTTCATTCTCATTTTCTGCAATTGCTATTAAAAATATATTGCACATGATTTGTTGTTGACCGCCATTGTGGACTATTATTCGGTTAGCTGTGTGGTCAACCCTATCGAATGTTTCGTACCACGCATGCAGCGCAAAAAGAATTAGGCTAAGTCCAGAGGGATGGGTGAAGTTGACCGGACCAAATATGGGCATCTGACCTCCGCCTATGGCGTAGGCAAACGTAGGGTCGAATCTCAGGTGTTAAAAATTACCACCAAGATACCTCATTCAAGCTATACCAAGCCATTGTTGGGATAGCCTTGTGAATGCAAGAAGGTAGAAGAAGGATTTTGGATATTCCAGAGAATGGTAACATATTTATGTAAATTTCACGAGAATAACTGAAATGTGTTATTAACTAGAATGTTGGAGATTTTGTTATTTTTCATTCATGATTATTTGTACGCATTAACGCTAATGTACATTTCTTTTCAGAGATTTTTTTTTTTGGTCGCATTAGCAATTGTTTCGTCGTGAACGTACGATGAAGAAATGTTAGTGCGCACGTGTTGTGAGCCGCCATTTTCTTTACGCATTGTAAGTCTACTTGAACTAAATTATAACCCGGATGTAATGTATTTTTTTAAAAAATGTAATTGAATGGTGAAGTGAAACAATTTAGTGGAGACTATAATGATAAACTGCTGATTATTTGAATTCTTAGGATGATTATTATCCCTGTATTACAAATGAGGATGGAACTTTTTTTTTTTAATACGCAAGTTGGCGTGTAAACTAGCATTATTAATTTGGAGTAGTACTATTGTAAGAACTATTTTTGCCCCACTTTTACCACATATCTAATATATAATTAGACAAGCTGCAAACGAAAAATGTTTTTTTTCTTCAGCATCTTCCTTCCATCGTCATCTTGATCTGAAGGTCAGTTTAATCCAGAAATCTCGCCTGTGATGTAGAGTCTGAGATCCAAGAAAGGGGACTTCATCACCAATGGGGATCATGTGAACATGCTGTGTGCAACAGCACGCGTCGCCACTGTCCCTCACTCCTGAGGAAGAGAGTTAAGCACTCAAACCTCCAAGTAACTTGCCAATGACAATTTGATGTTATAAACCCACTCTTGAACTGATAAGAACGGGGTGGGGGTGGGGGGACAGAGACATGAGCTCATTCATATTCATTTGTTACTTGAAATGATTTTGCTTCGATTAATTGATTCTTTTGGAATGACCATTAATTGGGATTGGCTGGGGAGGCGTGCAAAGCCAAATATGGAATGGAAGATTGCCAATTATTTTTTTTTAAAAAGACAATGTTGCCGATCCCAGAAGGCAGCATTGACGAATTTATTTGTTGCTGTATTGCAGATGTTGTCCCAAAAAACTGAAGTAGTAGGATTCAAAATAGTGGCTGGAAGAGTGAGTTAGACGTGGTGTTGTTATCAGTATCAAGCCTAGATTCTTGATTAATAATTCGGATAAGATAAGCAGTGTTGTAACAGGGTCATTAAAATAACTCCATTTGTGACAGAGTGCAAGCGTCGTGTGTGTTACAAAATCTCTTCTCTGTGACGCCGCTGTACCCTGGGGTGACTTTGTAATATAATAATAAATATGGAGGAAAAGTCTCCAAGCTGCTGTGTTAATCTGACAGATTTCCACAATAATAACTATATAGGAAATGTCCCCAAACTTTGGTGCTAAATATAAAAAATTTTCTTTAATAATATCTATGTAAGAAATGTACCTACACTGCTTATTTAAATATAAAAGATTTCTTCAATAATAAATATATAGAAACTAAGAGCGAGGTAAATCGTAGCAGAAGAACACACCTATACTTTAAGTTTGTATGCAAATAAAAACTTAATAAACAAAAGAAAAGCACCTGTACTTTATAAGCAAACAATTTTTTTTTAACAGAAGAAAAACACCTGTCCTTTGTATGCAAATAATTTTTTTTAAAGAAAAAGAGCACCTGTACTTTGTAAGCAAATACAATTTAATAAAAAATAAATTTAAGGATTCAGTAAGAAGAGACATACATCAAAGCGACTCCAGGGTTCCAGATCTTTCATTCCGCCTGATGGCACGTATCAAACAATGATGTGAGAGTGTCGACACATAACAATTTATTTGTTTCTTTTTGTTTTTACGAGGCAGTCTGGTGCTTGGAAAGAGGGGGTAAAGGCATAGTCACTCTGACCTCGTTGTAACTGATACTTTTCCTTCAAGCGATCCTTTGAGCAATAAAAATTAATTCTAGGAAATATCAGTAAACTGGCACACATCAAGAAGATGGAGATATATAGCGCCGTCAGAGCGAGCTTGAAATTTACAATCCGCAATTCACGACAGACATTTTAACAAACATTTAAGTTGCAAAGTGTTTGAGGTACCGCCAGACAAAGAAAAACATGTTTCATTTCACAAAAGACAGAGTGCTTGAGGTACAGCCGGACAATGAAAAACGTGCTTCAGTTCTCAAATTAAAGTGCTTGAGGTACAGCCGGACAATGAAAAACGTGCTTCAGTTCTCAAATTAAAGTGCTTGAGGTACAGCCGGACAATGAAAAACGTGCTTCAGTTCTCAAATTAAAGTGCTTGAGGTACAGCCGGACAATGAAAAACGTGCTTCAGTTCTCAAATTAAAGTGCTTGAGGTACAGCCGGACAATGAAAAACGTGCTTCAGTTCACAAAAGACAGAGTGCTTGAGGTACAGCCGGACAATGAAAAACGTGCTTCAGTTCACAAAAGACAGAGTGCTTGAGGTACCGCCAGACAATGAAAAGCGTGCTTCATTTCATAAAAGACTGTTCAGTATTGCGAAGTAATGAAGTGCTATGGATACCATCAGACAGACAATGAAAAACATTAATTACAACTCATGACAGGGTATTAAATGTCGCTAAGTAATATAAAGCTACCAAGGTACCATCAGACTAATAATGAAAAACGTAACTCTCGATTCATGAAAGACAGTGGTTAATTTACAGATTGTTTAAGGTACCATCAGACTAACAAATGAAAAACGTAACTCTCGATTCATGAAAGACAGTGGTTAATTTACAGATTGTTTAAGGTACCATCAGACTAACAAATGAAAAATGTAACTCACGATTCATGAAAGACAACGGTTAATTTACAGATTGTTTAAGGTACCATCAGACACAATGAAACACGGAACAGTTAATTCAAGAAAGATATTTCAAGATCGTTAAGTCCCTAAGTGTTAAAGGTACTGTGGTGGTTGATTCAATTTGCCCATCCCTATTTTGAAACTTCAAATGAAGGAATAATTTTGCCCAAAGCTCATTTGTATGATGCTAATATGATTATTATGTATGTTGTATTTGTATGATGCTAATATGATTATTATGTATGTTGTATTCTTCTATCACAAGGAGAAAAGAAATACTGAAAACGATTTTGCATATGATTGACGTTTGTCTCTTTTTGTGTGGAGACATAGCTTGTCATGTTCCAGCTTATAATGAGAGGAATTAATATGTTGCTTCATATTTTAATGCTCTGATTATTGAGGCATATAAAATTACATTATCTTTCTAAAATGTGTTAAATTAATTATGCGTATGTCTTTAAACCGACATAGAACATTTTTTGTCTTATGAATATTTATGCGTATGTCTTAAAACCGACATAGAATTTTGGTCTTGTGAATATTTATTCATTTTGAATTATGGTGGAAAGTTCACCAGTGTGTTTGAAATTTACTCCTAATAGAGTAGATGTTAGCACGATGGTTAACGTCTCAAAAGGAGTGTGGTTTGTAATGGAGTAAATTTGCCTATCCCTATTTTGAAATTTAATTGTTATATACATTGGTAAATTGTTAAAGTGACAAGACCTTATGATGGCACATTTGCAAGTGTCAGAGTTGAAAGTAAAACAACTCGAGTTGAGCTAGAAAATTGCTGACCCAATCTAAACCAGTTCCAATTGATGAGTAGATTTTCTGACTAATAGTCTCACACTTGTTCATAACAAAATCATCCAATGGGGATGGCCTGAAAGTTTCTTTGTTGAAGAAGTCTATATTCTAATCACTTTGAATTTGAACATAACTTGAGTCCAGTCCTAAAGGCGATGGTAAGTTAACTGAGTGAAAAAGAAAGAATGGACATTCGTACATGTTTGCTATTGATCTATGATTGGAATTGGAGAATTGGAGAATGCTTATGTAATTGAACCAATTCATTAATTTGACTATGTTGTACATTATACTTTTGAATTTTGATCGATACTATATGTTTTATGCTGTGTGTGCATTGGGCTAATGAAATTGTTGCAGGATTTATAAGTTGTTTCTAAGAGAGAGAGGAGATTAGAGATATTGATACCTGAGAATCAAAAATAGGACAGAGTCGTTAAACCTAAACCGGACACGTGACAAAGAGTGCTAAAGGTGTCTTCAGACATAGTGAAATATATCACCCACAATTCTTGAAAGACAAAGCTCAAAATTGTTGCGTCACAGAGTGTCAGGGAATCCTGGGCAAATTATGCCGAGTAATGGAAACATTATTTTCAGTTTATTAATCGTCCCACAATTCTTGAAAGACAAAGCTCAAAATTGTTACGTCACAGAGTGTCAGGGAATCCTGGGCAAATTATGCCGAGTTATGGAAACATTATTTTCAGTTTATTAATCGTCCCACAATTCTTGAAAGACAAAGCTCAAAATTGTTACGGTATACAGTGCTGAAGGTATCTACAGACTCACAGTGAAATATATCACCCATAATTCATGAAAGCCCAAAATTGTTACGTCACATACCGCTAAGGGTATCTTCTGACTTACAGTGAAATATATAACCACTCAAAATCGTTAAGCTCTGGAGTTTTAAAGGTGCAGCAGATTAACACACAAATAAAATAACCCACAAGCCACAAAAGACTATGTTGGGTGTTTTAACAAATCAAATTGTTAAACTCTCTGCTCCAATCGGAATAATCTTTGAATAGAACCGAAAATAGAAGACTCGACCCTATAATCGATCCAGCTCTATATTCCCCGTTTACTAACACCCACCAGTGATTTCTCTTTTTTCCACTGACGAACTAAAGTAATTTGTTTTGATTATTCAGGCAGACTGTTGTTAAAACGCTCGTTGTAAACAGACTGTTGTTAAAACGCTCGTTGTAAACGGATGCTATGGGACGTCGAAGTAATTTTAATCAAATTTGCAACTAACATATTTAAATATGCAAACATGCATCAGTTATCAGACAGACCAACGAATGTGCAGATTTTTTCCCTGCCGAGCACAAAACAGTCACCGGATGCGTTCAAACCTCTGTGCATCAGATGTTTGCACGTGTGCTTGGTGGTTGGGAGGGCTAGTTTTGTATGCAAGGGGTCATGGGTTGGAACCCAAACCTTTGGTTAACCCACTGGGACTTTCTCGGACGATTCTAGAGCCATTTAAATGTTTTCGGCCTTATTCAACGCTTTATAACTCTGAGCAGAATATGAACAAATAAATACCTTGACTTTTTGGGTTGGATACACTTATTTTGCTCATCTCGATGTTTAATTTACTCAGGCAGTCGACGGGAATGGTGCCACTTAGCGCCTTGGTGGAAAATTAAGAAGAAAAAAAGCAGTCTCGCCAGACGTGATAACGTAACTCAATCTGACCTCGTAAGATTTTATTCTTGATGCCCTTTGATCCTGTATAAATGTCTGTGCAAATTTCTGACCAACATTCCCCCCCCCCCCCCCAAGAAAATAAAATTAAAAGACATCTCCCTCCCCCGCCAAAAAGAAAAGAAGAAAAAGAAAATTAACCCAACCGAAACAAACAAGCGTCAAAGCCACAACCATCTGTGACTCATGGTGACACATGAGTTTGTTACATTTTATTTTCAGTGAGAGAGATGAGGGAGGGGGTAGAGAGGGAAGGAGAGAGGGAGAGGGAAGGAGAGAGGGAGAGAGAAAACGAGGGAGATAGAGAAAGAAAGAAGGGAGAGAGCAGACAAGGAGAGAGGGAGAGAGAGAAAAGGAGAAAGGGAGAGAGAGAGAGAGAGAAAGAAACGTGTTGAAGAAATTTGTTAACATTTTAAAACCTAGCAGGTGAAGAGACGTGTCTAAGTTGGGAAGGAAACATCTGCGATAATTTTTTTTTCTCTCTCTCTCTCGTAAAGTGAAGTTAGCCTTGGTTTTTAATTTTTTTTCATTGGCTGTCGTTACAGTCACGTGGCGTCCTCACAAAAAATTAATCGGGATGCAAAACAAAGCAATGTTCCGTGCTCCTTAAAATTCAGTGCTGATTCAGTTTCAAATTTCAAGGTTATTTTGCAAGCATTCCCATTTACAACTTACCTGGTCAGACGTTGTTATTTACAACAAAAAGAAAATCCGACTCAAGCATATTTCCATATTAATGGTTTTAGTTCACCCCTCCCTCCTCCTTCTGCCAATTCTCTCCTCTACCATTTCTTCATCCCCATGTAAATATCCTTGGGGAAGTCTTTTGTTTAGATGGTGGCAAGTATAGAATTATCAAATAAAATTGACCAGCGATAGCATTCAGTAGCAATTGTTTCCTTTCTCGATGTTTGTACCATTTTGCTCGTCATCTGTGGTGAGACGTGAAAGAGTGATCTGGTGAAATAACAATTAACAAAAAAAACCCCAATTAAATGGATGCCTTGATACAATGATAACTATGAGAAGAACAGAAAGAATGCCTTGATACAATGATAACTATGAAGAGAGCAGAAAGAATGCCTTGATACACTGATAACTATGAAGAGAGCAGAAAGAAAGCCTTGATACAATGATAACTATGAAGAGAGCAGAAAGAATGCCTTGACACACTGATAACTATGAAGAGAGCAGAAAGAATGCCTTGATACACTGATAACTATGAAGAGAGCAGAAAGATTGCCTTGATACACTGATAACTATGAAGAGAGCAGAAAGAATGCCTTGATACACTGATAACTATGAAGAGAGCAGAAAGAATGTCTTGATACAATGATAACCATGAAGAGAACAGAAAGAATGCCTTGATACACTGATATGTGTAGAATGTAGGTTAAATGACTTTCTCATCTGTAAATCGCACCACAAAAGAATTGATTTACGTCGCCCTGTGGGTTCTTTGCAAACGGTCAATCTTTGTAATCTAAGCTAGCTTGCAGCAATAATGCTCTTCAAAAGGGAGGGAATACTTGCAAACTTTGCGTGAGGTCGCCATTGTCAAAACAGAGGGAAAAGAGAGAAGGTAGGCCAATAAACGCCAGCAGAGATGAGCTCACTCTAACTTTTTATTAGGAATCCGAGTTGAAATTGAAATTTAATGATCAATTTAAGTTACTCTGCGTAGAACGGCTGAAGTTACAAATGGCAAGTGGTCGAGACCCGACGATACAGATGGGGTAAACTGTTGGATGTCACTCATACCACGTGACAAGCTGCGTATACTGTGATTGGTGGCTAGTAGACATCCCGATTGAAAAAAAAAAACAAATCGAGAAGAAGAGGATGTGTGAAAGGAGCCGTACTTATCAACAATCTGAAAAGTATTTCGTAGTATGAGAGATGAAAAAGATAACTGATTTCGAAAAGTATTTCGTAGTATGAGAGATGAAAAAGATAACTGATTTCGAAAAGGGAAGACTGGAGTAAATACATGGATAGACATCTCTCTCTCTTTAATACATATATAGACAGATAAGGAAAGAGAAACTGAAAGGTAAAAGTTAGAAATAATAAATACATGCACATTAAACACATTTTTAAAAATAAGGGGGAGATAAAGAGGTTTGTGCAAGTGCGAGGGGAGAGTAAAGTGAATCGAATTATATATATTTTAATTTTGTTAGGTTTATGATCGAATGGCCTGTATTTAAACAATCCTTTGTGAACTACGCGCTTTATAAATTATACTACAGACCATTAAGGTCAATAAACTACACACACACACACACACACACACACACACACACACACACACACACACACACACACACTCACACACACACACACACACTCACACACACACTCTCTCTCTCACACTTTCTCACACACACACACTCACTCTCACACACTCACTCTCACACACACACTCACACACTCTCTCTCTCACACACACACACACTCACTCTCTCTCTCTCTCACACACACACACGCACACACACACACTCACACACACACACACTCTCACACACACTCTCACACACACACACACACATACACACACACACACTCTCACACACACACACACTCTCACACACACTCTCACACTCACACTCTCACACACACACACACATACACACACACACACTCACACACACACACACACACTCTCACACACTCACTCTCACACACACACACTCACACACTCTCTCTCTCTCACACACACACACACACACTCTCATACACTCACACTCACACTCACACACACACTCACTCACACACACACACACACACTCTCACACACTCACTCTCACACACTCTCTCTCACACACACACACACTCACTCTCACACACACTCTCACACTCACACACACACACACACACACACACACACACACACACACACACACACACACACACACACACACACACACACACACACACACATTGGTATAATCTAAAACCCAATTTGAGCCTAATTATCTTTTCACCATATTGACATTAAATAGCCGTAGCTATTGAGGCAGCCTAACTATCAGACGGCACTGAACTTAAGTTGTTAATGCAGGGGTGAGCTGTTTAAATATTTCAACTTAATCTTGTCCTAACGGAGAAAGTGGTCATTAGAAATGGCGCGACATTAATTACTCTTTATGACGTCACGGGAGAATTAAGTCCAGTAATGCACGAAACAGAATTTGTTTTGTTTGTGTTTGTTGCTAGTTTGATTGTTTTGTTTTTTATTTCTTCTTTCCTTCTGATTTTTTTAATGTTTTTTTTTTATTTGTTTCCTTTCTTCCTCCCTCCCTCCCTTCCAAACTTCCTTCCTTTGAAAATTACAGATCCAATGTCAGTTTATAACAACACTTTATTTTATCCTCTCTTTTTTTTTTTAATTAACATCGTCGTCATTATCATCATTACTAATTCCTCATCATCATCGTTTTTAATAATAATCTTATTTCACTATTTTTGTAAGTTTCTTCAAACTACGAGTTTATTATTTATACATTACAAGTATTTTTTAAAAATCAACAACAATAGCTAGTACTTTTAAATGATCATTTCCATAAATTCCATTTATGGAATTCATTACATTTCCATACATGATGTAAATTGTATAAATTGTGTAAACTAATACAATGTCTCGAATACTCAAAGCTGGCTTGATCAGCTTGGAGGTAAAGAACATATCTGGACTGTACCCTCTACCCGCCTATCAAATCATTACCCGCCCCCCCCCTTCCACATCCCACTCACCATCCCCCCCTCACAATGCATCAGAGGACACACAAACACACACGCACGCACGCACGCACGCATACAACCAAACACTCGTACGCTTTAATAGTTAGCATGTTTCAAAATGCCTGCAAGAAAGGAAACAGAATTTAATATTTATTTAATCTTTATACAGTTTCATAGTATTTCTCTTCATTTGTTCCAACATCATCCCTGTTCATTGTTTCAACCTTCAGCGCACGACTACAGAGAATCGACAAGCAGAACCGGATTCCAGTTGCTTAGCGGAAGTCAGTCAAGGTTAACAACAAAGAAATCCCAGTCGACCGTGGTCCGAAACTTAACGAGAGGACGAAATAATTTATTGGTCATGCGCAGAACGCTCCATTGAGATCAGCGAGAGCGTCATTGTTACGCACATCCGGCCGAGACTGCACGTGTGGCAAGGCGCATGCGCGTAGTATTTCCGTACTAAAGACGGTTGTTGATTTAATTTTTAGCTTTAATTTTCGGTTGGAGAAAGAACAATTGGAGTTCATTCTAATCTGATCGTTTCGTAAATTTTCTCACGACGGTTTATTTCAACGCACGATGGCGGACAAAGGAATTGCTCGTGTGTGTGTGGGGGGGGGGGGAGAAAGAGTGCGAAATGATTCGCTTGCCGGTTCTACTAAAATAAAATAAATTAAATTATTTGCAATATAATATGATAATTTTAGTCTAGATAACACATTTTTAATGTTCATAAATATTTGAAAATCACTTTGGTATTTGGAATGTACAATTGTTGTGTGTGTGTGTGTGTGTGTGTGTGTGTGTGTGAGGAGGCGATTGTGTGCATGCTTATTGTGCGTGTGCATGCGTGCGTGTATACGTGTGTGCTAAGGTGTATGAGATTAGGTGCATAAAAGTTTGTTAAAAATTTGTGGTGTATGTTAGTCGGAACTATTTAGAGTTTGGTTTGGAAGGTACAATATGACTTAGACAGAGCTTATCTCTTGAAATGAATGTTCTTAATTTGCAGGAGTTTCACTTCAATGAATAGACACATTTATAAAAGTTATAAATGTATATAGATCTGTTCATGAATGAAAAGGTATAAGGTAACTGTGATGTTCATTGAAATTGGAAATAGTTCATAAATCCAAGTACTTAGGAGCCATTCTGACAGACGAGGGATCAAAACCTGAAATATTGTCCAGGATTGCGATGACAATAACAGCAATGGCAAGGCTGAAGACAGTTTGGAAAGATAGAAACATCTCAGACAGCTCAAAGATCAGACTGATGCGCTCCTTCGTCGTAGTGTGTGTGTGGGGGGCGCTTCCGGCTTCTGCCGCTTTCGCGCATGTTTTTATATGCCTATGAGTCATGGACCCTCACAGTGCATCTCGAAAGGAGGATACAAGCTACTGAAATGAAATGCTTTCGAAGGTTGCTTGGCATTTCGTATAGAGATCATGTCACGAATGAGGAAATGGGAAACAGAATTAGGCAAGCCTATGAAGAGCTATTGGCCGTTGTGAAAAAACGCAAAATGAAATGGTATGGGCACGCGACACGATCAACAGGGCTTGCCAAGACAATCATGCAAGGTACTGTGCAAGGAGGGCGAAGGAGAGGAAGACAGAAGAAAAGATGGGAGGATAGCATCACAGAGTGGATAGGATGAAACTGAGCAATACGATAAGATTACCAGAGAACAGAATGGAATGGAGGAAACTGGTTGTCAGGTCATCAGAGGTGCCCCAACGGTCGACAAGACTAAGGGATAGATAGATAGATAGATAGATGTTCGTTTTGCATATAGTCTTATTACCATAAATGAGGTAAATAGTTGAATAGAACTGAGTAGAAAAGATTAAATGAATATTTTAAGTTTTCTCAACCACATATATCTTACTGTTTTCACTTGCAAATTAAATCATTCGCCCTTGACACTGACCACAGTTACACTTGTCCACTAGAATTATGTAGTTCCATCCCACCCCTACAACTTTGGCATTATCTGTATACAAAAAAAATGGGGTCTTAATTTAAGCTATATTGTTGTGACATCCAGTCACCTGATTAAATTAAGGAAGTGTGCATGCACTCTACTGACAAGAATTAACAATGCGCATGAACATATAATGCGTTCAGTAACGTCAGCTGTCTGTCACATAAAATGCGCAGGAACATATAATGCGTTCAGTAACGTCAGCTGTCTGTCACATAAAATGCGCAGGAACATATAATGCGTTCAGTAACGTCAGCTGTCTGTCACATAAAATGCGCAGGAACTTATAATGCGTTCAGTAACGTGAGCTGTCTGTCACATAAAAGTAACTTGGTACATAGCCAGTAATTTACTCGTGCATAAGTATAACATGCTACATAGTAATTTGCTCATGGATAAGTACATCATGTTATAGATCAATAATTCACTCTATATAAGTGCAGAAATGTGCATTATGTTAATAGAGTCAATAATTCACTCTATATAAGTGCAGAAATTTATATCATCAATAATTCACTCTATATAAGTGCAGAAATTTAAATAGCAAATAACAGACTATATTTTAGCTTAGTATGATACTTATCCATTAATTTACTATGTACAAATACAGAAATATACATAGGAATAATTTATTATGCATAAGTGTAGCAGTCACACACTTACTGTAACTCAGTGTAAAATATTACGTATATATAACCTAATAAGGACAAAATGCAATTTGCTTCGAAACTAAACGTCAATGTTAAATAACATGCGCTTTTATCTCCCCTTTCCCAACTCGTTGTGAAATACTGAATTAAATCCCTTTAGTTTTTAGGGCATTTGCTGTGAAATACGAAAGCATAAATAATTATTACATCAGTCGAATTTTTATTTGAACCCTAGTTAACTGAATATTTAGATTCGACTTTGAGAAGTGAAAATTAAAATACTTTGCAAAATAATAAAGCAGTGAAATAGGAGAATACGCACAAACATACACATATATAATACACGCGCGCATACACACGCACACAAACACACACATATATAATACACGCGCGTATAAACCAACAATCACACAAAGACATACACACGCGTATCATGCACACTAATGCCATCAGCCAAAGGTCATTACTTGTGACACTTCTCTTTCATTTATGTCATTCTCTCGGCCCAGTCTCTCTCTCTCTCTCTCGTGTTTCTCACACCAATTTTCCCCATCCTTTCTCTTTTTCTCTGTTTGCTTCTGTCATATTCCTATTTGTCTATCTGCCAGTCTCTCATTTTATGCGTCTCATTCCTTTTTTGTACGTTTCTTTTTGTCTCTCCCTTGTCACCTGTTTCGATAACTAGTCAATCTCAGTTGTGTATTAAACGATGCCTCTCTACCGTTACGATAACTAGTCAATCTCAGTTGTGTATTAAACGATGCCTCTCTACCGTTACGATAACTAGTCAATCTCATTTGTGTATTAAACGATGCCTCTCTACCGTTACGATTACTAGTCAATTTCAGTTGTGTATAAAACAACGCCTCTCTACTGCATATCGTTACATCGATTTTTACACATTCACTCCACGACAATGTTTAACTTGCAACAACTGTGATTATTTATTTGCTTTCCTTTCTGGACATCGAACATGTTTGTTTTCAGTCACGAAAAGTACTGAAACGCACTTCTACTAGCAACGTGACCAACTGAACTCGGCCCATGAACACGTGTTCGATGTGTCATCGAAAATCGGCCCCATCCAATAATTACGCGCAGGAATCGCCCGCTTGTGTCTCCCTGGAAACGTGGAAATATCACTTCCGGTTTTCAGGACAACGCCAGGAGAGACCAGGACAAATACATCATGGCGACCATTTGATGTTCGGCTTGTCGAAGGGCTGTTTCCGCCCTATCCAAATGAGATGTAATTAAGCAACCGTGCAGTTTGAAGACCTTAAAAGCTGGAAGTATTTTTTTTTTTAAAGCTTGATATGCAAGAGTGACTCAGATATTAAAATTTCGTGAAGTCTTCAAAAGATGTCGGAATTCTTCTGGAAGGAACATTGCTAAACAAATATAATATTCACTCTAAGGTTGCTTAAGAGAGTGAGGGGCAGAAAGGGTTATGTTTGTGAATCAATTATGACTTTCAATGATGTTTGAAAGGTGCACAGAAGCCATAAAATTAAAATTCGTGTTCAGTTATATTAACATGCGTACGCGCGTGCGTGCAAGCGTAATAATGCTGAAAAGAACTTTTGTTATTGTATGTGCGCGCATTGTGTTTGTGTGCGTAAACGTTTGTACGCGCACTGTATGTTTGTGTGCGTAAATGTTTATACGCGCACTGTATGTTTGTGTGCGTAAACGTTTGTACGCGCACTGTATGTTTGTGTGCGTAAATGTTTATACGCGCACTGTATGTTTGTGTGCGTGCGTGCATGCAAGCATATTAATATTTATATGAACTTTTGTTGTGTTTGTGCGCGCATTGTCTGTTTGTGTGCGTACATTTTGTGCGTGAGGTGTCCCGCGACCTCAGGAGAAGATAATGCAAATCTTTGACAGATCAATACCCAGAAGGCAAGCAGTAATTACTGCCCAGCTAAACACGTGTCAAATTAAGGCACGCAGTCAGAAAATAACACTCTGCTCAACCAAAACCAGTTCAAAATCCATGCCATAGGCTGGCACTAATTCAACTGCACAATTTTTGTCATGCGACACCTTTATGATGGGGCGAGGCTCGTAAGGGTGAAGTTAAAATCAAAATATGTCTGCAAGATATAAATCCAGTGAGGCATGTTTGCAATCTTAGAACCTCAAGTGAATGTTTTTACTCTTATCAACAAAAATCCAGACGACTGAGCTTCATTGGCTACTATTAATTCTGAGCAATTTTCAACAAGATTTAATTCCCTTTCATAATTTACATGTGCACCTCTCCATCTCTCTTCATCACTCCCCGCCATCCCCACTTTTTCTAACTCTATCCAACATTCCCCACCATTCCCCCCTCTCGATCTCTATACAATATTCCCCACCATTGCCCCCTCCCTCGACCTCTATCCAACATTCCCTACCATTTACCCTGTCTCTCGAACTATAACATTCCCCTCCATTCCCCACTCTCTCGATCCTCTATCTAACATTCCCCACCATTCCCCTCCCCTCTCGACTCTATCCAACAATCCCCACAATTCCCCCGTCTCTTAAACTCTAACATTCCCCATCTTTCCCCCCTCTCGACCTCTATCTAGCATTCCCCACCATTCCCCTCCCCTCTCGACCTCTATCCAACAATCCCCACAATTCCCCCGTCTCTTAAACTCTAACATTCCTCATCTTTCCCCCCTCTCGACCTCTATCCAACATTCCCTACAATTTCCTCCTCTCTCGAACTCTATCCAACACTCTCTACCTAACATTCCCCACCATTCCCCTCCCCTCTCGACCTCTATCCAACATTCCCTACAATTCCCCCCTCTCTCGAACTCTATCCAACATTCCCTACAATTCCCCCCTCTCTCGAACTCTATCCAACATTCCCTACAATTCCCCCCTCTCTCGAACTCCATCCACAATTCTCCCCTCTAGACCTCTCCCTAACATTCCCCACCATTCTCCCCTCTCGACCTCTAGCATTCCCCACTATTCCCCCTCCCTCGATCCTCTATCTATCATTTCCCACCATTCCCCTCCCCTCTCGACCTCTATTTAACACTCAACATTAATCCCTATCTCACTCGACTTCTGTCCAATGGAATTAATCCCTCTCTCACTCGACTTCTGTCCAATGGAATTAATCCCTCTCTCACTCGACTTCTGTCCAATGGAATTAATCCCTCTCTCACTCGACTTCTGTCCAATGGAATTAATCCCTCTCTCACTCGACATCTATTCAACACTCTTACCATTCTCCCTCTCGACCCATATCCAAAATTCCCCACCATTCCCCAAATCTCTCGACCTCTATCCAACACTCTCCATTTCCTATCTCTCTCTGGACCTCTATTTAATTTTCCCCACCCAGTATACCCCACCATCCCCCATCTCTCTCGACTTTTCAACACTCCCCATCACTGTTTATATCACTCCATTCCTCTCCTCACTCCCAAACTCTCCACCATATTTCACCGCACTCCAACACACCCCTTCTCTCTCTATCTCTCTGCAACACTACCCACCATTCTCCATCTCTCTGCACTCCACTCCTCACTCAGCTCTCTCCAAATCTCCCCCACTCTCCACCCCCCCACCATTTTCTACCTTGTTTCGACCTCTATCCAACACCCTCCCTCCGCTCTCGTTTCTCTCCAACACTCCTCACTACTCTCGCTTCTTTACAGTACCATGCTCTTCAATTCACCTGCGAACCCTGTGCATTTCTTTCCAGTACCATGCTCTTCAATTCACCTGCGAACCCTGTGCATTTCTTTACAGATATGTGCCAAACTAAAATACTTTTGATTCTTAGAATTTTCTCATATTGTTAAGTGAATTTTAATTATTTTTTTAAATGCTTGTGGCTGGAAAACTGATTCACTAAAATACTATTGATTCTTCAAGGATACTATTGATTTTTTTTATTATCATCAGTTTAGAATGCTTTTTACATGATTGAGAAAATCTGATTCACTGGATCAACTGAATGAAAAAGTCAAGTGCATAATAAAAAAAAAAAAACTACAGTCTTTATTCGGCAAAGATAATTCCACATTTAATCATTACAGTTAATCAAATAAGAAGATAAGAATTTAAACACAGGATTTAAAATCTCAACCACACAGACAAAAACTGTCCTGCACGTTAATCATGCAAAGAAAATGTTATAAAATGAAATCACCAAACCTATTATATTCTAGCACGTGACATAATTATTACTATAATGTTAGAAATGAAGTCACCAAACCTATTATATTCTAGTACGTGACATAATTATTACTATAATGTTAGAAATGAAGTCACCAAACCTATTATATTCTAGCACGTGACATAATTATTACTATAATGTTAGAAATGAAGTCACCAAACCTATTATATTCTAGCACGTGACATAATTATTACTAATCATGAGAACATGCGCTCTATGTACACGTCTACCAATGCACATATATTAATTATGGCGGACAAAGCTACGTGCGCAAAACTTTGCAGTGTACCGTTAAACAACCCAGGAACAGACAACTTACAGGCAGAATTTTGAATTGATATCTGAACTGAATTTGACCTGTGGTCTGTGACCCCAGTATGAGCTGGTATGACCCTATCTAGAATCATGTTAGCAAGCACTATTTATGGAAAACTGACAGCAATTTGGAAAGCATAAGCAAGCTGTAAAATTTACCACCTAGGAGAAAACACCGAGTTATGGTCCCTTTGAACTCAGCCTTTGACCCCTGCTAACTCTTGTGAAGCCGACCGCGTATCTCTGTGAAAGAGCTCAATGTGTGAAAGTTGTATCCGTAGAAAAATGTAGTTTGCTGTGTAACAACCATGTTGACCTTTAGCTTAGAGAATTGTCTAAACTCTAAACTATGCTCTTTGCTAGTTCAGTCACATTTACGTACGTCCAAAAGTGAAAGATATAGAACATATTATTACAGTAAGTCTATTCAATGATATAAGTTGTATTGACTAATTGTAAGCTATATCGACTGAATATAATATTGACTTAATGACAGTTTTAAGGGCTGAATAAAGTCATATTGACTTAATGAAAGCTTTAAAGACTGACTATAAGTCATACTGAGTTAATGAAAGATTTAAGGGTTGAACATAAGTCATATTGACTTAATGAAAGCTTTAAGGACCGAATATTAGTCATATTGACTTAATGAAAACTTTAGGGACTGAACATAAGTCATACTGACTTAATGAAAGCTTTAAGGGTTGAATATTAGTCTTATTGACTTAATGAAAGCGTTAACTGCTGAAGATAAGTTATATAGACTTAATGAAAGTTTAAGGGTTGTTTAGAAGTATTATTGACTTTAAAAACAGCTACAAAGGGCGGATATAGGCCACACTAATACTACTAATTTATGGGGGCGCTTCGCGCTGGCAGAAGGGGATATAGGAGAGGGGTAGAAGAGGTGGACACTAGATTACCAAAAACTGGGCTGGCGGAATTTGCTTTTTGTATGCTTTTCCCTCTCTAAAACATTCCTAGACGGATCCAGGGGTGGGTCTTTCTCTTTGGTCCCCGTCCTGCATCAAAGCCAACCTTGCTGCCAGCTGTTGCCGGATTCCGAGCTCCCTTGATATTTCATTTGTCGGGGCTCAAGAGTCGGTTAAACTATTTCTCTATTTCTTTTCACACTTTATCTATCTTGATCTACCCTGTTTAATTTAGGACACCTTTCCTTATTTTTCTAATTATTAAATAAGAGTTATTATTTTACTTATTATCTTTTTAGTGTCTATTTTGTTTAATGATTATCCCTTTGGGGTGTTTATTTATAAATTCTGCTGACCATCGAGAGACCAAGTGATGGCTGACAAAAGACCAGGTACGAGAAAGGTTAGATAATAACAACTGGAAACTTCCATGCAACGCTAGACAATATTCGGAGAAGAATTTAAGTTATACATAATTATTTATTGATACAAGAACGAAAACAAAACTGCCTTGATCTCCCAGTTTTGAATGGTTTTCATTGAGTTTCAAACCATTATTGTTTTATTTAATTACAGGTAATTGTTTGTGTTCATTGTGTTCCTTTGCTTGATCTGGGTTTGTGTTCAGCGACTGATCGTGGGGGTGGGTAAAGTAAAACTCGTGGAAAGGGCTTTCAATATATATATATATATGTATATTTATATTCCATACGAATTTTTGTTTGCTGGTTTCAAAATTCACTTAACCCCTTCACTGACAGTACGGCACCCTCACCACGTCTCACGACTATAAACATCATAAAATGTGTGTGTGTGTGTGTGTGTGTGTGTGAGTGTGTGTGTGTGTGAGTGTGTGTGTGTGTGTGCGTGCGTGCGTGCGTGTGTGTGTGTGTGTGTGTGTGTGTGTGTGTGTGAGTGTGTGTGTGTGTGTGTGTGTGAGTGTGTGTGTGTGTGTGTGTGTGTATGTGTGTGTGAGTGTGAGTGAGATGTAATGACCAGATCTTCTCGATTCAACCTTAACTTTTTCATGAACAAGGACGTATTTACGTCAACATTCCTTGCAAGGATGTATTTACGTCAACATTCCTTGTTATCGTCACTAATATTGGTATTGAGTTGAAAGCTTTTTGCGGAGGAGTATTGACAATTTTAATTTGTCTAGTTCTCATTCGTAAGCTAAATTATCTCCCTTATCTCCAAGCATGATAAACCAGTTCATGGATATAATGAATCGAGCATTCCGTAATACTGAAAGGTCTGTACTGACTTAAATACAAAAGGTAATGACAAAGTGAACTGACTAAACAGTTATCTTTCCTTTGTTATCTTTAGATTTTATTTCCAGAGTTAAGGTCCGTTCGTATTAGTGTCACAGAGCATTATTTCTATTTTACTTACAAAATCTGACTATTGTTTTTTGTTGAATGACAGTGATTGTGCTGATTTAATTAGCTATTGCACAGCGATTTATCAATTCATTTAAATCAGTGCAGACAAGAGGCTCCATACAGAACTGCACAGCGATTTATCAATTCATTCAAATCAGTGCAGACAACAGGCTCCATACAGAACTGCACAAACGTAGGATACTTTCTACTTTGAAAGCAAAACAGCAGAAGCAATTTAAAACAAAACATCTTCACACTGAAAATAACCACCAGATTTTAAAAACAATCTTCCATCGCACGGAAGTGACAAAATTGTACACGAAGAGTAAAATAATCACCTCGCTGACTTACACAACAAAAGGGAGTTCACCTGCTCACGATATCGCGCAATTCGCATCCAAGCGAAGCGTTTCAGGCGAGAACGTCAGTCCTACAGTTCCAACCGGCCTAAAACGCCTAAAACGAGCAGTAGTTTGTGAAAACACATCGTTCTTTCAGGCGCATGACAGACAGAAGTCAATCAAATTTCAGCCTGTAATCGAGTGTCTATTTCGTGCAGTAATGAGACTCTTGAATAGGCCAAAGAATAGGCCAAAGATTTCTTAATCAAGCACCTGGCACCGTCCATGAGGAGTTAAAAGGCCGTCCTGCACGGTTCCATTCTCTTGCCCATTGGTTTTTCCCAGGACCCGAACAGAGCAATTTTGCGCATGACCGCTTGTGCCATTTACTTGACGCAACAGCCCATTTTCTTTGGGAGGTGGGTGAGTGGTTGGGAGGTGAGTGGATGGATGAGTGGAATCTGCATTTAGACAGCATTCAGAATTAGTCGTTAATGCTGGAGGCTTACTGTTCCTGGATTCTACAATTATCTCCCCATTGCAATGATACCAAAATTCTCTTTTGTCCTCATGCCTTATTCAATACTCTAACTCTGTTGTCTCGACGGGCTGTTCGCGATATCAGCGATTTTTATTTTTAGGGGTGGGTGGGTGGAGAATGAACATAAACAGAAATAGATCAGTGCCTGGTTGGACAATGTTTACTCTGATCTAACTGACCGTTAATTACACTCAAGAAATAAAACACATTATTTATAATCAATCAGTTGACAGAAAATGTTACAGCCAAATTCTCCATCAATAGTTTGGCGACACTTCAAATAATGTGCGGAATTGCTGCTATTGATGTAGGTTGTAATTTCATTATGAATGTGTGGCAGATAAAATGTGCCTATCACTATATATAAACTTAATTGTTATATGAATTGTTAACGCGAAAGCGGCGGAAGCCAGAAGCGTCCCCTACATTCAATCAATAAATTGTTAAATGTCAAAGTGACCCGACCTTCCGACCTTAGATACTATTTCTGCTGATATTTTTAATTGTCAAAGTTGTAAGTAAACAACTCAGGTGGATAATGTGATAAAATTTGCTGATTTAATCAAAACCGGTTTTAGGCGGAAGAGTAGTTTTTATATTCAATGGTTGAGATTTACAAAAACGAGACCAGCCAATGGGCTGAGATAAAAAGTTGACATGCTATCAAGAATTCTATTGTCTAATCACTTTGAATTTGGAGTGGCATGAAGTCATGAAAGTTGGCCATTAGCCTTAATGGTGAGATAACTTACTGATTGAGAGAGAATGGACTTAGAAATATCTCATGCATTTTATGTGTGTGTGTGTGTGTGTGTGTGTGTGTGTTTGTTTGCGTGAGCCCTCTTTTGCATTTAAGTATCATTTTAGTACATAATTCAACTGGCAACACTATCGATATAGTTGACTCTTCATAGTGATATAGCCAACGATTCTGTTGTTGCCTGCTTCCTGAATCTACGTAAATTCGAATAAGCTGTAGACATGCCTTAAAACTCATGTCCTCGTAGCTAATAGTAGTTGTGGGCGTGGTTGGCTGGTACTTAGCGGTCACTAATGAGGCTCGCTCTCAGCTCCTAGCGTGACCCAACGATCCCAGTGTGCATCTGTTATCTCGTTGTCTGCCGACTTCCTGCCAGACAAGTGACTGCCGTCAACGAAATTAGTGACTGTATTGTGGTCATAATTGTGGAGTCTTCTAACACATATTTTTACAAAATATCTTTTTAAAATCACCCAACCCCACCCCCTTACAACACCCCTACAAAAACAATAAGTAAAGAATAGCATTGTTAAGAGAAGAGAGGGAAATTGAAAAATAAAAAGTCAATTTTACAAAGAAAGGAAGAAACTGAGAAAGAAATAGACAGAGAGGAAGAGAGAGAGAGAGAGAGAGAGAGAGAGAGAGAGAGAGAGAGAGAGAGAGAGAGAGAGAGAGAGAGAGAGAGAGAGAGAAATAAAGAGAGAGAGAGAAACTGAAACAGAAATAGCTAGCGGTAGAGAGAAAGAGAAAACAGAGTTAATAAGAAAGATATAGCTAAAGGGAGAAAAAAAAGTTCAGCAAATAATGCAGAAGAGACAGCAACAGCCAGAAAAGGAAAGAAAGGATACATAAAAAGAATACAAAGAAAGGACACAAAAAAGAACACAAAGAAAACACATATGGGACACAAAAAAGAACACAAAGAAAGAACACAAAAAAGAACACAAAGGAAAGACACAAAAAAGAACACAAAGAAAACACACAAAATGGGACAAACAAGAAAACAAAGAAAGGACACAAAAAATAGCACAAAAAGAGCACAAAGAAAGGACAATAAAACACAAAGAAAACACATAAAATAAACACAAAAAATAACACAAAGGAAAGGACAAAAAAGAACACAGAGAAAGAACAAAAAGAAAACAAAGAAAGGACATCAAAAAAAGGACACAAAGAAAGGACAAAAAGGAACATAAAGAAAACACATAAAATGGACGAAAAATAGAACACAAAGAAAGGACACAAAGAACACAAAATGAACACAAAGAAAGTACACAAAAAGTACACCAAGAAAGGACACAAAAAGAACACAAAGAAAGGACACAAAAAACATAAAAAGAAAGAACACAAAAAAGAACATAAATAAGGACACAATAAAACACACAAAGAAAGGACACAAAAAATACTCAAAGAAAGAACACAAAAAGGAACACAAAGAAAGGACACAAAATCACACAAAGAAAGGTCACAGAAAAGAACACGAATGACACAAACAAAACACACAAAGAAAGGACACAAAAAATACACAAAGAAAGGACACACAAAAAAAGAACGCAAAGAAAGGACACAAAAAAGAACACAAAGAAAACACATAAAAAGGACTCAAAAAGGACACTTGAAAACGGACACAGAGTAACAGGAAGAATATATAAAGGACGCAAAGGAAGGACACGGAAAGGGACACAAAGAAAAGACACAAAGAAAGGACGCAAAAAAGAACACAAAAAAGGGTACAAAGAAAAGACTCGAAAAGGGACACAACTGAAAAAGAAAGAATGGAACAAAGAAAGAAATGGGGAGGCTTGTAGAAGGGTACAAAAATAGGGGATAGGGAAAAACAGAAATGTTATTCAGTGTCATTTTATTTTCTGCTTGACGTCCATTTCCAGCATCGTCTTGCGGAACGGCGCTAAGAATGAGAGAGATAAACTTTTTAAGACGAAGTTTCGTGCAGAAGGGCGCTGTGAACTATAGAGACGAACTTTTAAGACGAAGTTTCATGCGGAAGGGCGCTGTGAACTATAGAGAGGAACTTTTAAGACGAAGTTTCATGCGGAAGGGCGCTAAGAATTATAGAGACGAACTTTTAAGACGAAGTTTCGTGCGGAAGGGCGCTAAGAATTATAGAGACGAACTTTTAAGACGAAGTTTCGTGCGGAAGAGCGCTGTGAACTATAGAGACGAACTTTTAAGACGAAGTTTCATGCGGAAGGGCGCTAAGAATTATAGAGACGAATTTTTAAGACGAAGTTTCGTGCGGAAGGGCGCTAAGATAGAGGATAATATATATTTTAAATGAGAGAGGGAAAGGGCATATATATATACGTTCTAAACGAGAGGCGAGAGAGGGGGGGGGGGCGCAGTAAACATGTTCTAAAGAAAGAACCACTTTAGATACACTTTTGAAGAACAAACCATGTCAAAGTTGTAAATATGCTAACTGAATATTTTTGAAGTTCTAATATTTTTCTTTTACAATACGTGGGAAATTTCTCGACTAATTATTCGACTAAGAAGATATTTTAGAATTAGCGGTTATGAGGGCCTGTTACAACTGGATTTTCAATGTCAGTTGCACACATAAACCTTCTTACAAGTATGATTGTGAGCATATGCCAGTGGCAGCTGCCATCATTAAAAAGATTATGTACATTGACTATAATTATCTCTCTAAAAATCCACTCTCATTTCCATGATGAAACCATACGTTACTCTGACTGCTGGTGTGTATGCTAGGATACCTGGTTGAGTGTCTAGCATTTAATCAAACATTGTTGTGAAGTGATCTAAATGACAATGCTCTTTTGATTCATTCAATGTTATATATTTGATTGTTGATTTGATAAATTTATTTTTAAATATATTGACCTTCTTGCACATATATTAAAATTTTATGTTGGAGTAAAGGTGGATGGATGGGGGCTCGTTAAATATAAATAAAGACGGGTTTTTATTACTCCTTTAGTAAGAAGTTACCACCTGCAGAATTATTATGCGACAGTAAAACGTCTATTTTATTATTGTGTAAGAGTAGAGTTTTTCAACACCCATATAATCCGCCAAGTGAGAGACATTTTGGTCTTGTGGAAGAATCATTAATAACTATGAGTTAAGATTCTCGATCACTTGTAATTAGTTATGTGTCATTAATTAATAAATAATAATCATAACGAGTGAAGGTTGCCCCAGATGTGTCACACTATTGCTGTCTAAATGTGGTAGAATTAAGTATAATTATGACATAGTCACGGATTAGAACTGTGAAGACTTTGGGCTGCTGTTGCTTTATGGACTTATTTCTGCTTAACCTTCATTTCCATCGATCTTGTTGTTTTGAGGTCACGTGCAGATTTGCAGTAATTGTGTGAGCGGGTATTAATACCAGTGCTCCATTATCGATCATGGAAAACATCCTATTTCATGGCGTGTCTTCAGATAATCTTTTCACACATCAACAGGCTTAATTATTTTATTGTCTTTATGTCATTGTTAATAATCACTGTGTTTTCCTACTGAATGCTAGTGAGCTGAAATGCTGAGTCTTGTAGATGCGTTTTGCATACCATTAAAGCGTTTTGAAATGTCATGTAGCATTTGAGACCTTCATTCTTGTGTCATGTGTACTTAAAACATGTGTATAACATATGTGTATATTTGCATGTGTGTTTTTATAATGTATGCATATGTATTTGTGTGTATGTGTGTGTTGGTATGCATGTGTGTCTGTATGTGCGTGTTGGTATGTGTTTGTATGCGTGTGCGTCTGTATGTGTGTGTGTGTCTGTAAGTGCGTGTTTGTATGTGTACGTGCGCGTGTTACCATTTCGATTTTTTTTTCTTACTGTGTCGTTTTGCAGACCGTATTTGTGTTATGTTTTTGTAGAATTTTAATTTATATTTATGATGAGTAAATAATAAATTTCCTCATCTCTGATTGAGTGGATTATTGTTATTATCAAATATTTGTTGCTGAGCCGTGGTCTTAATTGTGTGGGCACAGTGGAGTGTGTATGAGCATAGTGGAGTTTGTGTGAGCATAGTGGAGTTTGTGTGAGCGTGAGCACAGTGGAGTTGGTGTGAGCATAGTGAAGTTTGTGTGAGCGTGAGCACAGTGGAGTTAGCGTGAGCACCGTGGAGTTGGTGTGAGCACAGTGGAGTTAGCGTGAGCATAGTGGAGTTGGTGTGAACACAGTGTAGTTTGTGCGAGCGTGAGCACAGTGGAGTTAGCGTGAGCATAGTGGAGTTTGTGTGAGCACAGTGGAGTTTGTGTGAGCGTGGTGGAGTTAGCGTGAGCACAGTGGAGTTTGTGTGAGCATAGTGGAGTTTGTGTGAGCGTGGTGGAGTTAGCGTGAGCAAAGTGGAGTTTGTGTGAGCGTGGTGGAGTTAGCGTGAGCAAAGTGGAGTTTGTGTGAGCACAGTGGAGTTTGTGTGAGCGTGGTGGAGTTAGCGTGAGCAAAGTGGAGTTTGTGTGAGCACAATGGAGTTTGTTTCGTAACTATGTCAACGAGTGTGTCCTGTTTGAGAACTGGCTTTCTCTATATATCTCTGCCATTGTTATAAAGATTGGCATATTACCACTAGGCCTGACTGCCGTAATAATTTAAACACAGGGGGAAACTGATTAATGAATTAATTGTTAATGCAAAGGGAGAACCGATAATTACTAGTGCGTTGAGGGGGTCTAGTTATCTTCAATGCTTTGATTGAACTGATAGTTGTTAATGCACACACACACACACACACACACACACACACACACACACACACACACACACACACACACACTGAGGGGGAGAGAGAGAATAATTATCCATAAGTAGATGGGATTTCATTATTACTATATAGAGAGAAGTCATAAATAGTTCTGAGTACATGTAACTGATAGCTATTATTCGCGAAGCAAATAGAACAATTAATGCATAGAGTGAATTGATAATCAGTAATGAATAGAACAAACTGACAATTATTAAAGGGTAGAAAGAAAAATCATTATAGTTCTTACATAGAACTTGTCATTTCACAACGAGCCGGGAAAACTGTCAATTATTAAACCCGGAGAGCGCACTGAGAGGCACTAGCGCATATAGAGAGCCGTTAAATATTTGCAGTAGAGACCTGAAGATAAATTATATTGCAAAGCGTTGTCAAATTATTAATGCATAGAGAACGAAACATCATTATTAAAGTGTAGAGAGAGCCCTTCATAATTAATGCATACATAGAAGTGACTATCATTGTTAATGTGAAGAGAGAAAGCCCTTCATAATTAATGCATACATAGAACTGACTATCATTGTTAATGTGAAGAGAGAAAGCCCTTCATAATTACTGTATATAGGGAATTGATCATCATTATTAAAGTGAGCTCTTCATAATTAATGCATACATAGAACTGTCTATCATTGTTAATGTGAAGAGAGAAAGCCCTTCATAACTAATGCATACAGATAACTTATCTCATTTCTACAGGTGAAAGAAAACACAGGGTTAAGTGTTCAGGAAAAAACTGAGAAACTCTTGAGCTGAATAGTACTATCATCTAACAAGAGTTCTTACCCTTTACTGAGTACATTGATATAAAGAGGGGAGAACTCCTGTTAAACAGTACATGGCTTTATTTTTTTCAATTACAGACGTCAAAATTTGCCCGACAAACTACTCCCACCCCATCACAGCCACCCCTACAATAAAAGGCAACCGAATATTGGTGAACTCATAAATATGATAGCTCTGATATTAGATTGTTTTAGGTCAAAGGTTTTGTCTATAATAGGAGTACGCTGTCGTTATTGCTGCTGTCATGACAACCACCCTTTGATTCTGGACAGAAAGTGTGAAAAACAGAAACTAATACATTAGAAAACAGCTTTCGGGCTTCATTCTTTTTAAGCCATTGACAGATCTGGTAAAAGAATAATTGGATATTTTAACCGGACAAGACTGTTTCAATGTTGAAATTGAAAACAGCCGAAATAGATCCCAAGATCGGCAGATCTAGGAACATTTTCGCATCAAACTGGTACGCAGAAGAGAGAAAGAGACAGAAAATAAATGAATGAAAAACGAAAGGAAGAAAGAAAAAGTATAAAATAAAGTAAGAAAGGAAGGAAGGAAAGAAAGAAGGAAGAAATGAAAGTTATGAGAAAAGGAAAGTTGAAAAGGAAAGCAAAAGGAAAAAAGTAAAAGGGCAACAAGTAAAGAAAGAAAGAAGTCATGAAAAAATAAATGAAGCAGGAAAGAAAAACCAATAATAAAAAAAGGAAGAATGAAAGACAGAAAGAAATAAAGAAATAAAGAAAAGGAAGGAAGACAGACAGAAAGAAACGAAGAAAGAAATGGAAGTTTTGAAAGAAATAAAACAGGAAATATATTTCTATACTTAATTGCTATATTGCTATATAAATTGTTAAATTGTCGAAGTGATCTGACCTTGGGCACTTCTGATGATGGTATTTTTGTAAGTGTCAGAGTTGGAGTAAACAACTCGAGTTGAGAATATGCTAGAGACTGCTGATGCAATCCAAACCAGTTCCGTTTGGATGAGTTGTTTTATTTTTCAATGGTTACGATTTACAAGAACGAGACCAGCCAATGGGCTCAGGTAAAAATTACCTATTGTAGAGAAATCTATTTTCTATTCACTTGAATTTTATGTGGAAAGAAATCCGGTCATGAAAGGCGGCCATTAGCGTAATTGTGAGTTAACTGACTGATTGAGAGAGAATGGACTTTGAAATATTTGCTATTGATAGGTTTTATGTAGAGAGGTATTATGTGAGTAGATTATTATGTCTACAAATTTTAAAACTAAGATGCTCGTATATAGTAATCTGAACACTTGATTTGGTTCTAAAAATATGCTGGTAAAATTAAAACAAAGAAAATCCTAAATAAGAAAAGAAAGGAGAAAAAAGCCAACGTGTGAAAATCCAGAAAGAAATAGATTGACCAAAATGAAAATGTCAGGCGTGTTAAACTTTCGTCGCTTTAGAAAATACAAAAAAAAAAAATACAACAAAAACAAAAGAAACCAAATTTTAAAAAAGTAATTCCATGTTCTAGAGAGTCTATCGCAAAAGGCACGGAATTACATTTTCCATGCTCTCTCGCGACATTAAATTCTTAATGACATCCCTGCAACTGGAGCTAATTATATCGATTACGAGGAAGCTGCAAAGAAATAATATGGCGCTCCTCCCAGACAGCTCCATGACTGTCAAAGACAAACAAGTTTTAATTTGACCCGGAAATAACTCAGTCCATCTTCCCTTGCACCACCCGTATTGCATCAGACGAAACCCCTGGCTGCTAATCTCAGTCCGCCGGCAACCTTATGAGAACATCTGTGTGTTAACAAACTGCAAGCGATGTTATGAGAACATCTGTGTGTTAACAAACGAAAGGCCGCCTAGGACTCTGTAAACAATGCTGCCATATGCCGCCTCATTTGTCCACTAACGGGCTGGACAATTACACTCAGAGGGCGGGTCCTTTTGCGATCAGGCTGGACGCAGCGTTTCAATTATGAGCCGGAAATCGGTTGGTTAATTTTTACCTACGTGCACAATGTGATGGTCTGAAAAATGTTGCCTGACTACCTTGTTTCTCCTTAGCGCTCACTCGTAGAGATTATTGATTTCGCTGACGAGTGTTTGTGTGCCAGGTAAGAGTTATAAATTCTTGAAATGGGACAGAATCGACATAATTATGTCAGCGATGAAAAGAAATGAATTGTTTAGAAAGAAAGAAGATGCACTGAAACTTAAAGTACATCACTACCTTACCCATTCCCCCCTCTCCCCCCCCCCCCCTTACACAAAAAAGAATGAAGACAAATATTTTGCACGTTTATCTACATCCAATTGTTCGAACAACACGTCAACCCCTTATTTACATGTAAGATGCGTTGAGCAATGGATTGTACGTCTCTCAGTGCTTCGTGACGTTCTTTGGATCACGTGACGCCGTCGATATGGTCCTAAGTAAGATTGCAAGTGCGTACGATGTCATTAGTGTAGATTTAAGTTCTTTGGGCAAGTGTATGTGATGCTGTCAATATAGTTCTAAGTACACTGGGCAAGTGCATACGATGTTATAGTGTAAATTTAAGTTCTTTGGGCAAGTGTATGTGATACTATAAATATAGTTCTAAGTACATTGGGCAACTGCATACGATGTCATAGTGTAGATTTAAGTTCTTTGGGCAAGTGTATGTGATGCTGTCAATATAGTTCTAAGTACATTGGGCAAGTGCATACGATGTCATAGTGCAGATTTAAGTTCTTTGGGCAAGTGTATGTGATGCTGTCAATATAGTTCTAAGTACATTGGGCAAGTGCATACGATGTCATAGTGTAGATTTAAGTTCTTTGGGCAAGTGTATGTGATGCTGTCAATATAGTTTTAAGTACATTGGGCAAGTGTACATGAAGTCACCAGTGTAGTCTTAAACGCATTGGGCAAGTGTATGTGATGCTGTCAATATAATTTTAAGTACATTGGGCAAGTGTACACGAAGTCACCAGTGTAGTCTTAAACGCATTGGGCAAGTGTATGTGGTGTCATTGATGTCCTAAGTTGTGACGCATGTGTGGATGAATGTAACTATAGATGTCGTGGTCGTGTGCACAACATTCTTTCCACACCCATCCGCAGCCAAAGGTACGTCTACAATCATAAAGCGACGCGACTGGTCACGTGCCCGACACACTGAGTCATGTACACGTTCACCCCAACTGACACTCAATCACGCCTAGACTTGTCGACAGTTGATAGAAAAGCCTGGTGAACGAACTGGTGACTTTTAATATGTTATATACGGGTAGCTGAAAACACTGGCTGCTTAAAGATATAAGAACAAAACTAAAGCAATGTTGCACTGGCACAAAAGGCATGCAAAGTCTGTGTATGTAATGTTGTAACTACAGTTGTAACGTAAGCTTTCACTCAAAAATGAAGTGAGTTCAGACTGATGAGGGCCAATAAGTCTCTATCTATCTATCTATCTATCTATCTATCTATCTATCTATCTATCTATCTATCTATCTATCTATCTATCTATCTATCTATCTATCTATCTATCTATCTATCTATCTATCTATCTATCTATCTATCTATCTATCTATCTATCTATCTCTCTCTCTCTCTATCTGTTTGTTTGTCTATCTATCTATCTATGTGTTTGTCTATCTATCTATCTATCAATCAGTCTGTCTGTCTGTCTATCTATCTATCCTTTAGTCTTGTCGACCTTTGGGGCACAACTGATGACCTAACAACCAGTTTCATCCATTCCATTCCGTTCTCTGCTAATCTTACTGTATTGCTCAGGTTCAGTCCTGTCCACTACTCTTGAGATGTTATCCTCTCATCTTTCATGTAACCTGGTTTGGTCAAGTCTTTCACCAGCTGGTATGCATTTTTGCTATTATTTTTCTCTAGATTATTTTCTATATCTATAAGACTGGTCTTCAATCCATGTCTCCTTTTGCCCTTCTCATGCTTTTTTTGATAACCTGGTTGATTTCCCTGTATTGTTTTGTTCCTTCATCTTCTGATTTCTTCTTCTTTAGCTCTCAACACTTGTCACACAGAACAAGGATGTCAGCTGTAACTTAAAGTTTCTTTGCTCGTCTATGTTTGCCAAGGATCTCAAGGCTGTTTGGATCACTGCAGTGTTAAATATGTCAATCAATGTGTCTGCGTCTGTGTTTTCTGCACTAAGAAGTAACAGTGGTGCAAATTTATTTCCTATCTTTGCTTGGAAGGCTTCCAATAGCTCTGGATTTTTTAGCTTGTCAAGGGTGAACTTGATTCTTGTGGGGCCCTGCTTATTGACTTTCTTTAGACGTAGTCGGAGGGTCATCATCACTAAGTCATGGTCACTTCCAATGTCCGCTCCTGGGAAGCTTCTTGTCTTGGCAGTTGGTATTGAAACGGCCTCTTGACAATGATATATAATCAGTCTGGTTATGATGTTCTCCATTCGGGCTCTGCCACATCCATCTTCTGGATGCTTTGTGTGGACCAAATGTGTTCATCAGCTTTAGATCAACAGAGCTGGCAATTTCCAGGAGCCTTAAGCCTCTGTCATTTGTCTCTATATTGCAGTAGCATCCACCTGTGCCTTTCCAGGTTTCAATGGTATCCTCTCCTATTTTAGCATTCCTATCTCCTTGCACCACAAGAATGTCTTTCTTTGTGGTCTGGTCCAAGACGTCTTGCAGATGGTCGTAGAAGTCCTCTACTTCTTCATCATCATGGTCTCTAGTTGGAGTGTAAGCTTGCACAATGGTGATATATAGTGGGGTTGTCCTCAAGCGTATGGTGATAAGCCGGTTCACCGACAAATGCGCGCCCCAAAAAATGACCTTGTGGAAGATAACCTTGGAAGAGGATGTTAACGCCCGATTAAATAAATCAGTCACAATCAGCATCAGCCAACTCGAATTCTATGCTCTGTACCCGGACTACAACTCGTTAACCATCTCCCAGCTGATGCACGCATTAACCAATTAACCGCGTCAGTTACATCACGTGACATGTTTATGAAAGGCCTGAGCCAGATTATGCTCTCCGCACGTGCACTACGTACGCACGTCTTTCACTAATGAAGTGTGGGCGATTTATTAAATTTAGGAAAGTCAGTAATGACAGCCATTAAAGGAAATAAAATAATCCGGACATCCTCCAGGCATTAATTCTTTTGTTCGCTTACAGGATTACCAGCAAAAGAAACAATGCAATGTGAAGATACGCTTGTGTTAACAAGGACTTTTACCCAGAGTTCATTTGTATGATGCTAATATGGTTGTATATGTTATATCCTTCTATCACAAGAAGAAAATAAATAATTCTAGTGATTGTGCTTACGATTTGCTGAATGACGCAAATATTCAACTTGCGTCATTACTATTATAGGTTAATTAATTATGATGGCGTACTGGTGATAGGTTTATGTTTAGTATGAGTGGCTTAATATTACAATACGTTTTCATCATTTACGTAATGATTAAGAGCTTTGTAAACCTCTTTGTTAACTTCTCTCACACCTTCTGCTATCTGCTTCTTAGTTGTGAGTGCTGGCTGTGAATGTTGGTCGTGTAGGGGTTGTGGAACGTGTTTTAGCGAAGGATGCGGGCACTCGTGAGAACTGCTGCTTTTTGGCAACGAGGCTGAGGGTCAGTGGCCCCTCTGTCGCAATATTCAGTTAATCTTCCTGTTGAGAGATATTATGTTCCACAGTGTCCCTTTTACAATAATAAGTACCTTTGCTGTGTTGTTATTGATACCAAATCTGTTTTCAAATTTATCGTGGTCATGATGTTTGTAATTTATACTTTGATTACGTGCAGTTTACTGCCTCGTGACAGTGATTAGATGAGACCAGATCATAATTGTTTTTGTTTGTGGATTTCTGAAGAGTCCATGGCCTGTTTGAAAAATCGAAAAGTTCGCTTAAGATATACACTTCACTGAAAGTTAAAAAAAAAAGTAATACCTGTAAATCTCATAGCAAATGTGGAATGGATTTTATTCAGAAAAAGAATATTCTTCTCATAGATAAATGTCCTATAGTTCACCTTGCAATTTGACTGACCTCCCGTATCTTCTCCAACTAATCACCAACCTACGGACAAATACCTCGCCCACCCATCCCCCATTTATGCCTCGTCGAGTTAATGGTTACCATACTGGACACAACCTGTCCCCCGTTGGTCGGTAGCGCATCTGTTTCTTCCACGACAACAAGAAACGGCCGCAAAGATTGAGACAATCAGAAAACTAACCTCGTCTCTTGCCTTCTACAAACGATCGCCGACAAAAGCCATCCCTTACGACTCGGGGACAATTTACCTGTTGGGAGTCGAACAAAAAGACGCTCTCCCTCCTCAGTAGTCCCCGTTGCGAAAGAAGGTCCCCGGATAGGAACATTAACTCTGTTGGCCAAGCACGCAAAGGGGCACCACCTCGGCGGGTGTGCCCGTAGAGTTACTGTATCACGGGCAACTGACTTTCGCTTCACTGCTATGGAGTAGAATTTCCCTGTCACTTTGCATATTTGTCTAACATGTCCTCTACATCATGGGGTCTCTCCTTTCAACCTCCTGAGAAAGTTGAACCGCTGAACGCCGGCAACCGACCCTCTGACATTCCTAAGTTTCCCATTGTTTTGATTTCGCTTTGCGGTCTCGCGTCTCTTCAGGCAGTGTGACCCGGAAACGATTCACACGAGCTGCTGTGCTTCTGGTTTCTAGAGCTGCAGTGTGTCATACATAATCAGTACTTTAGTCATAAAAAGCTATAACATTTGATCCTATCAGTTGTTTACTCTAATGGTGTGTACAGTTTTTAAAATTTATATTGGGTCCGAATAGCGATAATTTCAAACCACTTTCTTTCAGCGGCAATCTGAAAAGCTAAAGTTTAGCGTTGTTCCTCTTTTATTAGTGTCAAAATCTTGACAAAGAGCATCAAATGTAGCCTTGGGTTGTAATAGATGACACAGTAATTTTAGAGCAGGATCTTGTGGTAATAAGTGGTATGACAATTCCCTCTTTGCTCTAATTTTGTGGTGTCGTGTGGTAGTATGTGGTAAACGGATGTGCACAGTTAGCGCATAATAATAAAGAGAATTAATTTCCGATAAAATTTCTTTCTTTCTTTCTCTCTTTCTTTTACATCATGACCTGAGGACAGCTTAAGCATTGAGAAGATTTAATGCAGTTGAAAACAAGGGCCCTAATTTGCATAATGCGAGTGTGACTAATTATCTAAACTCCTAAAGCATAAAAAAAATTTTTGATTGATCTGCATGAACATAAATTCCATTAACTTCTTGATCTTATATTTTTGTTTTTGTAGTCACCTTTTCTTGTTCTTTAGTGTGTGTGATCATTTATGAGAGGGTTTGGGAAAGACTGGAGACCGGAAATGAGATGAGCAAACATTTATGTTCAATCACGCCCTTCATTTAATTTGATTTAAGTCTATCTATCTATCTATCTATGTGTCTGTCTGTCTTCTGTCTATCTATCTATCTATCTATCTATCTATCTATCTATCTATCTATCTATCTATCTATCTCTGTCTATCTATCTATGTATCTATCTATCTATCTATCTATGTATCTATCTATCTCTCTATCTATGTGTCTGTCTGTCTTCTGTCTATCTATCTATGTATCTATCTATCTATCTATCTATCTATGTGTCTGTCTGTCTTCTGTCTATCTATCTATGTATCTATCTCATTCAGTGAACAACGAACTGACAAGATGTACCCTTACTATGTTTTTTTCAACACTCAGGGCTAAAGCTGAATTATTTAATGCAATAAACTATGTATGATTTCCATTCACGTTACAACAAGGAGTGCCACGTCCTGGCTATCAATACATATTTCACCACTCGTTCAATAACAACATTGTGATAATTGGTGTTTAGAAACTTGCATGGATGTGTACGGTGTGTTTGTATATATATATATGTGTGTGTGTGTGTGTTTGTTTGTGTGTGTGTATGTGTGTGTGTGTGTGTGTGTGTGTGTGTGTGTGTGTGTGTGTGTGTGTGTGTGTGTGTGTGTGTGTGCGGTTTTCGTGTTTTGTACTCTACAGTACATGGAACTCTCCTATACTGAGATATTTTGCTGCATAATTTATTTTAATTATTGCTAATTAATTTAGTTTGTTACACTGTAAGGAAACTAGTGTTGTGTTAAAATTGTTATTGCTAAGTAATTTAGTTTGTTATACTGTAAGGAACCTAGTGTGTTTTTATATGGTGTTAAAATTGTTATTTTCCTGCACATTCCACATTCATGCTATACAGACGACTATGGAGCGGTGCAGATTACAAGCTGACCTACATATTATAATCATGTGATAGGACGTGATAACTGCGGCAATATGGCTAAAGTGAAGGGCCATCGTTTTGTTTACTTGAGGAATGACTAAGTAAAGGGCCGTCTTTTGTTTACCTGAGGAATGACTAAGTAAAGGGCTGTCTTTTGTTTACCTGAGGAATGACTAAGTAAAGGGCCGTCTTTTGTTTACCTGAGGAATGACTAAGTGAAGGGCCATCGTTTTGTTTACTTGAGGAATGACTAAGTAAAGGGCCGTCTTTTGTTTACCTGAGGAATGACTAAGTAAAGGGCCGTCTTTTGTTTACCTGAGGAATGACTAAGTGAAGGGCCATCGTTTTGTTTACTTGAGGAATGACTAAGTAAAGGGCCGTCTTTTGTTTACCTGAGGAATGACTAAGTAAAGGGCCGTCTTTTGTTTACCTGAGGAATGACTAAGTGAAGGGCCATCGTTTTGTTTACCTGAGGAATGACTAACTTGGAAATATAATTTATGTTTCTTGTATATGTGAAATTAATATCCAGAGTGAAATGATTAAACTTCTTATGGAAACAGTAGATCACAATTTTAAGGAAACTTAAAATTAGGTAGTTAAATGTTATGCTTGTAATATGAATGAATTTCTTTCTTCAATGTTTATTTTATCATTCAGAATTTAAATGTTTGCTTCAAGCTTGTGCTAAAATGGAGGCTTCTTGAAAACTTCTAGGATTACAACTAAGTTACTTAAATCTGCTTATTTATTAACTAATATTTGATCAGATGTATGGATATTAAATTCTATTACTTGTTGAAATAGCTTTAGTTAGACCTGTACACGTAGTCAAAACGAGATTTCGTTTGAGGTAATTATTGTTTAGAGAAGAAGTAGAACAGTTACTACCTTAATAGAAAGTGTTCCGAGAACCTGTCTCTATCATTTTATGACATAGACCTGTCACCAAGTGAGTCTGCTCTTGCTTGCTAGTGTAGGGGGGCGCTTCCGGCTTCCGCCGCTTTCGCGCTAAAGTGAGTCTGCTCTCTACTATTGACTCCTTATAGGTGTTTGGTTCTTACAGCCATCGAGAGCAAGTGCTGGACCATGTGAACACGTGCAGGGTAGAGTGGGCGAGTGTGGTCTTTTTCGACATTTAGGTAAGGAGGTATCTGTTTGGAGTAAAAGGAAAATTAATTAAACTACAGTACACGGACTATTTATATTCGTAAAATTATAGGCGACGAGTCTCTTAAATAGAGTCTACCACCATTTTTTTAAATCTTTAAGAACGGCGTAATTTAAGAAGTGTGTTGGCAGGTGGCGGAAGTTGGAGGGGTGGGTTGGGGTGGGGAGAGTGAAGAGATCTATCATTACAAATATAAGTTTCTGAGTTAGTAAACGTGCACTCTGTAAAAAACATACTGCCACACTTGACAGTTGTTACCCTTTAAACCTTAAATAGATGTTCCATATTTACAAAGTAGCCACTCCTCAATTTTGTCCTCAAGGTCAACTCTATATGCAAGACGATTTTCAGCTCCAAACGGACTTTACGCTATCCGAAATAAATGAGAGGCGTGGGGTAATGTCTTAGTTTGATGCACATGATTCCAAGCTCACTTTTACAGTTGTTTATTGTATTTTCTTCTTATAAACGGCTCATGCTGCGAGTGAAAGCAGTTGTGTTTTGATTTTATAGTGGTGTGGTCACATTTTCCTATGATCTTCATGTAGCGCAATTGTGGGGAGAAGATAACTACAAATGACGTCACACTGCCTGACATGCCGGCAATTATTCGGACGGTGCCGGAGAGAAACGGATGGTTCCATGATCTGAGACGTGTGCCAATTCGGTAAAGATTAATGGTTCACTCCAGAGAAGGAAATTAGCGAAGTAATGTCTGCAGATGTGTTCGTCAACGTTTTATAATCTTTCAATTAATTTTTTAAATAATCAAATAAAAATATTTTCAACAGTTGAAACGCTCCCAATCTCACGCAGGTAAGAAGAAAATAGCATAATAACTATCCTCACTTGTTTGTTTAAACACACCTGGCCAGTTTTACATTAGTGAATTAGACACTTTTCTCGTTCATTCAGTTAGTAATTAGGTTAGAGATCTGGACGAGGTTTCTCTCCCCTTTCTATCCCGTTTCAAACTTCTCCACCCCACCCCACCCCAACCTACCCCGGGTGAGGGAAGTAGAATTTTGCAATTGCTTGCGGGCTTTGAATAATATAATCCAAACTCACTAGCCTCCTTGATGGATCTGGCAACTGAAAAGAACAGCTACTCCAGTTGTCAGTTATGTTGAAACTGGCGTTACCGTCCAAACACACTTCACAGCCGGACCTTCAGCAGAGCGTCAGATGGCCGTGGTCAGCAGCGGAAATGCCGCCACGAAATCACCTCATTGAGTGAATACCTCACTCCTCTCAAGCAGCCGTCCGAATGGAAACACCGGTAATTGCAGACCAAAAGGTGACCATCAGAGAAGAGCGTTTGCATCGCCAGCAAAATTGGCTAGAACTCGACCTTGGATTGTAAACAGCGGCTAAATTGGTACAGACACAGACACTCATAGACACACACACACACACACACACAGATATACACACAGACAGACACATACAGACAGACACACACACAGATACACATACATAGACACCCACACAGACACACCCACACACGCAGACACACACAGACACACACACACACAGACACACACACACCCACACATGCAGACACACACAGACACACACACAGACACACACACAGACACGCACACACACGCACACACACGCACACACACACACACACACACGCACACACACACACGCACACACACACGCACACACGCACACACACGCACAAAGTAGTTGGCCAACAATGATGCAGTTCTGAAAACGTTGATTGGATTAAGTTTAGTGTCAGCTTTCAGTGTTGACTGATTTCACTGACAGACATAGAATGTTTATGTATTTTATCTAGTGAGTGTTTGGTTGGTTTATTTATGGGGAGTAGTTCCGGCCGGGGTAGATTTCGTGCTGGGGTATTAGGGGTGTTTGCATCCCTGTTCATGCTTAGTACGGGTTTGGGAATTACGTAAACTAATGTATAATTTAATAATGTAAATGAAAAACGGTGATGTTCTTGGGAATTACTTAAACTAATGTATAATTTAATAATGTAAATGAAAAACGGTGATGTTCTTGGGAATTACGTAAACTAATGTATAATTTAATAATGTAAATGAAAAACGGTGATGTTCTTGACGTATCATACGAAGATTAACAACATCATACTTTTTCCAAGTTTTACCATAAAGTATGGCTCGAAATGCATTGTGACACAGTGGCACAAAGTAAAGCTCCGTCCTCACTTTGACGTATGATTCCACACGGTTCGGATCCATGCATAGAGGTTCCTGGCAGTGGGTATCTAACCCGTGTTTCTTTTATTTCAAAAGTATACTTTTCCGGTTCAGACACACTATTGGACTTCTAGAAAATTTCTTAACTTCACTCTTTGACTTCTATCTGCCGGCTAATTATTGTTTCCAACTGTAATTTCCAGCGTTAATTTGCACTACCCACATTCGCAACCCTTCCACAATTAAGTTCACACCTCAGTGTAGGAGTCGAGTTTTCGTGACCTTCACTTCTGCTCAAGAGGTCAGCCTGCATATGACAATAAGTGGCCCAATTAACTCCCCCTTAAGCATAGTGCCTGGGCTTGGACGTGATGAACCAAATTTACACCTAGTGGTCAAGAAAGTGCGGAAATGTGGCAACTATAAGGATGGATAACTCTGATATTTGGCTCTTATTTATTACAGTGTCAATAAAAGTATGCATATACATACAACGGAAATCTTGCTATATTAAGACAGTCTGGTTTCAGGACTCCACCGTCAAGACAAACTATTGTAATGTGGACCTGATAAAATATTGTATTTTGACAATTAATTCCAAGTCCTGGGAAGACGAAAAATCATTCATTTTATTTTCATTAGCAACAGAAGTAAAGCTATTTCACTATTTAAAAGGGGATTTTTACAATAAAATTATGTATTAATTTCATATCGAACAGTAAACAAATTAAATCTGAAACATGAAAATAACTTGAAGAAAAGTAATAAAATAATGCTGGCGTATATTTTTTAAATTTTTTTTCTTAAAACTAAAATGATGTTTCAAATGGTAAATGAAGGTAATAAACTCTAATGAACAACAATAAATCGACATTTAACTTAGACTTTTTGTTCAAATCAATGCGTTAAATTTCTTATGAATGATTTCCCTTTGTTTAACTTTGGCAAAAAATGGTGGGGCTGCAGAAACCATGTTATGTTTATTAGAAGGTTAAGGTGACTTTAAGGTGGTGTACGGTCACAACTAGTTGTGACGAAAATATTCCTGTAGTTCTCTTTCATAAGTATTTTATTCTTCTCTTACATAAAATTCTTAACTGTTAGTTTGTTAAGTTCTATTTACGTTATTTCAGTGTTTTGTTTTCAATTATTGTAGTGACGCTATATTGTAAATATTAAGCATCACTGTAACGTACCGGCCTGCGTTTTGTTTATTTATGTTGCACTGCTGAATGTGTTGTGTGTTTTGGGGTGGGGTGGGGGAGACGAGTGAAAAGCAATCACAGCGAATACCAGACCATCTCCGCAATAATGTCCAGAGGGTTACCTCCTTAACATTTACAGGTGGATTAGTGCTTTAAACCAAGATACATGCATGCTAACTGCATGACTATATCACTCCAGGTACCCAATGTCAAGTACATCTTATGCACTTCAATGAAAGTAGAATACTGAAAAGTAATTTTGGAAACAATGAATGTTTTTAATTTTAATGTTCATGATAACTAAAGAAAAGCCTTACATTTTTTAATTAAAAAAATTTTATTAATATTTCTGGGACAGGGAAGAGTCTGGACATGATGGTCATATTAAAAGGGAGATAAACTCAGCTGGTCTTAATGTAATATTGATTGGATATTTCTCTTCTAGAATCTTCGATAGTTTTGATCAGATAATATATATCAGCAATAATAAACACTAGAAAAGCAAGAAACCACACACAAAAAATCCTGAATATTTCTAAATTGAATAATATTGTTATTATTCATAGAAATAGAAATAGAAAAAAATTAACGCTCTGTACAGCGATAATTATTCTTATCACACATTAGAAAAGAACTCACACTACGATAATAAAAAGCCGAACATTCTGTGAAGTGATAAAATTTTATCACATTTGAAAAAAAATTCTTACACAACAAAACAAAAGGCGAAACATTCTGTACAGTAATAAAATATTCATAAAAGCTGAAGACTTACATGGTTACAGAAAGACGATTTATATTTGAAGGAAATATAATTGTAGCAATAAATGTTACATTAAATATGCTAATGTAATTACCATTTAAAATTGTGGCCAATATCTGTAAACCTTGCGTACACAATTATGCACGCACACTTGCGGGCAATATTAATCCTCTACAATACAATAATTATTATTGTATGTTTGCTAGGGGCCGAAACTCTTTGGTACACTTTCCTTCCCATGAGTTCTCTTTTCAAAGAACTCGTCTCAAGGCAAGTACCAGGAGCGGCATGAACAACAACACGTGCACACAGATATGTATATTCACATAAATAGCTTATAAATATCATATTTACAAATATACGCAAGCATGCTTTCACAGACAGACAGATAGATACACATGAATCCGCACAGATATGTGTACGTACACGCATATATATTTATATAAAATTAGAGCGAGAGAGAGTACATATAATGGTGTCATCTTTAGTTGAAACAGTGAAGTATTCCTCCCCCCCCCAACGAAACTAAAACGGTGGCCATATATGGACAATAATAACAACAATTTGATGCAAGTCCCACCTTAACATCATGAGAAAAATTATGAGTATTAAATATTTTTTAAAAGGCGTGTAGTTATGTCAAATAGTTAATAAATATTTTCTTACATTTTCACTGTCTGACTGTAGACTGTAGACTGTAGAGGTATATCTCTTTTGTTTTAAAACAGGTATTAGCGCATTAGTGTATTATTTTTTTAATTCTTTTTCTTGTTATCTCTGTCTCTGTTTTATCCGGGTAAGTAGCAGGTAGCCTCTGTTCTATACATTACCTCTCATACAACACAAATAATCACCATAGAAACGAAATATTGAAATTGATATTGACAGGAAGAAATATCAACCACTCACCAACTCACTCCCTACACAACACACACACACACACACACATACAAACACACACACAAACACACGCACAAACACACGCACAAACATACATACACACACACTCAAACACACTCTCAAGCACACACACAAACTCTCAAACACACACAACCTTTCAAACATATACAAACTCATACAAACACATGCAAACACACACAAACACACATCCTCAAACACACATACACACAAAAAAACACACTCTCAAACACACACAAACACACACACAAACACGCACACTGAGACTCTGACATAAAAAATAAAATTAAAAACCCGTCATAGATAGTGATATAATGTTTACAGTCTTTAAAATGTTATGATGCGGGTTAAAACAATCACCCCCCACCCCTACACACACACACACACACCCTGCGGCAGAACCCATTGTCATAAATTGCTTGTAATGAGCTGGGCATATTCCTGATAAATTTTACTCAGCCTACTATGAACATAGCGTGCGGGCGCCCAGCGGACAGCGATCCGTCGCTCTCGGTAATTTTCGACTATATCCGTCAACTGTCGGCCATTTTCGGCTTGGCGTGAGGCTTGCTGATCACTTGCGCGTACCTGCGGGGCGTGTCAGCCGTGACACTGGGATACAATGGTGGGCTGCAGTGTTTGACATTGCATTAACCCTCTTGTCACGAACGTCGCTTTGTCTCTCTTTGGTTTGATGACAGGATGTTGTGTGATGTAACAACATTCGTGTTCAGCGGTGATGGTGACTCACAGAAGTGTAATTATTTTACAATCGTAACACGGTCAGTGTACTAAAGTTCATTTGTTGAGGTCCGTGATCTTTTCTGCTCATGAGGAGTGGTTAAATGAAAGCCAGCACGCTTCTTTGTCAAGTACTTCTTAACCTTCACACTGCCGATGCGTTGTGTAGCAAGCACTTTGTGAACGGGAGACTTTGGGTGGACCCTGACGTCTCCACACACGCGTCACATTCATCTGGACACATAAAGTGGAGTTTTATACGCTCTTTTTCATTCCATCCTCCCCAGGACGTTGTGATGTGAAGGCGCACCTTTCACGGGAAGCAGCGTTACTGGTTATATGTCCGTGATGTGTGAATCGTTACACTTTACGGACTGTGTCCACTGATTGATTGATTTCTACTTTCAACTTGTCCACTTTCAACGTTTGCTGATATCGCAGACGGTTACTCCGTCAAACGGGAAGTGACGCGTTTTAAGCGGTAGAAAATCGTGTGTTTGGGAGGTAATATTGTGTGTGTGTGTGTGTGTGTGTGTGTGTGTGTGTGTGTGTGTGTGTGTGTGTGTGTGAGAGAGAGAGAGAGAGAGAGAGGGAGATATAGATAGTAAATTTTAAAAAGAAACAAATAATATTCACACACACACACACACATACACACACACACACACACACACACACACACACACACACACAAGTGCGCGTGCATACACACACATGCCTCATAAGCATATGCTGCATTAATCTTGAAATAGAAAAAAATAGTTAGTACGCGAGCTTGGTTTTTATGATATCTATATATTTACTCACTATAATAATATAAGCTCTGAATTATCTTCGTACGAAATACTATGTAAGTAAATAAAGAAGTCGACAATTCCAAACTCACGATGTTCTCTGAAGGCCCCAAACATGGCGACTCACGATGTTCTACGAAGGCCCTAAACATGCAACTTACCACGAAGTTTTCCGAAGGCCCTAAACATGCAACTTACGAAGTTCTCCGAAGGCCCTAAACACGCAACTTACGAAGTTCTCCGAAGGCCCTAAACATGGCGACTTAACGTCATAGACTCAGTGCAAGGGATAAAAGGACAAAGGCCAGTTATAAAAAGCAAGTAATTAATATTAAATTGTATTTCGCACAATACTATTAATTAATAACGAAATTTTAAAAAAAAGGTATTTGCCGGCTTATTTTAATGTGTGGAAAGTGAACAAAAGTGGATAACCTTGATTTTGGATTCAAAAGCACGACATTGAATAAACACATTCACGTTAGTTATACAGAACCTACATTTAGCTAAATGGATAATTAAATTTAACTCAATGACATTATGTAATCAAATTAAACAAGTATTTCTCATTCTTCATTTTTTAAGGGTGGTTTATAAAATAAAATAAAGCAACGTTTTTTTTATTAGGCCTAATCGTTTCCATTAACGCACCTAAAGAAATCACGTGACATTTATGTACCAATAATTTACTGGAAGCGGAAGTATAGCAGTGTATGTATGTTAACATCTTCTTGCAGGTGTATAAAGGATTGGTGGGTAATCGCCAATAGTCATTTAGCTTCAGGTCACGTGACCCTTTCCTGTGGTGACCAACGCAACGCAAATTAATGCCATATCAGTGCTCTTTCGTGCTGGTTGGCAGAGAAAGCCCGGATGAAGAAATTAATAAGATACGTATCTCTCCAGTTAAATGCAGTTATTGAGATGACCTTGTATTCACATATTTGGACTTTAAAGTCCAACTCAATTATACGTAGTAGTACACATTAGCCCCGGAATGTCTCACGAGACTCGGTTAATGCCAGGTCCTAATCCTAGTAGAGTTGCTTCAAGTCAGGCCCCCAAAACGACTCGTCTCAAACCAAGCCCCAGTAGTCTTGGTCACAACAGTCCCAGAAGACTCAGTTCAAACCATGTCGCAGTAGATTGGTTTCAAACCAGGACCCGGCAGAATCAGCTCGAACCAGACAGACCCCAGTAGAACCACTTCAAAACAGACATTAGTACATGCGATTCTACCAGGTCCTAGTTGACTCGGTACAAAATAGGCTCTTGTACACTCGTTTCAAACTAGACCCAACAGAGAATGGGTTCAAGTCAATCAGTACGCGTTCGAAATCAGGCCCCAGCAGATTTAGTTCAAAGCAAGGTCCGGCAGACTCGATTCATACCCGGGTCCAGTAGTCTTGTTCATAGCAGGTCTGAGTAGACTCAGTTTAATCCCATAAGACTGCCTAAGGCTCATAGAGTGTCCGAACCGTATTTTGATTATGAGCAGAAAACTAAATCAGATGTGGTTTTCTTCGCTCCAGACCGACAATTCAACCGAACAAGGAAGACATGAAAACTCAGAATTGGGCTGCGACTTAATTCTCATCTTAAAGTATCTTAATTATATTGAACAATTTTTTAGGTACTTATTAAGAAATAACAATTCCCTCCCCATCCATTCTTCCCATCCCCCCATATACACTCATTCAGATGTGCCCAGTGAGAGGTTACAGCAGAAAAAGAACAAGTCAACGGACTTTGTCAACTCGACAAGAGTTCAGATCATTTGACACCATTTCTGAACTTCTACTGAACGGTTACACACTCTTATCCTTCTGGTCGAAAAAGTGAAATAGCTGTGAGCAGATGTTACAGTAAAATAAACGTTGCAATGAAGTAAATGTTGCAAAGTGAAGTAAATGTTTCAAAGTGAAGTAAATGTTGCAAAGTGAAGTAAATGTTGCAAAGTGAAGTAAATGTTGCAAAGTGAAGTAAATGTTGCAAAGTGAAGTAAATGTTGCAAAGTGAAGTAAATGTTGCAAAGTGAAGTAAATGTTGCAAAGTGAAGTAAATATTGCAAAGTGAAGTAAATGTTGCAAAGTGAAGTAAATGTTGCAAAGTGAAGTAAATGTTGCAAAGTGAAGTAAATGTTGCAAAGTGAAGTAAATGTTGCAAAGTGAAGTAAATGTTGCAAAGTGAAGTAAATGTTGCAATGAAGTAAATGTTGCAAAGTGAAGTAAATGTTGCAAAGTGAAGTAAATGTTGCAAAGTGAAGTAAATGCTACAGTGACATAAATGTTGCAGGGAAGTAAAAGTTGCAGTGATGTAAAGGTTGCAGGAAAGTAATTGTTGCAGTGACTTTGCCTGAAAAGAAATGAATGAAAAATACAAAGCACGGAACAAAGATCGATAAAGCCAAGGTCACACGACTCAACAGTCTTTCTGTCGACAAGTCCGCATACTTCAAAATCACCCACACTCACATACACACTGGCGTGAACAAATTAGTTTACTCTCAAGCCGTCAAGCATTGGCAGGGACAGATACACAAAGAGACAGAAGAAGATATACTGTAGCTCTTTGCACACAAAAGCGCACGCACACACACAGGCTCGCGCACACACGAACATACATTCAATCACACGCACATTCACAGAGACTCACTCGTTCACACGCACATACACACACGTACACAGGCACATACATATATATATATACACACACAAGTACACAAGCAATACAGACATACACACACATAGATATACATATACACAATTCAAGATTTAAAAATATTTGCTGAGAGAATGAGAGAGAGACTGCAGGATACCCAGACACCAAACTCGATTATTAGGTATCTCTTCAGAATGCCTCAGGTAAAATTCATTCACAAATTGATTTAACGAAGATGGCAGAAATGTTCAACTGGGCTCTTAATTGCCTCATTAAAAAAAAAAAAAATCACCGAAAAGCTCTCTAATTGTTCTTATGTTAGTTTTGCAGAAACTAGCAAATGCAAGACGCTACTGTGTACTTCGTCAACAAAAAAAGAAAATAAATAAAGTTCTCTCCACGAATATTCATTTTGCAGCAAAGAAGAATTGTTAGGGTCTCTTTGTTATTGAACAGATTAGAACTTTGAGCATTAACTTGATTGTAGTAGAGTTGAAGGAAGGAGGGGAGATGAAGGATGTTAATGTCAGAAAACCATTGGTGAGAACAGAAAGAAAAGAATTATAAGAGTAAGAGATATATAAAAAATTGATGGAATGATATTTAGAGAGATAGGTAAATACATAGATAATGTAATTAGGTTCGTTAATAATTTAATGTGTTGGATCAATGTTTGGATACATGCAGAGATGAGCACACACGGACGCATACGCTGACTATCTATCTATCTATCTATCTATCTATCTATCTATCTATCTATCTATCTATCTTTCTATTTTCTATCTATCTATCTATCTATCTATTACACATACGTATAGTCAAGAAGAGTTATAAACAAAATTTTCTTACTTCATGGAAGCTGCAACCCAAGTACATTTAAGCCAAGCACGTGTGTGTTTGTGTGCTAGCGAATGTGTGTGCTTCTTTGTTTATTTGTGTACATGTATTTGTGCGCATGTAGTTTTGTGCGTGTGAGCGTTTTAAAACCTTGGAAATAGGCCTATTTATACCTGTTTCTTCTGTCGACATTATTAAAATCAAGAGACCTTTGCCCACGACGCTTAAGACCTCATGTGCCCGAGGCAAAGACAGCCTGTCTGGCCGAATTTCTGAGAGGAAGGATAGAAAATAAACACACACTCACACAAACACCCACACCCACACCCACCCACCCACACATACACACACCCACACCCACACATACACACACACACACACACACACACACACACACACACACACACTGAACTAGAGCACACAAACAAAACATTCCTACCACGTGGTTTAAATGAAGAACAATCCATTCTTAATCGTATCCACTATCGTGAACATTTTCGGTTATCTTTCTTATTATTGAAATACAAACATTTCCTACTGCATCTTCCAGTTCAGTTTGACTGCCTGCATTCACATCGCTTGCCATCTGTGTGATTGATTGCTGAAAATGGATCCGAATTCAGTCACAATAGCAAACAATAAAATAAATTATTAAAGAACTCTTTTTGTTACTGTTGAAACTATGTAAGAATCCGAACAATATAGCTAGGGATTAATATCCTTTCAAGTCAATGGAATATTAGATTTCAGACTTCACGTCGCGCGCTAATGAATCGTCAGGTTTCAGCTTAATAATATTACGACATGTATTTTTTAACAGGGAGTATCTTAAATTTTGGGAATTATATTATCTTTCATTTATAATATATATTGCATCTCTCAAATGCGAACATGGATCAGAAGATTAGCCTCCCCATCAATCTACTCTTCGCAGTGTTAGACTTGATATTATAGGTAAATACCGTGGTTTAGCACTACCCTGGAATATATCCACACTAGAAGTGAACACTCACGTTCACAGGTCCCTTATGTCTCTTTATTATTAATTATAGTATACTCCCTACCGCTAGTACTAAGATATTTTCTTTCTAAAATATATCACTCACAAATTGTCGAAGTTAACAAGAAACGAAAATTTATTTACAATGCAAATATGTCTACACAATATACAACATAATTTAGCATTTAATCAAACATAAAGTAAGGACATACCAAACATAAACACATGCAGATATTAATAAATATATAAATCAATACAGTTCCAACTCCAGTGATAACTATTCATTGTCTAAAGACGGATACTTTTCACCAGCTCCATATGTACTATTAATTCTCCCTAGAGTTCATTCAGTCCTCACAGAGTGCTCCTGAAATGTTTTCACTCTCATGAAATACACAAGTATACAACAATATTATAACATCATGAGACGAATAGATGTACATGTGAGTTGGCGTTTCTGTCTGACACAACCACTCATCTCAACGTCTTGAACCTGCAGCTCCAGAGACGGGACCACTTGATCACTGATATGCATGATGCAGTGAAGGCATTTCAAGGGAAGCTGCACTTATGGGAGACATATGTGCACCAATGCAACTTGTCTCATTTTCCTTGTTGCAAAGCGATGTTGAACCAAGTCAGCACCATGATGTTCCCAAATGCACAGTTTGCTGAAAAACTGAGCTCATTTCACGCTGAGTTCGCACGGCGCTTTAGTGACCTTGAAACACAGAAAAGTAATTTCGAGCCGTTTTGCAACCCATTTGCCATCAACGTGGAGACTGCACCTCTGCATTTGCAGATGGAGCTCATAGAGCTGCAGTGAAATGGGGCACTAAAGACAAAGTATGACCCTCTGTGGCCTCACAGTTCACTCCTTTCATTCCTGGAGCGATGCCCCAGCTTCGTCTACCTGCGGCTCGAACCTTGAGCATATTTGGTAGCACATATCTGTGTTCTCTGTGATGAAGATTAACAAAGCATCACACAGGAGTGGTCTCACTGATGAACACCTGCAGTCCATCCTGAGAATCTCCATAACACAGAACCTTCCTCCAAACATGAACGAACTTGTTGCCAAGAAAAGATGCCAAACATCCACCTCTGACAAATTGGCATAAGAGCGAAAATCTGTTTGCCTTGATTTATTATTTGAACTTTTATCTGTTTTAAGTCAAATTAGTGTTTTAAAAAGGTTAGTTTTCCACTGTTCAATGAGTGTTTATACAGTTCGGCCCGCAACCTTTAAGTGTTGAGTTTTGGCCTCCTGTGCGATTGAGTTTGACACCCCTGGATTAAGGGGACATAACTCTTTGTGGGCTCATTTAAGTAGCCGTTCTCTTTCCTTCCATTACCACTCAGATGATTGACTGTATTTTAAGTGTGAGTGAGACCTTGTATGCTGACACATAGTATGGTCGCTCCAAACCATAAGTAGGCTGACTTATGCAAATGACTCTCACCACCACGTCACACTAGTTAAAGATGTGTTTGATGGTGAGTATCACCGCCATTAGCCGTAACACACTTACTAAGAACAGTGCTTATCGACTCTTGATTTCTAGCACGACAAACTGTTATATACTGCCTACCTGTAGACTGTGGGTGTGTGTATTTTAAATTTATGAACGTTCATCCCCGTTCCACTGTGAAGTAAAATAGTATGTATATTTGAAATAACGCTTACCAAACGGTATGTCCTAACACACACACACACACACACACACACACACACACACACACACACACACACACACACACACACACACACACACACACACACCGGTACTTAATTGTACCAGCGCCACTTCACTTCAGTCCCAACTAACCCTGACCCATTAACCTGAAAACACAGAAATGCTAATTACCATCCCATTCTCTCCCCTGACATAGATCAAAGCCTACTGGACCGTCTATGTCTTTTATCTGATTTTCTCCGTCTGTTTTTCTCTGAGTCTCTCTCTCTCTCTCTGATTATCTCCGACGGTCTTTCTTTGAGTGTCGCGCTTTTCGATATCTTATTTTCTCCTTTTCTCCGTCTGTCTTTCTCTCTGTCGCTCTCTCTTTCTCTATCGAATTTTCTCCGTCTCTCTGAGAGTCGTTTTGGGTTCTTAAGCTGGGGTCTACTGACCTCCAAGGGGTCCATGAACAGGCTTCAAGGGGGTGTCCGTGAAAGTAAAATATTCTCTATAAATGTACTTTTATATTCTGCTTATGTGCATTTTTCTAGGTAGGGGTTCCTTAGCTTTCACCAGATTTCTAAAGGGGTCCGTGACTCAAAACAGTTTAAGGACGACTAGTGTCTCGGAATTTCTTCGTCGGCCGTTTTCTCTGTGCGTATGGGTCAGTCTCTCTTTGTCTATCCGATTATCTTCTCCTGAATTTCGTATTTCTCTCTCTCACACACACTCACTCTCTCTGCCTCTTGTTGTGTCTCCCTGACACGTTTGAGACACATCGATTCACACAATGAAAATCACAAATCATTGCAGCTACAGCTACGTTGCCTCGTTTCACTTAGCAGATCGGTCTCAACTCGTGGAGTTTGTTTTTTTTTCTGAAAGAGACCACAGTCGCTATTGTAGTCCACGTCTTCGTGAACAAATCATTTCCTCTCGATTGCCTTCATTAAGGTCGATAGTATGCCGTGATTAGCGCGCGGAGGGGGCAGTTGACACGCGGCGTGCACGCGGCATCAAGTCACATGGTGCGCGTGCCGCGGACTCATAACGCGTCCAGGACGGCAGTCGCATTGTCGTCCCCCCAAAAAGCAATTGACATCAGACGTGAAGGGGAACTAACTGACCCCGCCTGAGCTCTGCGATTCAGTGGTCAAGCTGATAACGACAGCTTTGAACTAAGACGACGTTGCCGATGCTACGCAAGGCCTTGCAAGTACAGTTCCTGTCTCGTCCAGCATGGCAAGCCCCAGAGGCTGATCAGTCGAGCTGGTAGCGAACCGCCGCCTGTGGGTTCCATAACAAGAGGTCCACCCCCTCCCTTTATCGTCCCTTGAGTAGACATCTTTTGTTGTTAACTGTTCGGGCGTACATCATTGGCCTGCTGTAGGTTATCCAAATGAACCAAGTGGAGCTCGTTCGCAGGCGAGGTAGTGCTATTTTTAGACCATTTCTTGGCAGACATTAAAAAACTGCTGAAAGTGTGTGCCCCCACCCCACACCCGATTGTTTAAACGAACTACACATCTCGGTCCATTCATTTCATGCAAACATATCTAGAATGAATAGATTAAAAGGCAGAAAATAAACTAGCGGAAATGGGGGGTTACAATTTTCGATACAAAATCTAAGAAAAGATACAAAATCTAAGAAAAGATACAAAATCTAAGAAAAGATACAAAATCTAAGAAAAGATACAAAATCTAAGAAAAGATACAAAATCTAAGAAAAGATACAAAATCTAAGAAAAGATACAAAATCTAAGAAAAGATACAAAATCTAAGAAAAGATTTGTGTGGAACGTTGCTCATCGTGCCATTTTACTGCAAATATAATACAGATGATCGAGCCGCGATTTACCGCGTATTACTTAGGTTAATTAAAACAAAACTCAATAGTCACCAGTTCATATCAGGATGAGGACCACTGTAATTATCATAGGACACAAAACAGAATAGTCACCATTACATATCAGGATAAAAGAAAACTGTAATATCAAATGACAAAACAGAATAGTCACCATTTCATATCAGGACAAAAGAAAACTGTAATATCAAATGACAAAACAGAATAGTCACCATTTCATATCAGGATCAGGATCGCTGTAATATCATAAGACAAAATACAGGACAGTGACCAATTCATTTCAGGATCAAGACCACTGTACTATCATACGACACAGCATAGGATCATCACCAATTCATGTCAATTTAAAATAAACTCTAATATCATAGAACAAAATTCAGGATAGTGACCAATTCATATTAGGATCAAAAACCTCTGTAATATCATAAGACAAAACACAGGATAGTGACCAATTCATACCAGGATCAAGACCGGTGTAATATCATAGGACAAAATACAGGACAGTCACCAATTCATATCAGGATCAAGACCGCTGTAATATCATAGGACAAAAAACAGGACAGTGACCATTTCATGATGATTACCTCTCTATGATTGAGAGACATTTGTACCGACACGGAACACTATGATGTATTGACCGGGTGGACCATTCATGTCACGTGGAACACTATATAGTCTGGTTTACATAAATTTAATCGATCTTTAAACAAATAACAAATTTCTTATACATTTTTAGTTTGTGTACCAGCAGTTTTATTTTCTTTTAGTTGAAAAACTGCACATTTTTTCGTTGACAAACTGCTTGTTTAGAATTAATCTCTTTATATTTCTTTTCAGTTGTATTTCGTTTTAAATTTTAAAGAATTTGCTTTCATTTAAAAAAAACCCCTCAAATTGCAATTATATATATTTTTAACAAAACTGAAAAAAACAACAAAATCAAACGAAATACCTCCCTGTGCTAAATAATGTACGGCAAAAAACAATTGCCCATTCTTTAAAAAAAAAAAATAATAATAAAGTTTTTTTTAAAAAATCTTCGTCTATTGTTGCATGAGTCTCCAGAGAATTTCGAGTATTTGCGTGCCAGATGGAAATACACTGCACAAAGTCGCCACGAGATCAACTTAAATTCAAGTTCATTTCGCGCACAAAAAGCACGAGTGTGTGTGGAACGCTCACTAGCACTGCGCTGTTCTCGCATTGGACCCAAATGACACGCTTAGTGCGTTCAAAGTGCCACCCTCACACGCGCCACGAGGACCTTTCACCTCTCGCGAGCGTGACATATGCGGAGAGGCGACAGTATGAATTTCCCCGGAACACACTCGGCGGTTTTTTTTTTTATCCTTCTGGAGTCCTTGTTCTTCCACTGACTGGTCATTTTATCGGCTGAATGGCAGATTTAGGGTTTGACTTGTTCGCTTCCTCCGATCACCATTTTTTAAAGATGCCAAAATGGTTGAGCGTCTGATCTCTGCCACCATTGTTTTCAAATAAGTTTTGGGGAGGTTGTTTCATCGGTTTCTTTGTGTTTTTAAATTATTTTTTCCCCCAGATCTTTTCTTAATCGTTCTTTTTTTAATTTTTAATTCTCGGTAGAAATGAGCAAAAGAAAACTAAAAGCATTCTTAGCAATTTTCCGCGCCGATAATCCATACACACGCCAATAACAGTCGTTCACAAAACTAACTTTCGGAGGCGTCCACTCGGGATGAACTTTTGGAACCACTCTCGGTGTCACGTGTTAGCATTAGTTTTATTTTTTTTTCTCTTTCCCCCAGAGAATTAATTCCTGTAAGGAAGATTATCGGCACGCGGCTCTGACAGACTATGCACTTGGCTAGCGGCTCCTTCACTCAGGCGTGACGACGTCCGAGACAATAAGAAGAAACATCTGCGGGGGTCATCGTCTTCATTGTTTTATATTCATTTCAGCCTGAGATCACGTTTGAATCCTTCCCACCCCCCAAAATAAAATGGCATTGTTTTCACATCTTTGAGCTGCCATTGCTTGAAATAATTTCAACTCAACAATAAGCACGTGCTCAGTTTAGAAGAAAACGAATTCGGCGATGAAAATAAATGTTATTTGAAGACACTTTGTATACTGTCCTTTTATCTCTTTATTATCTAGATTTATTGTGAGGTTCTGACGGGAATTGGAAAACGAAGGAATCAGAAGAGTTCAGGGTTCTCCATAAAGAGCTGGAAAATAATCCCCGTGTGTCGTTTGGCGGCAAAATTTTCGAACTGCTTTGTCACGGAACACACGCGGTACACACACACACACACACACACACACACACACACACACACACACGCACGCACGCACGCACGCATTCACGTGCAGAGGAAATGTGAATAACAAAATGTCATGAGATTGCATGTCAATCACGTCCCCGTATGCTACAGGCTGCGTACGTCACAGAATGGAGATCAAAGCAGAGAGACAAAAACTTGACAGTGACGTCGTCCGCTGTCCGTAGTAAAAATAAACAACAAAACTTAAGTAGGCAGAACTAAATTCCTCGTATGTTGAAATATGATTTTAAATGAATCATACTAGTTGTCATCCATATTTTTGGTGGTTGGGATCCCTACTTGCATCCACATCCACTTACGCCTGGATTTGAATAAATAATAAAGAACACAAACAAGCACTATCTTAACAAAGTAATAAAGAACACAAACAAGCACTATCTTAACGGAATAATAAAGAACACAAACAAGCACTGTCTTAACGAAATAATAAAGAACACAAACAAGCACTATCTTAAAGGAATAATAAAGAACACAAACAAGCACTATCTTAACGAAATAATAAAGAACACAAACAAGCACTATCTTAACAAATAAAGAACACAAACAAGCACTATCTTAACGAAATAATAAAGAACACAAACAAGCACTATCTTAACGAAATAGAAGAAAGAGGTGAAAAATTGAGAAGAAGGGTGACAAGTTGACAAGAAAGGGTGACGTATTGAAAATAGAAATAGCGACGTATTGAAAACAGAAAGGGTAACGTATTGAAAACAGAAAGGGTGACGTATTGAAAACAAGAAAGGGTGACTATTGTAAAAAAGAAAGGGTGACGTATTGAAAACAAGAAAGGGTGACGTATTGAAAACAAAAAAAAAGGTGACTATTGTAAAAAAAGAAAGGGTGACGTATTGAAAACAGAAAGGGTGACGTATTGAAAACAAGAAAGGGTGACGTATTGAAAACAAAAAAAAAGGTGACTATTGTAAAAAAGAAAGGGTGACGTATTGAAAACAGAAAGGGTGACTATTGTAAACATGAATGGAAAACGTGAAGAACTAATAAGTTAAAAGGAATGTTGATAAAAGCAATGTCAGTTCGAGCAGTATTGAACTTTTCATCGCTTATCAACACCAACCCCACCCCACCCAATACACACGTATACACCTAGGAGACAGGTACACACACACACACACACACACACACACACACACACACACACACACACACACACATATCCACTTTGGTGGAGTAAATTTGCCTATCTCTGTTTCTAAACTTAATTGTTATATAAATTGTTAAATGTACCATGACACGACTTTGCACTGCTTGTGATGATAATTTTAATTCTCAAAGCTGGAAGTAAACAACTCAGGTAAAGAATGAGCTAGACTTGCTGATGTAATCGAAACCGGTTTTAGGTAGATGAGTAGTTTTTATTATCCAATAGTTAAGATTTACCAGAACGAGACCAGCCAATGGATAGAGATCAGTATTTATCTGTTGAAAAGAATTTATTTTCTAATCACTTTAAATTTGGAGTGGCAAGAAGTCTGGTCATGAAAGGCGGCTGTTAGCTTAATGGTCAGTTAACTGATAGAAAGAGAATGAACTTAGAAATATTTCATACATTTTGCTATTGATATGTTGTACTTGTGTTTTATGTAGTTTTATTATGTGAGTAGACTATTATTTCTACAAAGTGTGAACTAAGATGCTCATATGTAGTATGCTAAACATTTGACGTTGTTCCTGGTGAATACATTCATTAAATTGATTTGTTGTATTTATTATGCTGTGTGCATGTATCGGGCTAATCGAAACTGTTGCAGGAAACTGTAAGTTGAGACTTAAATGTAAGAAAAAAAATGGAATTAGAGATGAATAAACTGGAAACTTAGCATTTGTTCCCTGATTATATTTTACAAGGAAGAAGCAGCCTTTTTTGTTTTCACCAGACTCTCTCAGTTTACTGATTTGTAAACCGCTATGACTGTTGTAGATGGGAGAAGTATCTACCCCCAGTGTGTAAGTGTAAGGATACACTGGAATCTGTTGATATATTGAGCCAAAGTATGCTTGACGACATGGTAGAATTTCTGGTACAAGACTGGAAATTCCTACATTGTTTTTTTCTGCTTGAGGGAACTAGTATAGCGAAGGAGCCCACATTAGCCTAGGCCCTAGAGAGCCTAGCGCCTCATCAGTGTTCTACAACGTGCAAGAGAATCGCTTGGTAGTGACATTTCTATTGTGACGATAAACTTGTGACTTTTAAGACTATTGCAGCAATGTCTAGACAAGGTTGTGTAAAGCTATTATCGCTATAATCTCTATAACTCTAATTATGTTTTCTTATAAGAATTGCCCTGTGATTTATATTGACAACTATGATATCTTACATAATGTAATGCTTCTGTGTTTAATTAATTAAATTATATCTTACTTAATGTAATGCTTTTGTATTTAATTAATTAAGTTATATCTTACATAATATAATTTTTCTATATTAAAGTATATCTTACATAATGTAATGTTTCTGTATTTAAATCTTTAAGGTATATCTTACGTAATGTAATTTTTCTGTATTTAAATCATTAAGGTATATCTTACATAATGTGCTGACAATAGATTCTGAAGTATGCAGAACTACTCTCTCAGTTTGGAAAATGCAAAAATACAATGACAAATTTGACGCAAAACAGCACTAAGGTAATGTTAAGAAGACAATGCCGTAAATAAGTCACCAAGGTAAGCAAGCACTACTACTGCTACTACTACTGCTGCTGCTGCTACTGCTACTATTTAATTTGATAAAAATGGTCGGCCATACACATAAATGTTATCACCACATTTTTTTTCTCTTAAATTTCCAAACTCCTATTGTTAAATGACACGGTAATACGTAACGTCCTTCATTGTTGTACTGTCGCTGTATAGTTGTTCTTTCTTCCTCTCTCGCGTAATTTGTTTGTTTGTTTGCTTTACTTTGTTTTCGTCTTTCTTTCTATCAATTTTGCTTTATTTCCCCCTCTATCTCGTATGTTTTCTTTGACATGGTTACTATAGCAATCAAATCGATTCATTATTTTTTGAAAGTTTGAGTTGGTCCGTTGATGACGTCATGCGTTTTATTTTTAAACACAGTGAAAAGCACGAAGCCATTGCCACTTGAAAGACGTCACTTCCTTATCAACAGAAGTTAGCGACGAGATATTAAGGCTGAATGACGGTCATCGACTCAGACTTCAGCAAATGGAATGAATTAATTACTGAAAGGAAAAAAATGAAATCAGTTAGACATGCATGTATCCCAGCTTGCAATGATCTAGCATAATTTGAAAATATAAGAAAATCCGAAGGTTTATTTCAATCCTAAAGCCAAGAATGTGTATGTTTTAATTGCTATCTTACAGGACATTTTTTCCTGTTACTTTGTGACTTGTGTGAGTGCGTGTCTGTGTGTATGCGAGTGTGTGTGAGCGCGTGTCTGTGTGTATGCGTGTGTGTGAGTGCGTAGTACTTGAAGCCAGTGCCGTCTTAATGCACTGGGCACGCTGGGCAGTTGCACGGGGGCCCTATGCTAACAATTATAATCTATGTATTGTTGTGACTCGCTGTGAGTGGTTTGTAGGTAGGGGCCCCAGTGCACTGCTTTTTGCCCGTGAGCCTTTAATGCTGTTAAAACGGCCCTGCCTGTAACCCCACTTCAGTGGACATGATTGAAACAACTGACGGTTTTTGAATGAGCAACAAGGTCAAACATCTCAATGTACCATTTTTTTTTCTCTCGCTGACATTTCCTCTCTGAGGCCGCAGTAGACTTTTCATCGTGAGATGTTCTCGGTCTTGGGTTGATTCTGAGGGACTTCCTCTTCTGGAGAGTGGGGAAGGGTTGGTGTTCAATTGGTGGTGGTATTTCGCCGCATGCCGTTGGTGAAGGTGGAACGCTTTTGGTGGAGATGGAGCGCCGTCGTGGAGGTGGAGAGTTGTTGGTGTGGGTATTTAAAAAAAATATTCATTTCCTTTATTTTTAATTTTTATTTAATTTGGGGGGATAAGCATGCCTCTTAGTTTTAAGTGAATGTTTTGGTGTTGGATCTTGTTTTACAGTGGATGGGTGTGCTGTTGTAGGAATATTATCTCAGGTTATGAGTGCACTTTTTGCTGTTGATTTTTTTTTTGTGGGAGGTGGCTGTGTAGGCTTGATTTTGTATATGGTAGATGTGGTCTGTTGGTTAGCGGCTGGTAGTGAGTGCGGGTCCTAATTGATTTGTTGGATGCGGTTGACAGTGTGTACATTTTTTCGGGTTTCTTTTTTCCCCAGTTGTATGAGACTTTTAATCTTGACACACCGCCGCCCCTCGTGACAGGGAGGATTAGCAAAGGATACTGTTTTTTTGTGGCAGCTGTATAGAGGAGCCAGGTGTTCCCTCCCCTCTCCTCAGCCCACCCTCCGAACAAGAACAGCGGCGCGCCCTTAAAATGTTTTGAAACCTTATGGGTCCTACCGGGTGTTTTTGCTTTTCTAGCTCATGGTGGGTAATTTTGACTCAATGTCACCAGCTCGCATGTTACCTCTCAACAAAGTTGGAGTACATAAACTCTCAAAACTTAAGGACGAAGGTAACAAAACACCCTTTGCAGTGGGGAGGTCAAGTGACTGAGTAAGGACGATTACTTTATTTTTTAAAGTTATGTTTTCCTTTCAATGAGGTAATACAATCTCGACGGAAAAATCTAAATATTTAATTCCTCTCCCCCCTGCCCCCCCCCCCTCACCAAGTAGAAGTACAGATAACAATTGACAGGTGAGATAACGCCATCGTACTGTGGTGACTGTGTGAGAGGAGTGTGTGTGTGTGTGTGTGTGTGTGTGTGTGCGTGCGTGCGTGTGTGTGTGTGTGTGTGTGTGTGTGTGTGTGCGTGTGTGTGTGTGTGTGTGTGTGTGTGTGTGTGTGTGTGTGTGTGTGTGTGTGTGTGTGTGTGTGTGTGTGTGTGTGTGTGTGTGTGTGTGTGTGTGTGTGTGTGTGTGGTGCATGCAGTGGTGATGATATATATTGAACCAACTGTCGGGTCTGGCATTCGATTACTAGTATTGCTGAACTAATCCACGCTGGACCATTAGCTCAGGTAGGGGATATGATATGAAAACAAAGTTCTATAATTATCACTCTACCCTGGGATTATGATTAGGCTGACTCCGTTGTGGAATGTCTTTATATTAGTGTCACAGCCTCATTAATACCTTCACTATGATATGCCTCAATACCCTCACATACCTCATTAATACCTTCACTATTATATCTCATAAAACCATCACCATACTGTGCTTCATTAATACCCTCATCATATTATGCCTCATTAATACCCTCATCATATTATGCCTCATTAATACCTTCACTATATTATGCTTATTAATACACTCACCTTACTTTGACTCATTAATACACTCACTATATTACACTTCATTAATACCCTCATTATACTAGGCCCCATTAATACAATCACTATACCATTCCCAAACAAAACGCTAATGACACGTGCCTCATCAACACAAGACGTAGTAAGATAAATAGTTAACAATTTATATGACATTAATCGTGATTAATATTCATATCATGGCATTTAATCTAATACAAATAGAATTAATGTTTCCTAATATTTAGACAAAGCCGTTAACTACGTACACACTTAAATCATTTCTTTCTGTCATGAACACACTACCAAAAATAAGGAGAAAAATAAAAGATGTCCAAACAATTTTAGTAGCACTCAGCCCTTTCTATCCAGTTCCCTAATGGTGTGGTCAGCAAAAGTTCGGACATACTTGTATCACTCATATTCTCCCAATTTACTATCCAGGACACTCTGAACTTAAATATAGATAAGTAGGTCACATTCAACTAATTTACTATCCAGGACACTGAACTTAAATATAGATAAGTAGGTCACATTGAACTAATTAGTCAATAGAAAAAAATAGTTAGAGAATAAAGCAGTAATTAGTGGCATCTAAAAATACTTCTATTTCAAGATGGAATTCTCTGCTCTCGAATCTGCAGGCGCTATTCCGGGTGGCTCATCTCATGCCAAGCGGGGAGGTTTATTCTTTCGGAACTTGTCGTCAAAGGTCCACACAATCTAACCTTTGCACCCGAACACGGCAGCCGTTCTGCGTTGTTACATTCCAGTATTAGTTTAGAGACCCTGTCTCAGCTTGAGGATTTAAAGATTATTAATTCCCATCATTCACCTATGCTGACGGCAGACTGCTTGCCCAGATTTACCCTTCAGTCTCCTAATTTAACTCCCTTGGTTTAGACATTAAATTTTCTGACAGGCAAACCTGTGTAATAATGCACGAAGTGGGTACGTGATCCAATCACAACTAATTATGCATTCAAAACATTCATCTGTCTACTCAGCCTCCACCCAGTCCCTAATTGGTCTCCCTTGCAATAATTAGCCAACTTCTGTAATTACATAACAAATAAAAATTTAATAAATTTAACAATTAACAAATGGTAATTCCATATATCAAAATTCAAATACGAAGGTCTTAGCACTACCTATTTGTCTTTAAAGTTTGTACGTAATCGTAACACACAGTTCTGATTTAAGAGATCACCAGCTGTCCACTTAACTTGATTTTATCTTCTCGTCCATTGTGGCAGTTCACACCCCAACAGTATATCGTTGGATGACCAGCAACTGTCGCATAACACGGCGCTTGAATAGCGTCAATTCAACTCTTCAACGTGTGGTTGAAAGAGACCCAGTGCTCAGTAAGTCACTGGGATTTTGCCTCTCACATGGCAAGTCAAGTACAGCACACATCGAACACACTCAGGATTCAAACATGGAATCCAAACTCGAATGTAAAGTCCAAGACACAAACGCCCTGGAACAATAATTGTTCATTTCCATGAGTGACAATTCTATTTATTCACCATAACGTTCAAAACAAACACCAATTCACTGGAACTGTATTCAAACACCAAAACACAATATAGTTCTGGAAACAAGCACCAAGCTCAGTTTCAGAAATTGTTTTCCAACAGAGGTACATAGAATGTTAGTTTGGTCCAGTCCAACACTTTAAAGTCGCTCCGATCTGTGATGTTAATTTGCTCTGAACAAACTGTCACGTGGTCTGTGGCATCTGAAGGCGTTGTGCCGGTATTGTTCAAACACTAGTACGTGAGGAGCAAGAGAAAGCAATGCATGCATCCCTCAGACATGAAATACGGCAAGGACAGACATCTTAACAGCGATAGGTGAGACTTGCCAAACAGTCGATGACGTGTTGTTTGTCGCCATGCTTAGTCTGACCACTATCCAGTGTAATCAAAATTGTGTGTTCGTACATGTGACTGTGTGTGTGCATGTGTGTGTGTGTGACATCTTCTGTTGTTTGTCTCTTATCTGTCACGTGTAGGTCTAAACAATTCAGTTGTGACAATAGACTGTTCCTGCACAGCGTGAGACAAGTATCGGAAACACAAAGAAATGCAACTCTATACTGCATTTCCCCTAACCCCCCCCCCATCACACACCACCACCATCATTGATACTTCACTGTGGGAGGCGAGTGAAGTAGACTAGAGAGTGTAAAGAAACAACTCATTAACTAAATGTAACGTCTTAAATGACTCTAAGTGCAATGTCTTACATGACACTAAGTGTAATGTCTTAACTGACACTAAGTGTAATGTCTTAAATGACACTAAGTGTGATGTCTTAAATGACACTACGTGTGATGTCTTAAATGACACTAAGTGTAATGTCTTAAATGACACTAAGTGTAATGTCTTAAATGACACTAAGTGTGATGTCTTAACTGACACTAAGTGTAATGTCTTAAATGACACTAAGTGTAATGTCTTAAATGACACTAAGTGTGATGTCTTAAATGACACTAAGTGTAATGTCTTAAATGACACTAAGTGTAATGTCTTAACTGACGCTAAGTGTATTGTCTTGCACGAAAGAGTGTATTATATTGCATGAAAACGAATATTTATTTTTGTATAAAATTGTGTATTGACTGAAAATGGGTGTCCACCCGTGTGTGTGTGTGTGTGAGTGTTCGAGTTACCCAGTTAAAAGCAAAACGTCTGTGCGTCAGTAAAGTATTTGTGAAAAGATGCCATAAGACATAAGGTACTGTTCAAAGATACTGTAAGATATTAACTAAAGTAATTTCTCTTTGAAGGTTGTATCTTCTAGAGCGTAATAAAGCCGTAGGCAGCTGCTCCCTGATTTTGATAGCATAATGGCATAAAATGCACACTTGCCATGAGAGGATCATCATTATGAATGCTGCTACGATATAGTTATGGGAGAGAAAAAAAATAAGCAAAAAAGCGCACTTCATATCGATAACGCCCGCAGATACGTCGTACAACGCACATTGCACCTGAGATCTTTGACTGTGCGCCTCAAGTGAAGCTTGATGAATTAAAGATTACCTACTGGGATCTCTCTGGTTATCAACATCATCCCACTTTGTGGGTCAAGAGGGCAAAACGCAAAGGTGAGCGGAAAAAACGTCACAGGAAAAACGTCACGGGAATAAAGTAATAGGAAATAAAGACACAAGAAAAAAAGACACAGGAAAAAAGTCACAATATATGTTAAGTGGAAGTAAGCGACGGCTCATTAGGATCGTGGTTCGATTCTCGCTCGGAGTTAAATGCATGTGTGTGTGTGTGTGTGACTTGTATATCGTATACATATAATAAGTGATATTATATTTCACACGTTTAATTATGATTTATTCATACTTATTTATGTTGCTAGGCTTGTGTCCATAAACACGTACATTATAGATTGAATAACAGTAAATGGAAATAATTAATTGTGCAGAGATTAACCTCTCGCCCAAGAGGATCGTGGTTCGATTCTCGCTCGGAGTAAAAAAACACAAAACATTTAGACAATAATGTTATCGTTATGGCGAGGGGTTAATTTGAATGTATACATCTCTTCTTAGCATTCATCGACATTGATGTAATTTTACGTCAGTTCGCGAGGGGTTAATTTGAATGTATACATCCCTTCTTAGCATTAATCGACATTGACGTAATTTCACGTCAGTCTCATTTTTCACATTGCTTTGGAAGGTTTCTTACCAATCCCATTCAAGCGGAACGGCAGGCTTAATCTTTAACCTGCTGATGAAACAGTTGCTAAACGAGGCCACCATTAAGCGTCCATCTCCGATTCCTGGAAGACAAATTGCTCCAGTTCTCACGTTTCCAGACAGTAATTGCTAGTCAGGAAAACAAAAATTGTCTTCCTTTTGTTTGTGAATCTTAGGTTTTACAACTGAGCCTGCCATTTTAAATGGAGTTTCTTTGTTTCACTGACCTAGCCTTGCTCGAATATAACAAGTGAAAATTTATTGTGGTTCGAAGTGCCACAATAAATTTAAACTGTCACACACAATCTAAGCACGACACACCAAGCGCCACCCATTAGACTTTAATCTTTCCCCGTACACTCATCAAATAAAAAAAAAAACAACAACGGATTTTAGCAATTAATACTCACTCTCATGCTCGCTTTTCCTCAGATACACAAGTGTATGATAAACCAGTACTTTTTCGTTCTGTAATAAGAGCCATGGGCTCTAAATACACACTTGTAATTCTTCTCGTTCACAGGAAGCAGACACTATTATCAACACTAAATTAAGACGAATAATTAAATCGCCAGAGCTGTGGCCCTCTCACCCGTAGCCTAGAAGGACACAGGTGAACTGCAGAGTTAGTAAAGTTGATTTTCATGCATCAATAAATCTAAGAGCCATCGCACCTGGTTTTCAGCCAGTACAGGTAGGACACCACATGACGCCCGACCGAAAACTGACTCCAGGTCACGCTAATTACATACTTACATTATGATTACAGGATGAGTTGAGGTCGGTCTCGTGTACTGGTCAGTTGGGAATGAAAAGTTAAGAATGGGCTGGCCGAAGGCTGGACAGCTGTCAAGAAAGCGAAGGTCACTGCTTGGTTGGACAATAGTTAAACAAAGCCAACTCACCAACACCACCGCTGGAGCGAGTGGTTTATCTATATTAACGGAACCTGTGTTAAGTGTGTTTCAACTTTTAAACCTGTCTCAGTCTTCTGCAGGTTGACGTATCTTGTTGATGGGTCATCAGATGGTCATGCATATTGACCATGAAGGGTTTGATGACTCATTAAGGGATGATTGCTGGTTGCCTGAAAATTAATTAAAATCTAGGACAACATGACATTCGAGTGACACACTTCTTGCGAGTATCTTCTGCTAAAAATAGAACAAAACAGAGACAATATGCACATTACAACATGAATTGTATAAAAATGAAGATGATAATAAGTGATATGAAAGAGGAGTGAATGATTTATAAAAGTATTTAAAAATAAGTATATACAAATAAATAACAAAAAAATAATCATATTCACATCAATTACAATTTAAATCATTAGCTAATTATCCCAGAGGATTCTTGCAAGTCCTTTAAAGTTCATTTCTATCTGGAAATTATTTCCCTAAAAGTTAGACATTTTGTGTGCAATTTACTCTCACAAAACGACAATTCTCTTGGAGTAATAATATGAATAAAACACACAGTCCTCGACACTAATGCTCAGGGTAACACTTATCTTTTACACAGCTCGTGTGGTTTTTTTGTGAATGGTCTGTCCCCTGCTTTCACCCCAAACACCCAAACAAAATACAACTTCAGGAAGACTCACACAGTCTCAACCATGAAGGTACTTTAGACTGGAGACTGGATCTAGAATGCCTCATTTGACCAAACCAGAACCAGAAACTCAAACGGTGGTAATCGTGAACCAAGGTCAAGGGCACTGAGCCCCTCTACTCCTGCTTTTACAACAGTATTCTGAGGAAATGGTGAGAATGGCGGTATAGGATGCCTACCAGACTGGTGACCGCGTCTTCCGGCATTGTTTTTTGGGACCATGGCTTTTTTGTCTGTCGCTGGTCACTAGCCTGCTGTGACGTATCCTTTTCGCTCAGCGTTTCGGAGTCTCAGAGTTTCCATCCCGATAAATTGTTCAACAAATAACTAGTGTGGACTTGTCAACTACAGCCTAAGCATGCAGACAAGCCAGTTGTTTTAAACTTCGGTTATTGCATGGAAGAAAATTGCACTAGTCTATACAAAATCAATCCCCTCCACCCTCAAAGACCCTTCTCTATATAGAAAAAAATTAAACAGAAAGAAAGCACAACCAAGTAATAATTATACACATGTATTTATATTGGAAAGAGTTTGAATATAACCTCTGGTGTTTCTTCTTATAATGCAAATGTGAACGGAAATATTGAAACGGCGTATGTCCAACCTGTCATGGTGTACAAGAAGATTGTAAAGACTGTAAACATTGTAAAGAAATCGTTAAAACTATGACACATGACGGAATCTCGTTGTAAAACTGTCTTTCGTGTGGATCAATCTGTTACTGCAAAAGACAGCACTTTAAGCAGATTACAGGTCATACTCAAAGAAGACTACAGCTAATGCTTTAAGGTCATACTTTGAAAAGATTACATCTACTACTTAAAGTAGATTACAGGTCGTAATTTAAATAGATTACAGGTCGCACTTTAAGTAGATTTACAGGTAGTATTTTAAGTAGTTTATAGTTCGGACTTCAAATAGATTGCAGGTCGTGTGTTAAGTAGATTACAGGTCGTACTTTAAGCAGATTGCAGGTTGTACTTTAAGTAGAGTACAAGACGTGTTTTAAGTAGATGACAATCCATAATAAAGTAAATTATAGATCTTACTATAGTAGATGACAATCCATAATAAAGTAAATTATAGATCTTACTATAGTAGATGACAGTCCATAATAAAGTAAATTATAGATCTTACTATAGTAGATGACAGTCCATAATAAAGTAAATTATAGATCGTACTATAGTAAATGACAATCCATAATACTCAAACGAGTACGCCAAAGAAGTTGCAACTTGCCTGCAGATAATTTTTTGGCCACTGTACACCTGTTCAAACTTATGTCCCTCTTCATAACTAATCGAAAGCATAAAAGGTTGGTTCCATGTTGACCAACTTGTATGAAAGGAATTTTGAGGGTTGTGGAGTGAAAGGCATGTTTCCTTCAGTGGGGAACATTTCTCCAATTTCTAGGATGAATGTATGACCCAAGGCCATTACTTGGGCTAAGCACTTGCAAACAATCTTTGTTCCAATCAAAACAATAGGAGCACACACACACACACACGCACGCACGCACACACACACACACACACACACACACACACACACACACACACACACACACACATACACACGCACGCTTCATACTTAGAACTCATCATTGTAGCTTCAAAAGTAGAAGATTCTAATTGTATTTTCTTTATTCATTGATTGTATTTTTAATTTTTCAAGTGTGTCTAAACAACGTGTTAGTCGAGTAGTTCTCAGGTACAAGATGTGTATGAAAATGTCTGAGAGAGAGAGGGAGAGAGAGAGGGTGGGATGTCAAAGTGATTGCTTGTGTGGAATAATTCACACCCGTGTCTTGGTCTCTCTTCAGCATTTTGAAAGAAGTCTCTTCACTTCTTCAGTTCAGTTCTGTGGAATTCCAGCATCTCTTAATGACACTTTCATTTCTCTTTCAATCCTCCACGTCTTCATTTCCGCCACCCGAGTCTACACTAGTGTCATGAACATGCGCGCGCATGTCAAGACCGCAACAGAATAACGACTCAGCACCTTCTCCGAAGCAGGCACTTTGTTGCAAACACATGCGAACACAGTACACGCTGTTGACATGCAAAGGGAGATAAACTCCATCATCACCATCATCATTTAATGACCCTCTCACAAATGTCTCCGTGATGTGAAATTTTTACTTTCTTTCTCTTCTTGTACCTGTACAAATTAATATTTCTTTTTTTTTTTAAGAAACAGATTAGATTTTAAAAGCCAACGTTAGCACTTTATAATAAAAAAAGGGCTTTGGAATTAGAGAAATTAACAATGATCAAACTATATAAGCATTCTTTTAAGGGACAAACAAACTGTCACCACGTTATTCTCCTGTTTCTGAGACAATACATTTGTGTCATAATAAGAACTCTTCACTACTAGTCGACATAGAAGTTTTTTTCATAATTAATTTAGTAGCTAACTTTTGTTGTATGAACAGCACATTTCTTAATTAGCATTGCTTTTGTGACTACCCCGTGACTACGTTTTAGTTAATCTCGTAGTAGGAATGATTTCATTCATGTATCAATCTTACCACGTGACTACGTTTTAGTTAATCTCGTTGTAGGAATGATTTCATTCATGTATCAATCTTACCACGTGACTACGTTTTAGTTAATCTCGTAGTTGGAATGATTTCTATCACCCTGTCTTGTTTAACACATTTTGGTCATGTTAAATAAATTATGTCGTATGTTTACACTTCAACTTCAATATTTAAAAAGAATGAAGTCAATATGTGATGCTTGAGGGTGGGAGCTTAAATTTTAATTATCTTTAAAATGTTAGGACAAACAAATAGCATATCTTGGGAAGTGTCCTTCCAAGCTGTGTGAATGTGAAGGCCATGACCTCTATGGCGAAAGGACACACTAGTTGGCATATGGGTTCTCAACGGTAATGCTCCGGAGACAAAGGTGATAGATACATTTGATAATGGTCAATATCTCTGAAGCCTGATCGAGCGTCTCTGCATTTACAAAGACCTCTACGGGTGGGATTAAGTAGATTAAGGAACTGTGAAGTGTAAACGGTTAACCCGCCCATCACAGTATCCTTCTTAATCACTTTAACTTTCTGTTTCACCAGACTCGAATTGATAAGGCGCTCATTCCTTCTTATAATTAGACCTGAGATATCTCCTTGTTATCGCTTACACTTTCGTCTTCACATGCTGGTCGTCATGGCTTTCCTGCCTTTCATTTGACGTCACGGCTTTCCTGTTTCATTCGACGTCGCGAGCTTATGACGTCAGAAACTCTTTTTAAACATGACCATGTACAAGTGAAGAAATAAATAGAACGAAAATGATCCACAAAGAAAGGGAGACGCATAAAATCCTAACATCAGAAATTGAACCCAATAAACTTCAGGCAATATAATTTCTTTTTTAAAAAATCCATAATATTAAGCAGATAAGTGTATTTTCAATCAGTTATTATTTTAGAGACGGGAAGGGGGGAGGGGGTAGTGTAGATTATAGATATTCGTCGCGCTCTGTAACAAGTAACATGGGTTACATTTATCAGTGTTTTTCATCCACCCCCCCAAGCCGAAGCCACCAACCTAGTCGAATCAAAAGTTGTTTTTATTGTTGTGCTTGATTTGAAAGAAATGTTTGCTTTTGATGATGATGATTATAAAGTTTCCCCACAGACAGTCGAGACTTTGTACCTTCTCTCAACTTGCATTTCATCCAGACACTTGCCCCTGGCATTTTGGTCATCTTCCTAGAAAGTATATAATTATTGTAGAAAATGTAGATGGTAGAAAGTGTAGATCGTATAAAGTGTACATCGTATAAAGTACAGTTTGTATAAAGTGTAGATCGTATAAAGTGTACATCGTATAAAGTGTACATCGTATAAAGTACAGTTTGTATAAAGTGTACATCGTATAAAGTACAGTTTGTATAAAGTGTAGATCATATAAAGTGTAGATCATAGAAAATGTATATGGTATAAAGCAGGGGTCTCCAAACTCCAGCCTGAGGGCCGCATTAACTATCAAACAACAGTTCGGGGAGGGGCCGACTACACACTCGAGGTCCAAATAAAAAAGAATCAAAACATGGATGTTGTTTTTAATTATTTATTTAATATTATTTTATTCAGTTATTATTTAATAACACATTGATACACTACACTGAACACCTGTATTAGTGGGAATGGTGAAATTGTTTCCTGGATGCCAAAATAGCAGACATTTCTGGCTTTAGATTTGAGTCCCTAAGATCAACAGTGACCTGAGATTATCATCAGACAAGTTTGTTCTCAAATTGTTCTTCACATATTTTCATTCTTGAAAATGTTTGTTCACACAGGTATGTTGTTCCTAAGATTAAAAGGTACCTTGATGCAAAGGTTTTGACATAAGAAAAGTCTTCCTTGGGCAAAAACTGGTAAAATCCCATCAGTCCTTCTTTGAACTTGTCCCTAAGGAGGTCATGTGCTTGCAGCACAATGGCTTTGTCTAATAGTCACAGTTGACTGCTCATATACTATAGACTGGGTGGACTGGATACTAAGAGTATATCCGACTTATGTAACAATCAGTGACCCATATCAATAACGCTCCTTTATTCCGAATCTGGGCCAGAGTTGTTTGTTCCCTCTCAACTCTCAGAGATTAGAGATAGAAAAATTTAGCAGGGGCCAATCTTGGCAAGATACATGTAAAATTTCCGTAATTTTTTTCCATAAGACAAAAAGGTCTCCACGGGCCGCATGCAGACTAATGAATATTCAGTACGTCTAGATATGTGAGTAGTGCCTTGCAGTATCTGTGACAAGATTCTCTCTATTACTTTCTTTCTCTCTCTCTTCCCCTCTCCCAATTCGTCTTGTGCTATTGCTGCCAAAATTCACAACACGATGAATAATGTATAAATGACACTGAGCAATGTTTGTCAATAAGGCGGCAGACACCATTGGAGAAAAAGCTGGTCTCTACCTTTGGGGAAAAAGAGAAATTTAATTATAAACGTAGCAGCATATTGTGAATTTTGTGCATTTCGTGTAATTGTATTTTAAGCTAGTGAATCTATTTGTGTGAATGTATTTAAGCTAGTGAATCTATTTGTGTGAATGTATTTAAGCTAGTGAATCTATTTGTGTGAATGTATTTAAGCTAGTGAATCTATTTGTGTGAATGTATTTAAGCTTCTGTATCTATTTAAGTGTTTATGTGTGTGAATATACTTGTAAGCTATGTGTCTATATAAGTGTACATTTACGTGAATGTATTTTAAGTTAGTGTATCTATTTAAGTTTTCATTTCTGTGAATGCATTTTAGGCTAATTTTTCTATTTAAGTGTTCATTTGCGTGAATGCATTTTAAGCTCGTGATTCTAATTGTGTTGATTTATGTGAACTTATTTTAAGCTAGAGGATAATTATATATATACATTTGTGTGCATGATAATGTATCTATTTCAGTGTTCATTTGTATGAATATATTTACAAAATAGTGTATCAAGTGTTCATTTGTGTTAAGTGTATTTGAAGTTAATGATTCTACTTAAATGTTCACTTAAGCAAAGGGAAGAGAGGAGGATTATTTGCCTGTGCCATCAAATGTTCACTTAAGCAAATGGAAGAGAGGATTATTATTTGCCTGTACCATCAAATCTGTTTGTGTCAGTGCTACTCTGTTTGCCTGTCACAGTGTGTCGTGTGTGTACACGTGTTTGTTGTTCGTTGCAACACAGCTACCCTAACAGTTGTTAAAAATAAAATTATAAACTTCCTTGAAGACAAAATAAAAAATGACTACACCCAACCGCTCCCACTCTCTCGTAGTAATCTCGTCTTTCTTCTCACCACAAGAAGACCTTGAAATAAATTTGACATTCAGACACATTTGTTTGACATTCAGACACATTTGTTTTCCATTCTCGTGTTCCTGAAAGCGTCTGCGTGGCTCTTGATTTTTACGGAAGGCGTACGCATTTGTGTGCGAATACCTATACGTCGAGTGCTTAAAGCGTAAGACTAGTCATGCGCGCGTGTCATTTGTGTGCGAGTACGTACACGTCGAGTGCTTAAACTTATTTAAAGCGTAATAAGACTAGTTATGTACGCGGTAATTTGTGAGCAGTTATCCATATAAAATAGAAAAATAATTATTTATTTATAATATTTTCACGCTACTTAGTCAATATTTATATAATTTCAAGCAATGAAAATAACAGATTTACAGAGGAAATTAGTGTTTTGTCATGCTCATCCAATTTAAGATTACTGTTGTAACACTAGTTGTAGCCGTTGTAGAGATGTTATTTCGTTTTTGGTGGTGTTCTCACGTTGTGATGGAAAAGGGCATTTACAAGTGAATAAAGTTCACTGCATGCAACTTGTTTTCATTAAAGTTTACGTTCCCGAGTTTTGCACTCTGTAGACCTGAATTTTCAGTACCTATGACCGAATAACTGGGTTACACATAAATAGTCACTTACGTCATCAATAAACAATTTACGTCGACTGGAATATGCATAATAATATCATCCATGCAAATGAAGAACTTGGTCGGATTATTTTCGAAGATTGTTATTGCTGTAAGTTATTGACAGCGAGTTTTTCAGATGGCTTGATTATCGCAAAGAAACAATTTTACTTGTGGATACCAACGTTTTCATTTCGTTGTCATTTATGTCCCCCTTTTTTCCTCCTCACACCCACTCATCCCCGGAGAAAATTTTCGTAATCTACGCCCAAATGTGGATTTGCATGTCTGTCACCTACCTGAGTCATTTGTGTCTTATTCTGTGTGTCTGTCTCTACCTGAGTCATTTGTGTCTTATTCTGTGTGTCTGTCTCTACCTGAGTCATTTGTGTCTTATTCTGTGTGTCCGTCAGTGTTTCGATGTAGGCAACTGTCCCAATCAGTTACACATACACACACACAGACACACACACACACACACACACACACACACACACACACGCGCGCGCGCGCATACTTACTCTCTCATACACATACCATACTGACATACACTTCATACATGCACTCGTACTCATATATATTTACATTCACACTACACACACTTGCACATATGCACATACACTCACACTACTAATACACACACACACACACACACACACACACACACACACACACACACACCATAAATACACTCACACACAGGCACACACAAACTTACACATACACTAACACATACATAATATACATACACTCTCACACACATGAACACATCTTTACACCCGCACATACTTCTACACACATCCACACATACAACTTCTATAGAACGCACTCTCACAGTTATAATAACTTAGAAAACCTGATCTGTCGAGAGGAAAAAAGACTTAATGTGAATTCTAAAATTAATTTAGTCAAACGTCTTGAAATTTTGATTTACCTTTTAATTTTTCGTTTTTTTTTCGTTTTACTTTTTCACCTTTTCCTCCCAAGTGTTTGACTGTCTCTCTAATTTAATTATTTGTGTTTCTCCCTACTGTATGTCTTTGTCTCTGTTACTCTATTCTCTATTACGTCCTTTCTATGACTCTATTCTCTATTTCGTCCCTAATTGTGCAGACGTGTGTCAGGAAATAGGTGAGTGAGTTTGCGTTTAATTATTTTTTTGCCTAAATGTGTCTGACTTATTATTTTGTTGCTGTTAATTTTCTGGCGTTTCGGGAAATTTTGTCTGCATACCACATTTCATCTCATCATTGTTTGCCTTCACAAGTAGCCAACCTGCCAACCAGCCAACTAATTAGACGGACGGAAAACTATCGAACGGTGTGTGTGTGTGTGTGTGTGTGTGTGTGTGTGTGTGTGTGTGTGTGTGTGAGTGTGTGTGTGTGTAAGGTATCTTAGTGCTTTCATAGTGCAGATGTTGTTGGGAGTATTATTACACACGTATATATTTTTACTGAATGTGATAAGATGTGGCAGCATTGACGCAGAAATGAACACGTGAAACTACACACGCCTTGTATTATATTGCGGGTAATTTACCCGTATCAGTATCACTCACAATTCCAGACATTTATTCATCTATTGTTGTTGTATTTTTTTCTCCCCACAGAATACATTAATTTTGTATTTCACATTTTTCATTTTTCTTTCTGCTTTCAAATGTGGTATCTCTGATTCAGTATAACAAGTTAAAAATCTTCCATATACAGTTCTTTTATAAAATTTGAATTGCATTAGACAAGTATTGAACAGCAAATAGATACTTTAAAAAAAAGAAATTTATTATTGGTCATCATCGTCGTCATCATCACCGTCACCATGTACTATTTAAAAATAAAACCGACTAAAAGGCTTTAAGTTCTATATAGTCCTCACCTGTACTATTTAAAAATAAAACCGACTAAAAGGCTTTAAGTTCTATATAGTCCTCACCTGTATCATCGATAACATTATTGTCACCCTAAGTATCATCAATACGTACTATTTTTAAAAAAACAACAACAAAGGCTAATGTTTTATTATTGTTCTATTATCATCTATCATCAGCTTCATCGTTATTATTTTTCATTATATATATATATACTATAATAAAATTTAATACAATTGTATTTGCTTCTGTCTTATCATGGATGTCATCATTATCATTGTAATCTCATCACGAAATTTATAATAATAAAAAAGAACACAGTTTTGTTTATTATTATATCATTCTTTCATCGCTGCCGCTTTCATCTTCATCCTCCTCCTAATAACAATATCATCATCATCATCATTATCTTATTCTTCTTCTTCCTTTCCGTTGTCGTCATCATCATTATCTTATTATTAGTATTATTCAGCCTCTTTCCACGATTTCTGTTTGACTGTCGGTTGTGATCCAAGGTCTCGGAATCTTACCAAGATTTTAGGAGATCCAAGGTTTTACGGAGGATGTGGGCACTTCCGAGGAGCGCTGCTTTGAGTAGTGGAACGAGTCTGTGGTTTCCAGGAAGTTTATTCAGATAGCCTTCCAATTCAGATGTTATGTTCCCCAAGGCTCCTATCACTATAGGTATCACTTCTGATTATTATTATTATTATTATTATTATTATTATTATTATTATTATTATTATTACTGTTATTATTTATCTTCTTTATGTCGACATTATCATCATTATTATCATTATAATCAAGTATCACCATATATTATTTAAAAAGCAACCACAATAAGATCTTGTATATTGTTCTATCACCATCCTTCATCAAATATCATTGTCACGTGTCTGGTTATGTTTAACAAAACTGTCACTATATTAGATTCCCCAATTATCAATATTGGTTATCGATTCTCTTCTAATACTAGTGACAGCCAGACGGCCTGACCCATCTTCCATGAATATGCCAAAGATTCGGTCTATTACTCAATGACACACCGACAGATAGATCAGCTGACGTGCCCAAGCTGGTAACGTTATCTCTCCCTTTCTTTATTAGTTATGATTATGATTCTATTACTCTAGCTCATGCCACCATCACAGATTCTATAGTCGATATTACAACAAATTTGTAACATAGGTGAAGATAACAAGTAAAATTTAATTTAACAATAAATTTTAGTTAAAAGTTCAATTCGATCACGGAAAATTTCGAGAGTTTGTCTATCCTGCCCTGCCCGATTATTCGTATAATGTCTGTTAGATTGATCAGTTCATTTGGAGAGAGCACACTTAGCTAGAGTCTCATGAAGATCCGCAACAGCTCACTATGCTCCAACAGTAGTGACATCATGTTGCAGTTGTCCTCCAAGAATGGCCAACTCAGCATCAGACAGGTGCACTGTGCATTGTCATCAGAGGTTCCTAAGTCTGATGTAGTTTAGGTTTGGAACCGGCTGTAATGAATAACATTTTCCTATAGCAACCTACTACCATGAATAATCATTTGGGCTTCAGGTGACGGCTATAGATTACTCTTACAAATTCATCACAACTCATTAGTTACACACTAACATACAATTCAAAAGTAAATAAAATTTTTATAAATGGATAACAATGATTTTTCTTTTACACTTGTATAAATTCTCAGTCCATATATTTAGCAAGTGATTCACAGCGATACTCATTAAACAATCATTTTCTCTCTGTTTAGCTCCACCGCCTACAAATGGTTTAACAAGCGTGAACGTAGTGAATACGTCTTGCTTATGCCACGTCAACATTTCTACATAAATGCAATCATCGCTAACACCACTTAGCTTCTGTGAGAAAAATATACTAGTTCACACAATCATTTAACAAATCACATAAATATTTTACACAACACTCTATAAATAAGAAATATAATATTTTAGAGAGGTCAATTAAAGTTACCACTCTCATAATTTGTGCGCGGTATCAACGAACGCAAGTAGTTACCTGTGGACAGGCTTTGCGGTGGAAATTGTTACAACATAGACAGTTACACACAACTGTTACAACATTGACAGTTACACACAACTGTTACGACATAGACAATTACACATAATTGTTACAACACAGACAGTGACCATCAGAAGGTACAACTCCAATCCAGATAACCCCGACCTTGGAATTCTGAAAGGTTATGATCTTCACGCAATTGTTTAAATGACGTCATGACGTCACGCAGTGTCACCGAGTTCCATGTTGGTGAAACGCACTTTGTATTAGTGTGGTCACAGGAAGGAAATGAAAACCGCCGCACGGTGCAGAGTGGAGCGCATTTCTGATATTAAGTCACGGATGAAGTGTTAGATGATGACCAAGAACAATAACATTTAAGCCACATTGAATTGAATTGAAATGAAATGAACATTATCTTCACACTCAGATATTCTGTCTAGATTTACTTAACACGGAGCGGCGTTCCCATCAGATGCTGCCGATCAATGAGAAATCTGGGTGCCATACCCGAAAGTACTGTCTCGTTACGTCATCATGGCATGAATGTATGCCAGGCCACACATGTAAAGTTTGGGTAAATAACCTCTAGAGCGCGCTTTTCTAAGGCGAACCCATAAAAATTATCATGTGTTCGTTGGGTGCTGTCAAGTTTTCATTACTACAGACCTCTCTTATCTCGTTCTTAACACCGATCACTGTGTTCGAGAAAACTTCAAAAAGTTCAAACAACACCTGCTTGCTTACACTCTTAGAACCTACCCCCACCCCATCTCCGGAACTCAACACACAACTCCTCCACTCCCAACTGTACTCACATGCTCGCTCCACTCCTTTACTCTGCTCACATGCTCTCTCTAGTGCCGTCTTAACGAACGGGCACGCTGAGCGGTTGCCCAGAGGCCCCATGCCAATCTATGTATGTTGTGACTTTAGGGACCCCAGTGCACAGCTTTGCACATGGGCCTATAACGCTGTCAACATGGCCCTGGCTCGCTCCACCTGCTCACATGCTCGCTCCACTCCTTATTCTGGGTACATGTTCGCTCTATTCCATACTCTGCGTGCACGTTCGCTCCACTCCCTACTCTATTCCTGCGAGCTCACTCCATATCACACTCTGCGTGCTTACTCCATTCCATACTCTGCTAATGTAACTTGTCACTCTGAAAAATTGTTATATTATACCACGTTTCTCATAATCATTAAGCGGTGAAATAAATATTATTTTCGTTTCACCTTATATACTTCTCACACACATAAATTTGTTCTGAAAAGGAATTACAACACGGGTAGGGTGCTATAAAATAAATAAATCAGATTCATTCTGTATATCATTTTAAAATGTGTCTGAAAAGTCAATAACTTCTTGAGAGAAAGGGTAGGTATTTATGACCCATCAAAGATATGCCGAATGGATTTCGATAAATGGTGATTGTCTAATACGAAAAAAGAACGGAAGTTAATCTGAATTTTCGTTAATTACCTATGTATATTAATTAATGAGTGATTAGATTATTAAACACATCATTTAAATAACAAAATAGAGTGCGATTTCGCACGTCTCATCTTTAAAAGAACTTTTATTGTTTTCTAATTAGACATCCCCATTAGAGTTTCCTTTTCTCTTATTGACGTCACTAAACCAAACGCGGTGACGTTTTAATCAGTGCATCATCATTGTTAGTGATGATTTACTTCCCCTTATTGACGTCACTAAACCAAACCCGGTGAGGTTTTAATCAGTGCATCATCATTGTTAGTGATGATTTACCCCCTTTAAAAGCTGGACTAGAAAGGAAAACGAAACAAATTTAAAAAAAACTCACAGATTTCTAACACATGGAAAGTACATAACTAATTTCAGCTTAAAGTACTAATAACAATTTTAATAAATTAGACTGATTTGATTAGAAATCACCCGGTTGAACATAAACAAGTACCATCGCGTCAACGCAAGCTGCCGTCAGAGATCACGTGATTTCAGTTTCGTATAATTTGCATGCAAATACGTCACCGTGCTGCATGCTTTTCTGGCCATGGAAGTGAACGTGACACCTCTGTCATTATTATGCTCAATGTCATATTGAAATTTGAGCGGAATGGCAGCACGTTCCTAGCCTTGACCTCAAACTCAATTTATTTCAGATCGAAAACACAAATATGGCTTCAATACATTTCTGGTGCCTCGGCAACAATTATCTTAAATCTGTCACTATGCGATTACCTTCAATTCGAATGAGACACTGTAGTAAAAACTGAGATACATCTCAAAACCTTGTCAGCGCGCGCGTGTGCTCTAAGGGAGCACGTGTACACGCGACGGTGTCGAGCTATTACACGCGAACTTCAAGAGCGACCTCCGAAGTTTTGCACGTGTCGGACCTACCGGCCGAGGCAACGCCGGAAGCGAAGCTGGCGCCATTTTGGTTACAGGACATCATGTAGCTTTTCACCGATGTACGTCGCTTGCCTTGAAATAGTTTATGGCTCGCCATATCGAGTTCCGTTTTGGATCGTGCCCGCAGATTTGGTATCCACGATAGCTCAAAAATGCACGTGACCTTTGTGTACGGTAAACTGCATCATATTTTTTTAAAAAATAATAAAATAGCAATTTTTAAAACTCAAGCTCTAGATAAAATTTTAAGGTCACGCCTGGACAGTGGTAACACCTGGTCAAGGAAACATGAGTCTGATGAATGAACTGGTGACTTCCGGTATGTAACGAAAACGTAGATCGAAACAAATGGCTGCTTAAGATTGTTTTTAATGTAGACAAAGCAATTTGGCATTGATGGACATGAAAAATCTATATGAACTATGCTGTAACTACAGATGTAGTTTAATGAGTTCATTCTGTTCAGCGAGCAGAAGTTGACGGGGTCAACAAGTCCACACTGTCCAATTACTCACGACTTTCCTGAACATGTAGGCAAACGCATGTACAAGCGTACCAGTCAAACTAATGAAACGTCATTTGCTGACGAATGCGACAATTCTATCCATGGTCTTTTGATGGTCCCATCTTACCGTATGGTATCCATTAAAAAAAAAATCTTAAAGTAACTAACTTCTGCGAAATGGCAATACACTTTCTCAGCAACAAATTCGCAGGATCGTAGCTGGCCACAAAACCCTCAAGGATTTACAAATATAACCGACCTTGACACATATTTTAAATAAAGTAGGAAAGTTATGGTTAACTTGCGGTGTGTTACCTCCGCTGCTGGTGGTGGTGGTGGTGATGATTCTGCAATATATTATCCTTAATACCGTAGATAATTCTAAATCGTCTGTTGCCAGACAGAGGGTGTTTTCCAAGACAGGACTGCTAACTGACGATAAGTGACTGACAGCCCAGGTCTAAGATTGTGGTAGCCAATAACAACTGCACACGTCTGGAATGCACCAGAACAGATCCAAGCAGTAGACCCCCCCCCAAATCCTGTAAACTCTTCTGTAAGTGTTCCAGTAGAAAATCTCCAGCTGAAAGATTGCTGTAAAATATTTACACACACACACACACACACACACACACACACACGTGTATGTGGATCCATCCGTACTTTCGTCAATCTCTTTATCTGTCTGTCTGTCTGTCTGTCTCTCTGTCTCTCTCTCTCTCTCTCTCTCTCTGAGATTTAACAGTACAATTTTCTTTCTTTCTATAACCAGTAGACAATTAAACCATTTAAAAGATATCTTATATACTATTAGATCTGTCTTTGCCGGCGTAGTTGACACTTTGTTATTAAGTTTTATTTAATAGTTAAAACAAAGGAACTAAATGTTTGAAAACGTTTTTCTCAAGTGTGAAATGCATCCAGAAGCTATACATTTATCGTTCGATATAATTATGTAAGGATTTTTAGAAGAAGGGTGAAGAAAGAAACAGAATTTGAAAGAAAATCACTTGCAATTACTTTATGGACGAAGTATTATATTTTATCTGTAATACTTATTAAATCTGCTTGACAGAAGAAAATAAAACAGACCCTAATAGTACTCAAATTTTCGAGTGTTCTTAATAAACATCAATAAAGCAAAATATAGATCTTCACATTATTATTTAAATTGCGGAAAATTACAGATCATTTCGCCGTAATAGCGTCTTCGCGTTGTTTCCTAAAGCATCCAGCAGCATTTTCCCAACAATTTTCCAACCTGAGTAGGGCCCCACTCGATTCTTTAACTTCCGGGTCGTGGACTTAATAAACATTAGATTTTCTTGAAGCCGCGCGGCCCACCCCACCTCGAAATGATTTGCACTTAATTGATATATTATTATTATTTTTTTTAATTGCAGATGAGTTCCAAACTTCCGCTCAGTGGCAGTTTAAAGACACCGCCCGTTGCAAAGTTTGGCCTTCGAGAAGTCGAGCCGAATGGAGACCACAGTCCTCATTACAGCGAACACGTGTTTGTCGATAGGCCTCTGCTAAGCATACGTCATACGCTGACGTTCTTTTGTTTGGCAGCGCCCTCACCGCGGAGTTCTCTACTCTTGATATTGACATGTGGTCCGCCCTTGGTCGCTGACGCTCCCTACAGCAATATTTGTAGTATGGTTACCTGGAATTAATGAGGTCTGCAATCCGTCAAACCTGTATTATTGTAATGACAGTTGGCTGTTTTCTGCTTTGAAACTAATTAGAATAATGTGATTTTGAGTCAAGTGAAGGATGTTCCAATTGTATAGCAATTCTCCAAATATGGAGAGTTGCAAAACTGCAAGTAAAGCAAGAATGGGTTTTAATTTTATTTTAATGGAAAGTCTAATTGAATGTTATAGCTAAAGCTGCACACCAATTTTGCATTCTATAGAGAATTTTCAGACAATGGCCAACCCCCCCCCCCCCCCTTGAAATTAATATATGTATAATAATTTTTTTTACAACTATATTAATCGTATTGTAATAGAACTGACTGACTTAACAAAGTTTGTTAATCTTTTTCAAACAGTTGTCTCTCTCTGTGAAATAAAGTATTAAATTCTTAGAGTCATTAAAACACTCCAGTGTTTTGGATGGTTGCTAGGTGATAAAAAAAAAGTATATTGATAGTTGAAATCTTCCTAGGCATGACTTTCCAAATTTTGTCCAAGTTACCAATTTGGTGAAATTTAAATTCTAAAAGCAAATGATTAGAGGGGAAATCTCTTTATTCCTTTATTATTTAAATCAATTCATGAAGATTAGGTAGAACAATATATGTTGCTTGCTTATAGAAATCTCTCTATACCCGGTTAGTACGAAGCTTATTTTTAGATCAATCTGTTCCAAGCAGTCTTGTAGTCTAAAGTCATATATTATCGATTTCTGAAGGTGAAGGCCGGAATGACTAAAATTCAAGATAAAGCAAACTTATAACTAATGAGGCAGGGAGTGAAATAGTGTTTTCGTTTCGTAATTTCCTATAAAACCATAAGAAAAAAATAATGTTGTATTACAAATTATAAATTATAATTATTTTATAATTATTTATAATTATTGTTGTATTACAAATTATAAATTATAAATTAATTTCATTTAGATCTGAAACTATACAACATAAACAGTTTTTTCAACGTTTATTACTTATTTCTACATTAACCATCAGCAAAATAGATTTAGATTATAAGCATGTGTCACATAATGGCTAATGTAGCATACACCCACCCTCCTCTAAAAATAGACTACAAGCAAACCTAACTCTAGAACATTAACCCTCATTCTCCACCCTCCCCCCCCCCCCCGAGTTGCTATTTACTTTATGAGAGCATTCCAAGCAGAGTCTTTACACGTAAAACGAATGTACAGGAAACGCATCAACTAATATGTCTATTTTGCTAGTCAACCCTATCTTCTCTAGCCCTGTTTTTATCTAGGGTTCCCACTTTCGGTTCCTGAGCTCAACAAATTTTCAACAATCATCCTCCATATTTACTAATTTCAACACTATGACACATCACGAGGAATGTTTCAGAATCTTTGTGTGCGTTACCTATGACACATCACGAGGAATGTTTCAGAATCTTTGTGTGCGTTACCTATGACACATCACGAGAAATGTTTCAGAATCTTTGTGTGCGTTACCTATGACACATCACGAGGAATGTTTCAGAATCTTTGTGTGCGTTACCTATGACACATTACGAGAAATGTTTCAGAATCTTTGTGTGCGTTACCTATGACACATCACGAGAAATGTTTCAGAATCTTTGTGTGCGTTACCTATGACACATCACGAGAAATGTTTCAGAATCTTTGTGTGCGTTACCTATGACACATCACGAGGAATGTTTCAGAATCTTTGTGTGCGTTACCCAAGCACACCACGAGGAATGTTCAAGAAATTTCAGGAATTATCGAGACCAAAATTAAGCCCAATATCCGTCATATTGGCTCTTTACTGTTTACTGATAAGTTTGATGATAAATGCTGGACACACACCAACCTGATCTGGTAGAGTACAGTAGTCACTGCAGTCTGAAGTGGATACAAGGTTTCACAAAATTCAAAAGCGCCACACACAAAAAAATGCTCCTTTCATAAGCTAATGACCACCTTTATGACTGGACTTCAGTTACGTCATAATGAAAATGATTAGAACATAGAACTATCTTTAACAAAGTAACTTTCGATCTATCTCCATTGGATGAAATTGTTATGAACAAGTATGAGACTACTAGTCAGAAAAAAACCCACTCATCTCCTTGGAACTGGTTAGGACCGCATCAGCAAGTTCTAGCATATTCTTTACCAGATTTGCTATTTTTACTCTGGCACTTATAAAAATATCATCATGAGCAGTACCCGAAGGTCATGACACATTGACATTTAACAAATTATATAACAACTACGTTCAGAAACAGGGACAGGTAAATTTACTCCGCCAGAGAGAATATGAGAGATAGGAGTGAGAGAGAAAGAAAAGAGGGGGAGAGAGAAAGAAAAGGGGGGGGGAGAGAGAGAGAGAGAGGCGAACGGGATATATGCATCGTTTGTAAGAGAAACAAGCAGATGGAAATAAAGAAAAAGAGGTAAGATGTCGTTGTTGTTAACGGGGGGGGGGGGGGGCGCATCTGGCTTTCGCGTGTAATGTTGGTGAGAGAGAGAGAGAGAGAGAGAGAGAGAGAGAGAGAGAGAGAGGAACGAGGGTGAGTTGGTGGATAATGACAGAATTTGAGAGAGAAACAGGTGGAAATAAAAAGAAAAAATCTATTGGTCAAAGTATGAAAACGACGAAAAGGAGAGGGGGGGGGGAATAAAGAAGGCGTTTGAGAAAAAGACAGATGGAAATAAAAGAAAAAGCTGGAGCCCGAGAGTGAAGGAGGAAAAAAAACTAGAGTGGGAGAGAAAGGGGTTAGGGGCAATGGAAGAGAACGAGAGAAGAGAGAATTTTTTCTTCTTTTATTAACTGGAACAGAAAACCTTTCTTTCTAATAGTCATGCAGTCAAAGAGCGCATTGTCTATCACAAGTGCATGTGTACGTCCGGAGCACAAAATCTCGACACCAAAACAAATGACCAAATCTTCTGTTGTTGTTTTATCTTTCATCCGGCATGTCGTTGGATAGAGAATGTGTTTGCGAACATAATTGTATTACCATAGATAAGCAGACTGGAGAGAAAAGGGAGAAAACTCTCATCAAATAGACGACGAACACACACAAAAATATCAGGTGCCTGATATTTCTGGGTTTTGTTGCAAAGACAAAATAAAATGTCCACGCACCTGCGATGGTGCGTGTTTGTCTCAGGTAGCCTGCTGTGTCGCACGTGCATTGCCGTAAACTAGTCTCATCAGCAGCATCCCTTATTATCCCGCTGAGGTGACTCCCTTGCGGTCTTTTGACGGCGAGACGAAATTTGATGTGTGTGTGTGTGTGTGTGTGTGTGTGTGTGTGTGTGTGTGTGTGTGTGTGTGTGAGAACAGGCTCGTGCTAGATGATATGGGGACATTTCGTTTCAAGTTCGGCTGTTCTTTTTTTTTAAAAGTCCCACGAAGATACATTTTTCAAACAAAGAGAAAAAAGTGTGATCTGTCCACGTGACCTTAGAATGACGTAATTACGCGATAGAGTATGATTATATCGGCATTGCGCTATGGATAATTATAGAATATTATATTACGCGAATTTTTGTTATAGAATTATTTCGGCGAACAATGTTTTCAGTGTCACAGACTGCGCAATCTTTTCGTTTTGTTTGTATGCAAAATGCAGTTTAGTCCACATATGCCCGGATGTAAATATCATTGTGGCATTAATCTGCCTTCTGATTCGGCCATCAATTGAACTATGATTTAGTTGAGTTCATATGGGGTTGTATGTTGTTCATTTGTTTAACAGATGCACAAATCTGCCGTGACACTTGAAACAACATATCGACTATCATTATAGTTTTATAATTATAATTAAAAGAGATAGCCAATATATGTTGTTTCAATGATGAATAAGTGATATATTAGCCATTTCTTTAGTTAGAATTATTTGACTTGAAGTTCAGATTTGTTATCGGATGAATTAAGATAGTTTGCACCATGACGGAAGGAATTCACGCAGAGAACTTTCCAATACAAGGGGACAGAACTGATGGGAGATTACTCTTAAAAGTTATCGTTCTCATAAACTATAATCGTTCACATTTTTAAATCCCCATTGGCGTGACGCAAACGTACTTCAGGGAGCTAGGTTGTCCTTGCTTGATACAGTATGTTGGGGAAGGTGTTGATGATTTTCCCCAGTTTTAGCTGATCTCGCAAACTGGCGCTAATATGGAGAAATAGATTGAGGTTCTGGAAGGGAGGCAATTGTGGATGCAAAATAATCCATCGATTTGATGAATGACCTCAGGCACACATCCACCATTTTCTGGTAAATTCTTTTCCTCAGTCGTTGCTTTCGTGTCCACAACATTGATTTGAGCCAATTTTCGCACTTCTTGTGTTGGATGAAGAGGTGACGTGACGTCAGATGGTAGATTTAACCATGAAAGCAAAACAAGTAAGAGCCCTGTCTGAGACGAACAGAAACATGTGACTGGACATTGGACAAGTACTGAGATGGGTTTGGTTGGACTTTTGGCCATTAACAGATACTATCAGTACTCTACCAGTCACGTATAACTTGAACCTTGACAAGGGAATGCCATTAACTGTTGTAAGACAACGCCAGCTTTTCATAATAATCCATTTTACCTAAACATTGACCTAGATACTTATGTAAGAGTACACAGTCTATTTGAAAACTATCTTGACACTTAAGTAGCTGTAAATCATTCTATTTGAACATAAGATACTTAAGTAATAGTAAAACAGTCTATCTGAACATTAGCCTAGATAAGTAATAGTTAGATACGCTACTTGAATATTAACTAGATACTCAAGTAACAATCAGACTTATCTCAACATTAACCTAGATAATTAAGTAAAAGCAAAATATTCTGATTGTTAACCTAGATACTTAAGTAACAATAAGAAACGTCTGTCTGAAAATTACCCTAGATATTTATGTTAATATATAAATATTCTATCTGAAAATTAACCTATATATTTAAGTAAAAATAAGATATTTTATCTTAACATTATTAGATACAGCAAAATAATCTACCGGAACATTAACTTAGATACTTACATAAAAGCAACATATTCTACCAGAACGTTACCTTTGATACTTAAGTAGCAGCAACACATTCTACCGGAACATTAACTTAGATAATTAAGTAAGACTAAAACCCTAAGTAATATATACACTAGGGTGGCCCGTAAGTCCATACCCATCCGCATGTCTTACGTATCCAGTGTATCTAGCAGTCCCTCATTCTCGCTGCCTCTATAATAATAATCTATATATAGCATAGTAGTTAAATTACGACATGTTTCTACTTCCCTATTTTCCCATGTCTTATACATACGCACATGCAAACTCGTACACATAAAAATACATCTACACACAAGTACACACACTCACACACACATCGACCGAGTTGAACATCTGCCCACCATACAGAGAACGTATCGAAATGAGACTTCTTTACAGATTGCGAGATAATTTCGCCATGACGTTTACACACATCTTTGAACCCTCTGGGTCGCACAATCCCTGTGGAACCCCGCTGCCAAAGTCGGTGATAAAAGAGATCCATCCGCATGATGAAAAAGGTCCAATCGTGCCATCCATCACTCTTGCGCAGTCACTCTTTTCCTTGCCAGAGGGTGGTAGTCTAGGGTGCAGATACCATAAGGTCACCCCACACACACGAACACCTCCAGTAAGGCTCCCTTAAGACAGTTTTGTTTGATTAGGACTGTTTAAGTATGTGGCTTTGATCATTCGCCGCGCCCGATACTACCACACCCAAGAAAAACGTAAGTCAAGAGGTGTCAAGGGTTCTGGAAGGCACACTAAATACATATATTAAAACTAGAGACTAGAAGGGAGACGAAATGCACATAGTAGAAGGTAGACCAAAATCTTATACTAGAAAGTAGATTAAATAAATAAAGTATTGGAAGAAACACTAAATAGTTACGCTAGAAGGTAGACTAAAGAAGTAATGTAAGGTACACTAAATAGTTACACTAGAGTCTAGAGTCTAGAAGGCAGGCTAAATAAGTAATGTACACTAAATAGTTACACTAGAGTCTAGAGTCTAGAAGGCAGGCTAAATAAGTAATGTACACTAAATAGTTACACCAGAAGGTAGACTAAATAAGTAATGTAAGGTACACCATATACATATACTTGAATGTAAGCCAAATGCACGTATACTAGTAAGTGCACTAAGTACTCGTTTATTTCAAAGTATGCAAATGCATATACTAGGAAGCTCACTAAAAACATTTCCGTGTACCAGAAAGAACACTAAAGTACATACACTAGGAGATACAACATAAGATTATAATCAAAAGAACATTGACGTTCACGTCACTTCACAACAATGTTTGACGAAACGTTAGTCACTCATTCAGTTATCATCGACATCGACATCAGGAGTCAAATTTAACAAATCAATCTATCTATCTATCTATCTATCTATCTATCTATCTATCTATCTATCTATCTATCTATCTATCTATCTATCTATCTATCTATCTATCTATCTATCTATCTATCTATCTACTTATCTATCTATCTATCTATCTACTTATCTATCTATCTATCTATCTATCTACTTATCTATCTATCTATCTATCTAAAATTAAGTTCGTAGATGTGGTTTGATGATGGAAACGATAGTGGAATTTCAGAGAGATAATTATAATCAAGGTCACTAACCTTTCAAAGATTGCAACTGTCTCTGGCACATTTGCAATCGTGATTTGCAAGTCTCTTTTTTATTAGATGACGGTCCAACGTACACCTCAGCACAGTTCATAACTATTCCAGAATCTTCGATGCGCTCACAAAGAAAACCATGAAGAATTGTCCAGAACTTCATATGTACTATCACAGCAAACCACGAGGAATACTTTAGAATCTTCATGTGCACTACCCAAGCACACCACAAGGAATGTTCACAAAAATTTTGTGAAATGTCGAGTCCAAACTTAAGCTTCAATTTCCGACCTATTGCCTCTTGAACAGAATTCACAAGAATCAGCTTGCAGGAAGGATCATGCTTACGGATAAGTTTGACGACAATGCTGGATACACCCCAACATGATCTGGTAATGTACAGTAGTCACTGTAGTCTGAAGTGGATACAAGGTTACAAAACATCAAAAGCCCCAAAAGACATGCTCCACCTCGGCAAAAATTAAATCTAAGGCAGTGATAAGTTTCAGGCATATTTCACCTCTAAACTCCTTTCTCTTAACGCACATTCTCAACTTACAAATCCTGCAACACTATTCATTAGCCTGATAAACACGCAGCAAAATAATATAGCATTGATCAAAATTTACCCAAGTATAAAGTACAACATAATCAAATTAGTGAACATTGAAATAATGGTTTGATTACATAAAGCATTCTCCAAGTTAAATCTGTTAGTCCACAGAACCAGAATCTGTATAGCGTATTGGCTCTGTCAACAGAGCCAGAATCATCAATCCGTATTGGCTTTGTTAATTTCACGTAGCCAGCATTCGTCAATCGTGTAGGCTTGGTTACGCCAACAGAGCCAGAATCATCAATCCGTATTGGCTTTGTTAATTTCACGTAGCCAGCATTCGTCAATCGTGTAGGCTCGGTTACGCCAACAGAGTCAGAATCATCAATCCGTATTGGCTTTGTTAATTTCACCTAGCCAATGTTGGCTAAATTACGCCAACAGAGTCACAATCATCAATGTAATGTTATATACCAGCGGACGCTTGTGTTAGCACTCAATGTCCACGAGACCTTTATTCAGCAGTCTTTTTGCCCTTTTCTGTATATTTTGTTAAAAAAACCCATTTACTTAAAAATATTTCTGTAGAATCCCGTGTAATTTTAGCCACTGCCACTAAAACATTTATTGTCTGTTCGTCACGGCGAAAAGAGGGCTGATGCTAGCCCTATTAATTTACATTGCTCTATGAAATAGGATTCTCTACAGTACCAGACAGCTAACGCACGCTTGATGGGACATGAAGACTGCAACGCTGGGGTAACTAATTGATAAAATTATGAATTAATGTTACCCGCAGGTTATATCCTCCCTTCTTTGTCAGCACAGAATACCCGATGATAATTTTGCACATTTAACAATATTCAATTTCAAGTAGTCGAGTTTATAACAGGAATTATGTTCAGCCAGCAATACGAAGGTAGTAAACAATCACCTTTACTGCGTCTGATGATAATGTTGCACATTTAACAATATTCACTTTCGAGTAGTCAAGTTTATAACACGATGATAATACTGCACATTTAACAGTATTTACTTTCGAGTAGTCAAGTTTATAACACGATGATAATTTTACACTTTTAACAATATTCACTTTCGAGTAGTCAAGTTTATAACGGGGGGGGGGGGGGGGGGGGGGAATGTTCAGCCAGCAATACAAAGTTAGTAAGCAGTCACCATTACTGTGTCTGATGATAATTAAACTCCACTGTACCTACCTTCCTACAAACCGATCAAATCAAAGTTTAAATTTTTTTACATTAAAATCTTATTTTACAGTTGTTCGTGGGGAACACCTCCAAGATACGTTCACCATAAAGTTTATTTCTCAACAGTTGAAGTCGCATTCTGTAGAATACTTGTGCACTTTACTGGACTACTTTTCCTTTCTTCATTTCTGAACTAGAACTCATGGCTGCATTTAGTAATCATTTCCATCTCCTGTCTTGCTAATACTTTTATTTTGCGTGCCATTCAAAAACACGACTTCTTAATTGGCATATGAAGTTGCCTGTCTTCCTTCTTTAGTTTCGCTGGTAGAAGTTTGCATCCATTTTCTCGAGTTGTATCCCCTTTGTCAGTCAGCACTCTTACTTTGCTCGTCGAAGGATATTTCTGCAGAATTTTCACTCCCTAACTTTCTGCTCCTCACCATCTTGGACTTGACCTTGAATTCATTCTTGGAATTTCATCTTCTTATACTAGAAGGTCGTGCACACTGTTTCCCCTTCATCGTCTTTGGCTAGCTGACCAGCACAATGCAAGAATTTCAATCTAACTTTAAAATACTTTCACAATGAATTACTTCACACCATGTACTATAATATAGTTAAGCTTACTTAGTAGGCAATGGCATGACCTAACAGCTCTATAATTTTCTAATCCACGTAGAATAAGAACGACGTCACACTCTACATTCACATACTCCCAGTAGTAATTTGTCTCTATAACGAATTGTCTTAACCCGTCCTACATTACTCCCAGTAGTAATTTATCTCTATAACGAATTGTCTTAACACATCCTACATTACTCCCAGTAGTAATTTGTCTCTATAACGAATTGTCTTAACACATCCTACATTACTCCCAGTAGTAATTTGTCTCTATAACGAATTGTCTTAACACATTCTACATTACTCCCAGTAGTAATTTATCTCTATAACGAATTGTCTTAACACATCCTACATTACTCCCAGTAGTAATTTGTCTCTATAACGAATTGTCTTAACACATTCTACATTACTCCCAGTAGTAATTTGTCTCTATAACGAATTGTCTTAACACATTCTACATTACTCCCAGTAGTAATTTCTCCCCATAACGAATTGTCTTAACACATTCTACAAATACACGTGCAGAGTAATTTTCCAGTCTATAGCGAATGGTATTCACACACTCTGCAAAAAAGCACGTGCACAGAAGCATTCCAACTCTCGGCATTGCTGACCTCTGACCTCTAAAAGTGCTGGCCAGAGATGTGAAATATTCTCGCTCTAGAAAACCAGCTGTCTACGACGAACTACGACGGTTATCAATGTTATCAGTCCTTTAGCCGGCCCTGCACTCCGGGGTGTTAGCTAATTAGTAAACCAAACTACCCTGACAAGAGATATTTCTCAAATTAATTTTCTCGCGAAAATATTCGTGTTACCATCAGTCACTGTGCTCTTATTTATTTCGGACACACGACACTAATAGGTCTTTCCTTGATTGCAACTATTAAGACTTCCTTGTCTAATGTCTGTCATGCTGTCTTTTATCTGGCACTAACAAAGGTGAAGACTCTTGAAGGATATGTCTGTCTGTTTCTCACTGTGTCTCAGGGATTAATTGCGTTCAGTTATATTTTACTGTCAACCACAAACAAGTCGTGACACTTTATTATGCGGCCTCACGCGCGCCTTGCAGCGAGTGCGGGATAAAGAGAATGATTTCATGGTTGATCTCTCACGCAGTCGACAGATATGCCATTATCTATTTAGCTAATGGCAGGTCTGCATTGCTCACTACAAAGAGGAAAACTTTACTTTTCGGGTTACACACATGAAATAAATTATTATTGTGTTTTTCTTTCAATCACGTGCTAGCATAAAATTCACAGTTTTCCTACATTCTTGTTTAATATTTTTTGGGTTTTTGACACAATTCAGTTTTCCTACATTCTTGTATAACAGTTTTGGGTTTTTTAACTATTCAGTTTTCCTACATTCTTGTTTAACAGTTTTGGGTTTTTGACACAATTCAGTTTTCCTACATTCTTGTTTAACAGTTTTGGGTTTTATAACTATTCAGTTTCGTACATTTCTCATTTTAAAAAACTTACAAAGAAATCTACACAAATTTTTAGTTCACGAAAACCTGAATGTCAGATATGTCGACAGATTAACGGAACGATAGCACACGATGAAAGTCATTGAAATATTGGAAAATGTCGAAATGAGCAAAGTTAACAAGAATGACATGATGGCGGCCAGGAGAAACAGAGATAAAACATGGAGTTACAGCAGCAGCATATGATAGCAAGAAATAGAGATATGAACATAGATTACGAGTAGTGACATATCATAACAGCCTGTAGTTTAAAAAAAAATGGAGATGTGAACATTGATTAACAGCTATGTCGCATGATAGCGGCCAATAGTTTAACAAACTGAGGAACGATCCATCGTTCAATTTATAATTGTACGATAAATGGTTACGGTTCACAATGACTGGACACTTAAAGATGATTTTAAGCAAATTACATTATTGTTCGTTCCTGCTTGTGAATGCGTAAGAACGAATACTTAAAAAAAATACGCTAATGAGAAGAACGAATACTTGGAAAGATGAGCTAGTGAGAAGAGCGAATGTTTGATTATTTAGGTTTTATAGTGAACATTTCATGCTATTACTGGTATTGCATGACTGATGTTTGGTAACCTTTAGCTGGGATTCCTTAGCCAAGGCTATTCTTATTAAATGTAAGCTGGTATTGAACGTTACCAGAATGAAGTCATTTATGAAGGATTATTTATATCCAGATAATTATCTTTCCTCTCACATCCCAGATATTAATTCCGTATTTGTTTTCTACTGTGTTGGGCAAGACTTTGTAGCGGTAGTTTCTTTACGTCATCAAATATTTGTGGTAATAAATATTAAACCCACAAATACTAACTGAACCACTTACAAGAAATATTTTTAAACATCGAAGACGTTACACACGCCTTTATGCATTTCTTGATCATTTAAACCTAACAACTCACTTTAACTCTCAAATAAATATATTTGCCAATTACTTTCAATGCTGACGTAAGATGTTACACACGCCTTCATGAATTTTTGTGATTATTTAAACCTAACAATGCAAAGAAACTACTCACTTTAACTCTCAAATAAATATATTTACCAATTACTTCCAATGCTGAAGTAAGACATGTAGAAGTGTAACAAGTTTAATTTCGATAATGGAAATAGGGTTCAAATAAAACGGTTTATTCCTGCGTTTGTCACGATGAAGTACCATACTACACGTTGTACAATCAATCCTGTCCAAGAAGGACTGCTTCCAGTTTAAATCCTGTTGTAATAATCCTCGTCTACTTCAGGCTCGAACTGTTTCTTGCAGTCCGTCTTCAAACGATTATCATCCACGCGATGTTACAGTCAACGCGATACAACTCCAGCATCCAACAACAACCTCCTAATGACTTTGTACGTTTCTGCAGGCACCAGATTGCCCAATCCTTTTGGCATCTTCCTCCTCGAGGCAATTTTGAACCAGAGTATGAAAACAAGAATACGGAACTGCTAACCATGACAATCTGTGGCAGAGTAAACTTGTGCCTGTCCCTATTTCTAAACTTAATTGTTATATAATTTGTTGAAGTAAAATGACCCTGACTATCAAAGACCAGGTTACAACGGATCCTGGAGTAGACTTTAATTTTTAATTTTTCTTCTGCACCTCCACACCCCCTCCCAGGACAGCAGCAGCACGGGGAAAAAGTATCTATGAATTTGAAACTTGAAATGTAATTCCCTGTGCTCTGCAGCTGTCCAAAATGGCTAAAACCAATTTTTTTCTTTTTTCTTCTTTTAAGTGGCATTGGACATTAACCTAGGGAATCCACTAGAATGTCTTTGAACAAAGCCAGAATTTTCCAACCATCCAACTACCTCCACCGACACGCTCCATTGCTCAACAGAAGCATCCACTCTACAGTCACCAAAAAGAAGACATTTTCAACTCCACACAAAGACCACAAAACAACTGTACTGGAACAAGCCAACAGAAAAGCTAGGAAAAGAAAACACCTGTGCAACCAGCCATCTATCTCCACCGACACGCTCCATTGCTCGACAGCAGCATCCACTTTACAGTCACCCAAAACAAGAAACTGTCAACTCCATACAAAGACCACAAAAAACTGTACTGGAACAATCCATAAGAAAAGCTAGGAAAAGAAAACACTTAAGCAACCAGGAAAAATAATACTTAAAACCATAATTAAGTATTTGGAGCTGTACACCACCACCACCACCAATGGCACGTGATCAAACACCACCACCACTGTTCTCTCTAAGGTTTGCTGGTTCGTGTGCAAAATCATATAAACTCGTGTGCAAAATTTTACAGCATCAATTTTTTGTGTGCAAACTTTTACAGCCCCCCCCCCCCCCCCCCCACACACACACACTCAGACACAAAAGCACACATACACGCTAATTATTTAAATTAAGCGCAAAACTTTAATAAAGGAACTATAATTAAATAATTATAATCATTAACATCACAAGAGTTCAATCAAAGCTATATTTATTTCTATTATTTATCCTGTCAAGCAACTAAATTCCAACACAGCAATTTCCAATGGCCGTCAGTAAGTTCTGGAGGTACTCTGGCGTCTGCCTTTCATGGAGATCCATCTTTATATACACATCATCAAGGTTGATCTGATGTCCATCACTATGATATGATTTAATCCTCATAAGCATCTCTAAATGTAACACTTCCAGCCTATTTATAGATTTTGTTTTTATAGTGTCTATTAGGATGAATTCACGCTCACAATCGGCGCCTGATGCAAAAGATGTAACTCTTCCAGCTTATTTCTAGATTTTGTTTTTTTAGTGTTCATTAGGATGAATCCCCGCTCACAATCGGCGCTTGATGCAAGAAATGTGGGGTAAATATCTAAAAAAAATGGCAATGTCGCCAAATTGTTCCTCGTTCATTACAAATCGAACAATCTCATTGGAAAGTCCGCATCATCCCACATTTCATTTTTTCTAAGAGCAACAAACCTTAAGTTACAATACTGATCCATAAGTTTCTGCAGAATGTCATCATAGGTTTTCCAGGAGTGCCGCATATCTGGAAACCAGTGCTGCAAGTTCTTCTCGATCGATATTAAAATCTGAAATGTTGACTAACGCTGATCTCTCAAAGATTCGCCATTGCATCAACTCACTTTCAGGAAAACGAAAGTCCAGGTGCGAACGTAGACATTCATACGAATCTTAGGATGGAACTCGTGTTTGTGTTCTCGACGTTTGCAAGCATTTTAGCGCAACCTCTTCGGTCCAGTGCTCATTATCACCAAGGTACTGGGCACGGAGCTTAGTGATCTTTGCTTTTACAAACTCGCATGCCTCGATGGTCGTAAGATTTTTTCTTTGTTTGTAAAAGAAAGGTTGGATCTTAACCAGAACATTGTAACTGTTGATAGTTAAATAACAATTAGATATATGAGGATTTGTTCCAGCCTTCAAAAACAAATGGAGTGTAATGATTATTATTATTTCAAAGTGATTGTGTAAGGTCATCTGTTTTATTTACGAGATGAAGGATAATAAGAAAACCTCCTCGCAACCCGAAGAGCTATTAATAGACAGTGTATCTGATGCTAAGTATAAAATTACTTCACATTTGTACACCCCAATTACAAATGTCAGTCATGTGGAAAGAAATACAAGGTAATTGTTCGGGTACTTTTGATAATGAGTATCGTAGGTTCACCAAGAAAACTGACAGAAGAGTAAAGATGATTTCAAGTTGCACTGAATTGCCAGTAGAGTATTGGGTGGAATATATCATCATTAATAAAACGAGTTGCAGATTCCAAAGTCAGAAGGCAGGCAAGAAGTCGGATGACTTCACTGAACTATTTCTGGTATAAGGAAGTTACTGGAAATTGCTACAATTGCTATTCTGCTTGAGGGTACCAAATATGGTGAAGACATCCAAGTTAACCTCGAGAGAATAGCAGTAAATCTATGTCCTACATATGTGTGAAGGAAACACATGGAACTGACATAATAACGGCAGACAATAAACTTGTGTCTTTGTTATAAAAGCCCATAAAAGCAGCCCTACATCAGGTTACATAGAAACTATTATCACTTATCTCTGATAACTCCATTTCTGTACTCTGATAAGAACTAACCTGTGATTTGTATTGAATTGATGAATTGTATATTTTTTGGATAAAAGATTGTGTAGTACAAAAAATATTAAAATGTGGTTTCATGAAATGTTGATGTCAAATAATCTTTTCTTTGTATCTGTTATCTGTATAGTTGATTGACGATTTAATAAATGTATTGACCTTCCTACACATATTGATAAATGTATGTTGGAGAAGAAAGTAGGTGGATGGAGGCTTGCTAAATATAGGTTAATGACGGATTTGTCTTCTCTTTTAGTAAGAAGTTTTCCACCTACAGAATATTGTGTGACAATAAATGTTGTCTTTAATGTTGTGGAAGAGAGAAAACATTTACAGTGCCCGAATATCCGCCATGTGAGAAAGACGAGTGGTGTCTGCTGGAGAATTATTACTAACATAAATTAAGATTATATATTTTATCGTCATTGGTAATTAGTTATGGACGATTAATTAATTAATAATAATAACTATTAACTAGGTGATGGTGTCTTCACAAAGTCATTTAGACATTCGAGTCCAGGTACTCACTCACTCGATAAATCAACTGACCAATCAATCACCGTGACACTGCGGCTATGAAAACAAAGACCAAACAATACAACACCTCTGACTAGTGTTTACCTGACAAAAATAGATCAAAGCAAAGATAATACAACCAGTAAAAATGCATCGTCTTCATGGTGAAAAAAACAAAACACAAGAGTAATATAACTTATCTAATATCTAACCTTAATAACTTCCAATAATTAAATATTAAAAAAAATTAATAACAGAGAAGTTAGTGTTAGGGTGACAGACAACCGTGACAAAATTAAGTGTGCCATTGTGTTACAAGCATTGGGTTGTCATGAATAATTAATTATTTCATCAGTTTGTTGGAAACATTCTGTCAAGAATAAATAATTAGATGATGAATTGATTGGAAGCGGTTATGTCACTTTGGCCATAGATCTGGGTGTAAAGTTTGGCCTTAGCTCTGGGTGTAAAGTTTGGCCTTAGCTCTGTGTGTACAATTTTACCTTAGCTCTGTGTGTAAAATTTTACCTTAGCTCTGTGTGTAAAATTTTACCTTAGCTCTGTGTGTAAAATTTTACCTTAGCTCTGTGTGTAAAATTTGATCTTAGCTCTGTGTGTAAAATTTGACCTTAGCTCTGTGTGTAAATTTTGACCTTAGCTCTGTGTGTAAAATTTGACCTAATAATTTTCTAGAAATGATACTTTACTCGATACCATTGTATACTTTTTTCTTTCTTTAAAAAAAAGAAGTGCATATGCATTATCAAATGACTAGAAAGGGGCAATGAGCGATGTACTTTATTAGATTTTGTTTGGATACTGTTAATACAGCGTTTTAAATTTATGGCTAAAATTAGCAACTGTAACAGGATCAGTTCCAGTTCCATTTGATACACGTTACAGAAAATATAATTCTTAATAAATAAATAAACGTTGTCTTGATGTAACATACAATAAACTACACTTGATTAAATAATAAAAATCAATAAACGTTGAAATTCAAAGTGCTTACAATCCGTGAGTCATATGGCCTGCTGAAGTGAATACTCTTTCCGTCCTCAAGACCCGATGGTGCTCGCCGGGTGGGCGGAATCTCATTTCAAACTTGTACTCCAAATTCAAACGTTTGTAGTCAAGTGCTAAGCATATAACAGTCCTCACATCAAAGGGAATAGTACGGGGAGCAGATGACATATAGCAGCCTGTCACCCACCCGATTCGACTGCACCCGAACGGATTCCTGGACCACGTACCCGTCAGCCCAGCACACCATTATGTGACCCGTTGTTCACCCCTACCCCCACCCCCCACCCCAGCGCCAACACCTCGACTAAACTGCGAATGATTTCCTACTTAAGCATAACTAAAGGTCGGAACGACAACGTCTCTCATGCGTAACCATGGCTCAGGTTTTCCATGCACGCTTTAAGTCTGTCGTAACCGTTAGTTAATATTTCCTTTCTCACTAGTTTTTCTTTGATGACAGCCGCGCGCCGGCCCTGATCTGTTTGGCCTCCTTAGATGAGACCCTACTAGTCACGGCTGAGTGACTTCCATGCGATACACCTCTTTTCTTCCAGGGCGATTCTTTTCATCGCCAGGAAAACATCAGCCCAGCATCCCACACATGACGCAAGTTCGTGTAAAGTTCTACCAGTACCCATGTGGGAGGGGTATAGGCGGAGGCGGTGGGGGTGGTGAAGATTAATAAGTAAAACAAAGTGATGGAAAAGTAGTGCGAAATATCGAGTACCCCCTGATCGTATGGATAACGGTCCGTGTGCGCTATGTTCTTGATCGGTCTGAACTATAAAACTGGCCGTGGAGTTAATTGCTTCTGTTCACCGTCGTTGACGTCACCAGTAATTTTAATTACTTATTTTTTTGGTTTGGGTAAGGAGAACAGATTGCGCATGTAGTTCCTTTGAAGTGTCTATTAATCTCCTCCAGCCAACAGGTGACCAGTGCAGTGAAAGCCGTCGCTTTAATTGCAGTAAGGTTATATTTATATATTATCACATAAGTCTTCTGTGTGTGAAATTCAGGAAGAATAATTATGCTGCATAAAATTTTAAAATCCCGTTTTGGAGAGAGAAAATGAGAGGGAAGGAGGGGGGGAGAAGAAAGAAATGTAAAGAGAAATAGAGAGACAAGGGGAGATGAAGCGAGACGGGGCGGGAGACAAATAAAGAAAGAGAGAAAGAAAAAATGGAGAAAGGAGATGAGAGAAAGAAAGAGAGAGAACGGGAGAGAAATAGATTAAGAGAGAGAGAGAGAGAAAGAATTGTGAAAGAAAGAGAAAGAAAGATGGAGAGAATATGAGAGAGAGATGAAATTATTTATTCATGGAAACTTGAAGCTGTAGTTCGAAAATTATTCACTTCTCACCGAATTTCTACCAGAATGCACTGAAGTTCACTATGCTCTCTACACAATAATCAGATAGTCACATGCAGCACACTGAAAAAAAGGACAGCACTGCCTCAAACTTTCTTTTCTTTCTTGGCTTAGGATGATGGCAGCGTTCGGTCTGGGCCGATTGCACTGCCTGGCATGAGGTGTGCCGCTGTTGAGAGGGTTGTAAGTGATGAAAGAGAGTTGAGGGTTGTTGAAAATAAGAGGTAGAGTGGTGATGATGACCGATGGTCGGTGGGATTAGACTACTTAGTTCAATGTTATCCCACTAGAGGGCGCACACTACTTGGAATACTTAGTTCAATGTTATCCCTCTAGAGGGCGCACTCTACTTAAACTACTTAGTTCAATGTTATCTCACCACAGGGCGCACACTACTTGGAATACTTAGTTCAATGTTATCCCTCTAGAGGGCGCACTCTACTTAAACTACTTAGTTCAATGTTATCTCACCACAGGGCGCACACTACTTGGAATACTTAGTTCAATGTTATCCCTCTAGAGGGCGCACTCTACTTAAACTACTTAGTTCAATGTTATCTCACCACAGGGCGCACACTACTTGGAATACTTAGTTCAATGTTATCCCACTAGAGGGCGCACACTACTTAGACTACTTAGTTGATTGTTATCCCACTAGAGGGCGCACACTACTTAGACTACTTAGTTGATTGTTATCCCACTAGAGGGCGCACACTACTTAGACTACTTAGTTGATTGTTATCCCACTAGAGGGCGCACACTACTTAGACTACTTAGTTCAATGTTATCCCACCAGAGCGCGCGCACGCGAAACCTCTAGAAGCGAAGCTTTCTGTAGTATAGTGTGTCTCGAGTTCACGATCCTAGTAGAATGTTCACGCTGACTCCAGATCCTAGTAGAATGTTCACGCTCACTCCAGATCCTAGTAGAATGTTCACGCTGACTCCAGATCCTAGTAGAATATTTTCTGAGTAGAAACTTTGAGACACTGACGAGTATATATATATATATCCGACATCTGTGTTAGTAAATTAGCTTGTCTAAGTTATAATGAATTTCGATTAGCTTCACTGTCTAATTTCTACCGTAACAGAGCGCGATTCTATGTTGTTCAGGTAGTTTTACCCATTTTTGCCTGAAACGTAAGAATTCTTTTACAGTTTCTACAAAGTTTTCATTCGTCCCTGACCTTGTAAGTATTTGTGCTTTTCTTTTATATTTTCTCATCGACTTTTCGAAAAGGTCGGGAATTGAGAGTCTTGTATCAGCCGTTCTGTGATTATTAATGTTAAAAATATCATTTAAATTATCAAATTACTTGTATCACCTGACGTCACTGAATTGTGAGTGGAACGCATGGTCAGCCACGTTAGGGTTTTAACGTCTAAAATACCCCAGGCCTATGTTCCAACCATCATAAGCGGGTTCACGTTATGAAAGTTTGACTAAATTAATGAAACTTTACTATGGTAACCCAAGAAAGATTTCTTGGTTATTAAGGGATTAGTTCATTTACAAACTTCTTTACTGAAGCTTATGTAAGCATGTCTATCTATCTATCTATCTATCTATCTATCTATCTATCTATCTATCTATCTATCTATCTATCTATCTATCTATCTATCTATCTATCTATCTATCTATCCATCCATCCATCCAGGCTAAACTAATCTATCTATTTAATCTAATCTAATCTATCTATTTAATCTAATCTAATCTATCTATATATCTATCCATCCATCCATCCATCTATCTATCTACTTCTCGGATTTCAACCATACAATAAGGAGAGCAAATTCAATTTGATTTTTGCTATTTGGCAAAGATGACCTCTGATTTATAACCATATGAAGTTTGTATTTTTATTTTTGTTATAACGCATTTTTTCATTTTGCAATAGTACTACAATAAACAGCTACAGATATACTGCCCATCGTGTCTAAAAATAGTTTCGCGAAACACGCAGATCATTGTGAAATGAAAGACTTTGATGATAGGCAATATTCCTACAGAATGGGCAATCAAAGGAGAGTGCGCACTATTTTAAATGCGCCCAGTCTCGCGCGCACACGTCACAATACAGGCACGTGCACAAATTTCTTCTCACATTACCAGCACATGCACACATTAAAATGTACCCGAATTGCTTGTCTTTCCTCAACGGTCTGTTCAAATTCTCTTTATTTTTTATCTCGAACATCTATGTACTCGAATTCTGTTTGTCCTTTCTTGAAAATCTACTCGAATTCTGTTTGTCCTTGGGAAAATCTACTCTCATTTTCCTTGTCCTTCAAACAGCTCTTATGAATGTTTACCGTTGCTCAAACAAATGTCCCCATTTGCGCACTTCTCATGGGTATTCGTGCGCGCACAAACGCACACACACAACATTACAAAAAATAACCACCACCACCCCTCCAAAAAGATTGTCTGCTCGATGCTTCCTCATTCCTTGAACGCACGAGGCCTCTTGAGCCACGTGACCAGTCTAGATGCACGCGCACAAAAAGCGGTGTAAGGCGACAGCCGCTGGCCTCTTCTTTCCACAAAACTGGGAAGCGAAGAGAACAACGCGAGGTGAAGGTTGAATGACACGCTAACGCCTTGCATATGGAGACTTTTGTTCAACAGCCAAGAGGTTTCCGTCTATTGACTTCGGTCGTCTGTGTACACATCAAAAAGAGTTTTTCTAGAGAAGAGAACAACAACGCCCCCCCCCCCCCCCAACAAAAAAAAAATAGAAAGAAAAAGAAAATCAGATACGTCCTCAATTAAATTCTTTATCCTGCCTTTCTTTCTTTTCTGGACGAAATCGTGTTGTGTTTTTATTTTCTCTTTCTAAAGTTCATGTATTTGATTCATTTCTATTTCTTTTCTTGTAATTTTCAGCCGATATTGCTGTCGATGATGTTTGATCTCCATTCTTTTTACTTTTCCTATTTCCTTCGTTCCATTCTACATTCCTCTCTCCATTTCTTCTCTTCTTTCCATTCATCCCTTTCTCCCTTTCTCATCTTCTTCTTTCCATTCTTCATTCCTTTCTTCCTTTGTTCCTCTTTTATCTTTTCTTTATTTTTTCCTCTTCTATCTATCTTATTTTTCCCTCTTTTATCTTTTCTCTATTTTCTTTTCCTCTTTTATCCGCTTTCCTCTTTCCTACTATTTCTTCTTTTACCATGCTCTCTCTCACTCTTCTTGCGTGTGTGCGCGCGTGTGTGCGTGCGTGTGTGTGCGCGCGCGTATGTGTGTGCGTGTGTTGTGAGGAGAGCGAGCGAGAATTATGAAATTATGAAATAGAGGAAGGTTAGCAGTTAACTCTAAACAAACACACAGGCGCACGCAAATGCTGTCGATTGATGAACTGTAAAAGGGGCGATTACCCTCTGTGTACTAGGCTTGCACAAAACGGTACTTCAAGTGCAGAAGTTGACGAAATAGTATGATGACGATTGATCGTGCAGGAGAGCGGATGCATGAAGCATGAGAGATGACAAACAGGATTGTGATGACAACTTAAACAGGCAGGCATAAGAGGATTAGTGAAGCGATGTTATGTGCTGTGATGGGATTGTAAAGAAGTTACTTGAAAAGGTAATGATGTCGACTGATGGTGCGGGGGGTGGGGGGTGGGTGTTGGTGTCAAAGAGGATTTATGATGTGTGATGTGAAGGGAGGTAAGTGAGCTGTTTGTGTGTAAGAATGGACTTAACGGTAATAATGAAACCTTGTGGAGAAGAGACGACGGACCATGAAATAATGTGAAACATTTTATATAAAGCGGAGGAAAAAGGACGGTTAAGTTGAACGGCTGGTTTCAAAACAAAATTAAAAAAGCCCTGTTAGCATTTGATAGCAAAAATTACCAAGTAAATAATTATTTGATGGAAGTCGAAAACTTTTGCAAAATAAGAACACTGTTTTAACGTCAAAAGTAAATGACCGCTGAAGTAAGAACACTGTTTTAACGTCAAAAGTAAATGATCGCTGAAGTAAGAACACTGTTTTAACGTCAAAAGTAAATGATCGCTGAAGTAAGAACACTGCGTTAACGTCAAAAGTAAATGATCGCTGAAGTAAGAACACTGTGTTAACGTCAAAAGTAAATGATCGCCGAAGTCGATGACAGGGCATGCAATTTATTATAATTAAATCTTCACGTGATGTTCATCGGCACACATTCGAGCAAGTACGCACATATACACTATGTAAAGACAGCTGTACACAACTGCATCACTCCCTCTACCTTATTTTTAACTCTCACATAAATGTATCCAAATCACAGTTACACGTACAAGTCATAATTAAATTCTAGATCTGTGATTACAACTCCTATGTTGTAATTTGTGTTTTCAGCACGATGTTTAACCAAACTGTTGGCTTCAAAACTAAAACGTTTCTGCCACCAAAGCTTAATTTTCCAATAAAATATAATAACACTTAAAAACAGCTTAAAGAACTTATAGGCAAAGGTCATTTAAAGAAAAAGTAATATTTTTCTTTTGTTTTTAAATACAGATTATTTGTAGTACTATAAGTAGAGTTTGTGTGCTTTATGACCTTAATTAGATTATACACTTTGTTTTTCTATTTATTTACAGGATTAGTGGATGTTTTCTCATTGTCTTAAAAAAATAATAAATGATAATATCTTGAAATAATGTGTGAAATTTTAGTTCTGTAAGTCGAAACTTTCCGTAATTTCTGCCTATACTGATCTATATCATTCTCTCCCTTTTCATCTCCTATGTTATTTCCCCTTGGTAGTCCGGATCCGAATAACTGTCCTACATATTTTTTTCGTCCGTCACTTCTCTCACATCCCTCTCTCTGGTTCCCTCTCTCGCTGTCTCCAGCTCTTTCACTCTGTTTCCCACTCTCCCTCACTGTCTCCCTACCTCAGTCTCCCATTCTCCCTCACAATCTCCCTACCTCAGTCTCCCATTCTCCCTCCCCCCATACCCCTCTTTACTTTCCTTTTTATTTGTTCAACTGATTTATCATTAAACTTCAAGACAGTCAACGTTCAAAGGGAGAGAACTTTTCAGAGCCGATACGCGTGCAGAGAACTATCTCATAGAGGAGTGTTGCTCTCAGCACTGTTAAGCCATGGTATCAGATGTTGACAGTCGGACAATGACATCGTGCTATCGTTGTAATTATAAACCATCTTGCATAACGCTAGCCACTTTTTGCTTGTTGACACCACACACACGCACGCACGCACGCACGCACGCACGCACGCACAGTGCGCGCAGTCCTTCCACCCAGAACAACCTTTTGGCACAAAGTCGACAGATCGAAGGCTCTAACAGAAAATTCCCATCGGAAAATTGTTAAGTGAGACAATGCATTTGTACCTTGCTATGCAGCTGCAATGTTGTTGGGATTTTTGTGAACCCAGTCCAGGATATTGCTTGGCTTCATTTACGACATCTGTGGCGAGCGCAGCTAGACGTTAGTGTTGAATGCCCGATTAAATAAAATAAGAATCGCCGACGGTGGGGTAGGATTCTATGGTTGCTCTATCTTCTTAGAGGATTTAGTTCCTTATCTGGCCTTGAGGGTGGGGCGGCCGATGGGGCCCCGACACACGTAGTTGATAATTGGATAGTGCTAACTTAAATTTGCCATCAACCACTAATGATAGTTGTGCCTGGCATGTCACTCAAAACCGGTAGCATTCTGAGCTGTGCATGCGCATAGAAGACTTTTAAATACAAATTATCATATATAAAATCAGTAGACTGGGATCAGACTAATTAACTAACATATGAAGGAACGTATTACTACAAACATGTCAGCAAAACTCAATACTTACAAAATACTTACACGAAAACAATGCACGGCAGCTATACACACACACACACACACACACACACACACACACACACACACACACACACACACACACACACGCACGTATATATGCATATACACACTAACGCATAATTTTCAATATATACGCAGTCTGACACACACATTAACCGTCTTCATAGTCCTACTCTCAAACACCATTATAAGCATTATCACATCGTGACGCCATTAAACACAGTCAAACGAACATTCTCAAACACCATTATATAAAACTCCATCACACTCTCACGTAGATAAACTCACACTTTCACCTACTTTAATATTCACACACAATCATCTCGTCCTCATCGTCCACACATCACTCACAGCAGAATCACAATCTCGATAATAATACTCACCTCTCACACAAACATTGACACTGAATCGCACATACTCATGCGCAAACAGATCTATACAGTCATGCACACTAACATATAGCCTCACACACTATTATTACAAAAACTCTTTGCACACGAACAGTATCACTCACAAAATGCACACACACAATCCACAACCGATAATATAACCTCGTCACATACCATCTCTCTCTCTCTCTCTCTCTCTCTCTCTCTCTCTCTCTCTCTCTCTCTCTCTCTCTCTCACACACACACACACACACACACACACCACACACCTTCTCGTCCCATTCACATTTTATATATTAGAAATGTTAGAAATGACACAGGTACTTATATTGTAACAACAGTAGCGCTAGTTGTAGCATCAAGAATAATAATAACGACACCAACATTACTAATTCTCCTTTTACTCAAGCAGAGCAGAGTTAAGAACTTTAATTGTTTTCATTTTAAGAAGGTTCCCCCCCCCCCCCCCGCCATTCCATTTCAAGCTGGAGACTGGCTTACAAAGTCTGCTGAGCAAGAACTATCCCTGGGATAGTGGATATTCAGAAAGCAGGCACACACTAGACTTATACACAATATAAACACAAAGAGTCAAACACATGTACGCACATAAGTACGCACCAAAACGTACGCACAGAGTTTACACATAGACACACTAAAACAAGTGAATGAATGAATTATAAAATTCTCTGTGCGCGGTGAATGTGTGTGTGTGCGCTTGTGAGTGTGTGTGATGTAGTCAATAATAATACAGTTTATAAATAAACGAAATGAGACGAATAAAGAAGTTTTAACTTGGGGCGCTAAATTGTTCCGGGTCACAGATTGCTAGACACGCTCGCATTAGAGCATGAATTATTTTCTTTTACTCACTGTAAGTACACACTTACAAACAGACCAACGTCAAACCGTGCTGGACTGAGGACTGTGTCACCGGACTCATGTCTGACTTCCTTCAGGCTTCACGTAGTTCTCTTACGCAATCGACGTTGACGTCATTTTGAGACGTCATTTGATCGACGTAAGATCTGTTTTTGTCTTGTTTTTTTTTCTCTTTAAATAAATTAATTTTCGTTTTAATTATTTTAAAAAAAATATATAGTCGGACCGATTCTTGTTGGCAAATAGACGTAAATCGATCTTGAGAAAAGATGTACATTTTCCATTATTCCTTGTAGTGACGTCATTTATACATTTCATTTCTCGTTTATATGTCTGGCAACCTTTTAAACTTTACGGACACTTTCTTTTCTTTTCTTTTAAAAAAACAAACAAACTAACAGCCTATAGAAAATTATTTTTGGGCTAACTTATTTATCTTTAGCTGGTTAGCAACACGCTGGATGTTTCAAAAATGGTATATTCGAGAAATAGAGAGCTTGTCTAAATGACGACCCAAGTGGTTTGAAGGTAGCTTGCGAGTAGGGAAAGAGGGAACCAAAGAGGGAACCAAAAAGGGAACCAAAGAGGGAACCCAAGATAAATTCATCAGTAGTGTGTGCTTCATGCATAAATTGTTTCTGTACTTAACGCTTTCGTTTTCATTTACGCCAATATTTTTCAAATTTACTTTCAGATTCTTTCTAGGGTGTCCGCAAAACGCATTCTGACCTTCAGTTTAGAAGTGAAATGTTTTGTGTCCTGTTTCTCATTTGTTGACTTATTCGATTTAAAATGTTGAAGTTTGGCAAAAAAAGAGAAAGTATAGTAGTCAGTTGATGACAAGCAATAAATAGCTTTGTATTATGGTTGTCGTCCTATACAAGTCGGTGCATCGTTCTTCACCCTCCCACCCCCATTTTATTCCTCCTCCTATTAGTTCAGTTTGAATGACGAAAATTACACATCTAAGGGACATAATACTGAGGGTAGATTAGAGTCTTTACATAAGCTAGATTATTTCCTCAATTCATTAAAATCTCTGTGCACATAACTTACTACTGAGAGTAGATTATATAGCATTACTTCAGATGGGACCGTCTAGGGGACTTAATACTGAGGGAAGATTAAAGCCTTAATTCAGCTGCGCACGTCTAGGGGAGGTAACACATAGGTATATTACATGCTTAATTCAGCTGTGCATGTTTAGGTAACGTAATACTGAGGGTAGATTATATCCTTAATTCAGTTAACAAGTGCCTTATTTTCTTCTCCCTCCACCTCCCACCCCCCAACACACACTCATGCCAACTTTTCTATCATTCATTTCTTTTTTCTTTCTTTCTTTCTTTCTTTCTTTCATTCAAAACTGAAATGAATTTTTAAAAGTTCTATAACATTAATTCTGTAATTGCATTAACCACAACAAAATAAATTAATTTTATAAAGCAACGCAAGAAACAATGAAAAATCCGGATCGAAAATACTTTAAGAACAGCTGTATCAAGAATTACGTGTGCCGGGAGGGACACATGGTACTTACCCCGGGTAGCCATACGTTCTCTTAAAAATCTTTGAATACAATAACCACACAATTAGTAAGCTATGACGCAATTCTTTATGCAGCTAATTGATTTTAAAGATGTTGACATCACAGTTAGTAGCCTAGTGATTTTAAGATGATGATATTACAATTAGTAAGCTATGACGTAATTCATTATACAGCTAATTGTTTTTAAGATGATGATATTACAATTAGTAAGCTATGACGTAATTCGCTATAGATCTAAGTGATTTTAAAGTAAGCTATGACGTAATTCATTATACAGCTAATTGTTTTTAAAGATGATGATATTACAATTATTATCTATGACGTAATTCTTTATGCAGTTAAGTGTTTTAAAGTAATAACATTACAATTAGTGAGCTCTGTACAAGGATGTTAGTGTCCTTGTGTCGTGTAGATATTATAGCGAGTAGTTGAAATAAATTACATATAAATGGGTGTGGGATGATAGTGTTGGAGGTGTGGATGTGGAAGGGACCACTGAAACGAAATATTTTTGTCATGACTCGCTACCACAGACAACCCCCCTCTGTCCTCCAGAAGTCTTGCCAATTGGCAATCTGTTACATTTCCAGACAAGCACACATTGCAGTTTCGCACACACTGACTGAGTCGCTTACAAATGCAGGAAACACGACATCTTGCACTTTTTGAGTGTTGACACGGTTGGAAACTGCACAAATAAGAAAACTTGCGACAGTTGTGGACCCGGCCCATCGAGGGGCTAACGGAACAATAGCAGCGTCATAATGAGACCCACCCCGCCCCTTGCCTCGATCACCGCACTCGTTTCCTAGCGCCTCACACGCTCCGCGTTCCCACGCTACCACGCGCGCAGCAGACGACACAGCTTGTTAATGTTTAGTCTTGTATCCTTCCGCGTGAATCTCAAAGTAATTAAGACACACGCAACTATGCGTAATTATTTAAGCACATTAAAATAACTGAATATTTATTTTCTATGCTGATAGACGGTCATAAAAGTTATGCGCAAAACTATTTGAGCAGATCTGTGAAATGGAACTACATTGCCTGCGTGATGAAGTGCAAGTGCGATGAGGCTTAGGGAAAATCCATAAGAGTGCTGAGTGGACCCGCGAAGTTTCATTCAATGATAAAAGGCTGGTTTCTGTTTTGACAGCGTTCACGGCAAGACCTGTGTGACTGTGTTTACCTGGAGTACGTTAACCTCTGCCGACTGATTAACAAAATGAAGGTGAGTCGATGTTTGTTGGTTTGCTGGGGGGCCATATGTTACTCGTACTTCCAACTTCGCTGGCCCATCCTGTGGCTATTCAATGACAGCTGTTGGGCCAAGTCTAGGGTAGCGGACAGGGCCTAACGCGCGAATGCTTATGCAGCATAGACAAGGATGTTTTCAACAGCTGTTTGAAATGTCACACACCTCTTAGCGCGCGCTGATTTGCATATTACGCTGACTTTGTAATCTGAGTGTAACATATGTTACCCGTTTTCTTTGCTACGTACTGCATAATTCATTTTTAAGGCATGTTTACTTCGTACAGGTATTAGAGGGTATAAATTACTTCGAAGAGAAGTTCCAACATATGGTATAATCGAGAAATGAGTCTACCCTACTTTGGTGTTAACTCTCTTCCCTGACGGGTACCTGTCTCCCCTGAAGGTTAACTAAAACTACAGGGAAAGCAGGAATAATACAAAGTGAAGTGAAGATATATTTGGGGACAGTGTGTGGATGAATGGAACTGCTTCTTCTTCTCTCCTCCCCCCTCCCCTACTACAGAGTCAAGAGTATGACTCACATATTTCTCGAATGACTTAACCAGTGCTGCCTTAAACATATGGTTTTCAGGGTATGGAAATACAGTCCTTCAGTTATTTATTTTTTGTTTGCTTTGTGGTTGTCGAGGCTTGCCTAATAAAATATAACACGATTAAAATAAAAGTGGGGGAGGGGGGAAACAGCAATGTTCATTTTTTTCTGACACAGCCTCTCTAAACCGTCATATTTCCTTCAGTGGTTTTAAGCTTTCTTTTTTTTTTTTTTTAAAAGTATGCATGCAACATATGTTAACTGTTTCTAGCAACCAATGGAAACATTTCACAAGGCATGTCAGTGTTAGACGGAATGTAGCTTGTGTGATGGTATTCATATATTGTTGTTCAGTTTTGTTGAATAGATATTAGCGCGGGTATGTAATTTGTTGAACAGATATTAGCGCGGGTATGTACCAATTCTCATTCCATCGCCTTGTGTGGTGCAGTACGTGGTATTGTTACGGGTGCAAAGCGTCAAAGTTCGCGGTTGAAGATGAACAGAGTCGAGCATGAATTCACGGATCTATTCTTAGAAAATGTCGTCACTCAGCTCTCAGATCCAATCGATCACGCCATCCACAGCTAACCGTCAAATACTCTTGCGAAAAAAAAAAATATTAAAAAAAATTGGCATGACGTCTGAGACTGATGGAAGGGCTATGTGCGTAGTGAAAACCTACACTACGACGCGACGTCATACAGTTCTTGATTGACTTACTTTTACATGCCATTAAACCCATACTGTATTATTACCATTACGGGCCAGTAGTTCATACTGTACTATTAAAGCACTATGGGTCAGTATGCCTATACTTTACATATTACCATTATGGGCCAGTATACCTATACTGTACTATTACCATTATGGGCCAGTATACCCGCATTGCACTATTCCCGTTATGAGCTAGTATACCCACACTGTAGTGTTAGCACTATGGGCCAGTATATCCATACTGTACTATTACCGTTATGGGCCAATATACATATATACAGTATTGTTACCAAAATGGGCCAATATATCTATATTGTATTATTACCAGAATGGGCCAATATACCTATACTGTACTACTCTAGTACTTCACTGTTCAGGAGGACTTTTAGTTTTTGACTGAAACAGGTGGATGCGTTAGTGGATTGTGACACTTGTCGGAGAGAAGCCAGGTTTAGTTCATAATGCCTTTAGTCTATATACACCTAGTACAGATAACCGTGACACATTCTTTGACTCCTAATGTCACTTGTAGTAGACAGTGAGATGCCGCGACAGTCTTCGATTGACTGAACAAGGGTGCCTCTAGCATGGAAAACACTTGCCCTGGCTCTACTCTCAAAGAAATCGAGTTTATGCACGCATCAACACTTTAGTCAGTTTAGTGCATTCATTGATCAAGGGCCCTGCAGTGGTCAGGGGTATTAATTTCTCATCGATGAAGATGACAAGCTGACACGGGAGCATGTTCTCTTGCCCGTGTAACCCACTTTAGTTTGCTTGAACACACCCAAACAGAGATGATCGAATTTAAACGGGAACTTAGCGTTACCATCCCTTTGCCCTGCCCACGCCCATCCCTTCTCACCCCCCTCCCCAGTGACTTTCTCTGTATATCAAATTGAATACAAATAAATAATTTATTAGTCTATTATCGATCAATTGTACATTGCTTGGCTCTGTTTGATTGGCCTATAGCATGACATTGGTATGCACCACCACTTTGTGCTTTAGAATAATTGGTCGTGGTGTACTTTCATGTGTGATTGGTTTATTTATGGTCACGTGACCCACTTTCACCGTTCACTGATTTCGCGGACGATTGCACGATGAGCATTGCACACAGTACCGTTAGAAGTGCACTCCTGCAAATGGCGTGCACGTTACTCAAACGGCGTGCAGGTTACTCAACTGGCGTGCACGTTACTCAAACGGCGCGCACGTTACTCAAATGGTGTGCACGTTACTCAAATGGTGTGCACGTTACTCAAATGGTGTGCAAGTTATTCAAACGGCGTGCACGTTACTCAAATGGCATGCACGTTACTCAAATGGCATGCACGTTACTCAAACGGCGTGCACGTTACTCATCAGAGAGTTCCAGAACACAAACTCCAAAATGTTACGTTCATGGACCTAAAGTCAGAACTTATTATATTCCCTCAGTTATGAAATACAAAGTACGATATTAGTAGTAAGTGGGATATTTGTTGCTGGTGATGATGACGATGATGATGACTGTTGTTCTTTGAAATGAAATTTATTAAGAAATATCAATATTTTTTGTTGTTATTTTCATTTAACTGAAATTGCATAGCAGTAGTAGTATTCCTTGGAATTGAAATTGCGTACACTATTAATAGATCTTTTAACTGAAATTGCATAGCATATCTGAAAGATGTAGTTCCTTAAGCTGAAATTGCATGACAGATCGCATAGTTTTAATTCTTTTAAATAAACTTGCATAGCAGATCCGGTATTTGTACTTCTTCGAACTGAAATTGTTTTAGAAATAGCAGCTTTTTGAAACGAAGCGCATAATGATAGTATCAGTAGTTCTTTGAACTGAAATTTCATAATAGATTATATATAGTTCTTTGAACTGAAATTTCATAATAGATTATATATAGTTTTTTGAACTGAAATTTCATAATAGATTACATATAGTTCTTTGAACTGAAATTTCATAATAGATGACATATAGTTCTTTGAAATGAAATTTCATAATAGATGACATATAGTTCTTTGAAATGAAATTTCATAATAGATGACATATAGTTCTTTGAAATGAAATTTCATAATAGATGACATATAGTTCTTTGAAATTAAATTTCAATGTAGATCTCATTACAGTTACCTCATTTACTTTATATTTGTACTCGACAAAAACTTTTTTGCACTTGTATGAATGCCTATATATATACTTATGTACATTCTTGCCCTCTGACCCTGGTCAATCATTCGTTTTGGTATCTGACTGGAATTCTTTATTATAAATACAAACAGATCCGTAATTCAGATCGAAACAAGCCTGTGCCATCTTCTATCGGGATTGACTTCCTTAATTCAGTTGAAGTTTAGGCCTAATTTAAATTGAAAGTTGTTGTGGTGGTGGTTATTGTTTTCTAACTTGAATTGATTCGCGTTTTGTTTGCGTCATGCATAAAATGCATCCTGAGCTCAATTCGTTACTGATTGCTGCAAGGCTTTCGCTCAGTTCGAGTAGTACTCTTGACTGCTAGGCTTTTGCTCAGTTCGAGTAGTACTCTTGACTGCTAGGCTTTCGCTCAGTTCGAGTAGTACTCTTGACTGCTAGACTTACGCTCAGTTCGAGTAACAGACCTGACTGTCAAGCTTTCTCTCAGTTCGAGTAGTACATTTAATTTACCAGGCTTTCTCTCAGTTCGATTAGAACACTTAGTTGCCAGCGTTAGTCGCCAAATAACTCCTGTGGAAATGCGCGGAGTGGATTTTTTAATGCTTCAGTGGTGAACCGACTCTCGGTGGCCGCAATAAATAAGTGCTGACATCGCTTGAAGGGAGAACATAGGTTCAAACATCACCCATTCTGTCGATATTGGTAGTTAAGTGTTGCTGTTTATTGTTTCCCAAACCTCCATACCTCACTCCCAAGCTAGGAATTGTTGAGCTCCACCCCATTGCAAAGCGTTTTAAGACTGTCACGTGACGTGCCTTAGGAATTCTCAGATCCGGATCTTTTTTTTTTTTTTTAATAATTAAAATGGCAAAAGAGAGGGCAATATTCGTGTGCTCCATAGTAGGTTTCTCTGCTGAAAACTGATGGTGGTGAGGAGGGGGGGGGGGGGCAGTGGAACTAGACCGAGGAAACAAATGTAGTGAGCGATGCACTTCGTTTAAGGTGTAGTGAGAAAAAACATTTGATAGGATTATTGCGCAGCGAACAAGAACCCATAATTTTGACGTATTCTTTTGTTAAAGTCAGCGGTAAGTTTCGTCCTAGTCTAGTGATAAGTCTAGTGATAAGTCACATTTTATTCTGGTGTATAAGTGAGGTAATGTAATTTAGTGAACGATAAGCTTTGTCTTCGTTTAATATTTAATTTATTAAGATGTAGTCAGCAAAATCACATATACAAATACATTTTAACTGTGTACAACTAATACTCTGTGACGTAATCGACTGCGTACTTCACTGCTCCGGTTATGAGTATCTTTCTATTCTCTGTTGTGGTTGCAGCAGGCTGTGGTAAATTCTTATTAGCTTAACTTGAAATTACGATTTTTTTCAGTTCTATAGTTGACGTACAAACCAGATATCAAAGACATGTATGACTGCTTGCATCTCGGGCAGTTTCACATAATTCTGACCTCGACCGATCTACTAGTCATGCGCATGCTCATAGGACTACATTCGCGGTCAAAACAAACCTGGACAGTTGCTAAGGATATTCACTATGCATAAATTAGACCTCCTGTAACCACACCGTGGTCGTGACCTTTGCCTTGGTAGACTCTGGGACTGGCTGTTGATTTCAGTAGTAAATGAAGTGTATGCACAAACTCTAGCACTTTGTTTTCAATTCTGCAGGAAGCTGTAGATATCTTGTAACAGACACACTTTCTTCTAGTTCTAGTAGCAAGTCTTCCTTTCTTAATTGCATACCATCTCACTAGTGCCCCTCACGTGCACACGTGCACTGTCAAAATTCACACAGCAATTAAGAGAAGATTTGATGAACTTGAACACTGCTAGTGAACAAAACACAACATAATAATTAACACAAACAAAACACACAATAAATAATTACACACACGAACACACATATATAAAATTATACTTTTTATGTGTGTCTCCCACCACACCAGTTTTTAAAAGATGGTTTATCCTTGCGATTAATGGGGGGAATCCCCTTCTCCAACTTTGTGGGGGCTTTTTCCTGTGCCGTCCCCACCCCTGTGATCTTTCATCCTGCAATGTTCCATCTTTCCTCTCCCTCGCATTTCTGAATCTTTTTCCTGTGACATTCCTCCCTCCCACCCCCGCTAAAAAAAAAAAAAAAAAAATATTACTTGTGGGTTTTCAGCTGTCTTTCCGTCAGTTTTACTCTTACTGGCTGAGTGTCATGGAAAAATTATATATATTAGGTTGGCAATGCAGATCCGAGTGCTAAGCGCGAAAGCGGCGGAAGCCGGAAGCGCCCCCTACATTAAGAAGAAGATCCGAGTGCCAGAGGACATCTATGTATGAGACTCGAGACTTGGAGCGTCCAAACAGCGAAAGATAACGGCGAACAGAAAGCTTGCGAAGACGTAACGCTACGTGTTCATGCCGGTGTGGTCACGGCCGCTTGCAGTCTCCATTGACCTTTCACGGTCCCGATGCCGGAGCAGGTTAGCAGACCTAACAACAGGAGCGTAAATCACACTGCAGGGAGATAAGCCGTAGGCGGGGGAGATAAGCCACAGGCGGTGAAAGATACACGCAAGAACAAGATTCGGAGGCGATCTGCGGTGGGGAAGCACACAATGACAACGTGTGTTGTTGTGCTTCAAACCACAAAGTGCGTCGGTTTTTTTTTTGTTTTTTTTTAACTAACGATATTTGTGATATCTCTTTGACCGAAAGTTTTTAAAAAAAAAAAAATAAATATTTACAAACACTCCACATTTTCTTTCCTTTAGTTATCATTTGAATAATTTTTCTTTTAAGACGAGTGTCTTTCCTTTGTCAGCAGATGTCTCGCTTTTCGTCCTGCCATGGCCCGTCCCTGACTCAGATGGCGGCTCGGAAACAGTTGAGGAAACACATACGCCGTATTCGGGAACGCGAGTACTCCAAACTGCGCGCCTTGGTCCCGGCAGTTGCTACAAAGAAAAAAGTTACGAAGGTATGTTCGCCCCGTCGTGTGAGCTGGTGTATGCATGTGTGTGCAAGTGTGTATGCAAGTGTGTATGCATGTGTGTGCAAGTGTGTATGCATGTGTGTGCAAGTGTGTGTGCAAGTGTGTATGCATGTGTGTGCAAGTGTATGGTTTGTGTATGTGTGCATGCAATGTATGGTGTGGCGTGTGTGTTTGTGTGTGTGTGTATGTATGCATGTGTGTGAGTGTTTGGTTTGTGAGGTGTGTTTGTGGTATGCATGTGTGGGATGTGTGAGTGGTTGTGGCGAGTGGTTGTGATGTGTGTGTAGTGATTGAGAGAGAGAGGGGGGAGAGAGAGGGGGGAGAGAGAGAGGCGGGTTAGTATAGGCCGAAATCATGAAAAGAATGTGTGAGAATATTTATTATTTATATTCATCATTACATTAGTGCATCATCTATTTGCACTTTTTCCTGAACGAGCCACCCACCATACAATGGAAAAAAAAAACACAACCAAAACAAATGACAAAAGGTCAAACTATTGAAACAGCAAGAAACGTAATGTATATAGAAACCTGTAACCAATATGAGTTTCGGATGACGAGGTTTATACAAGTAAATCTCATGTTGACTGAGTTGTCTCGTGTGGTGGAATGCATGAAAGAAACTCTATGCTTTGTCGTTTGATGAAAAGTAAAACTCTATGCTTTGTCGTTTGATGAAAAGTATCAAACTAGTTCCATGTTGATTGTTTCGTACGACGAAATATACACCAGAAATCCCATGCTGGTTTGTCCCGTGTGATGAAATGTAGTAAAAAACAAAGAAAAATCAACCCCCACCCCCCAAACCTCATGCTAAACGAGCCCGTCCTTGTGGCAAATAAAAGTGTGTAAACAAGGTCCAAGCACAGTTGACACGTATAACGAAATTTATACAAGTAAGTTCATGCGGAGTTATCCTTGTGACGAAATTTATAAAATAATTTCATTCTATTTTGTGACAAAATGTACAATAGAAATTCCGAGTTGTCCCTTTGACGAAATTTATAAAAGAATTCTATTTTAGTTGTCTTGGTGACAAAATGTACGAATGAAATTCCATGTTGAGTTGTCCCTGTGAACAAATTTATATAAAAAAAATTTCTATTTTAGCTATTATGGTGACACAATGTGCGAAAGATTCCATACTGAGTTGTCTGTCTCTTTACTGTTTTCGACAGGTACAGGTGATAGAGGAAGCCGTACGGTATATCGAGGAACTTCACACGGCCCTAGTGGAAAGGTTCCGACAGAAACACGGTAAGACTTTAATCTGACTGTAGACTGATTTTTTAAACTGACTGGGGATTGACTTTAAATTGACTCTAGACGGACTTGTGAAAACTACTTTAAATAAGACAGTGGTTTTATGGACCCGTTTTCTGTATAGTTCAATTTTTCTTGTCTTTTTCTTTATATCTCAATGTGAACCTAAATCTTTCTGTATTGAGAAAGAAAAGAATTCTCAATACAGAACTGTACCGATTATCCGACCTTAACGGGACTATACCGATTATTCGACCTGAAAGGGACTGATAACACTATGTAACACAATTTTTGTTCCTGGCTTCTAAGTGTTATATTTCAATTGCTTATGTCTAAAGTACGTGAAAAAATGACTTCATTAAGCACAAACTTTGCTTACACGACAACAGCACGAAGAAAACTCGTTTTTTTGTGAAAATAGAATGATTTTTTTTTCATTTTCGTCATTATGATCAGGTAAAAACAAAATTTGCACAAGGAATAGACAAACAGTTGGAAACCACTCAACAAGGTTCAGAAATGTGTAGATTTTCTAGATTTACGATTGTACTGTGAATCACTCTCTTGAAGTAGCCCCCAAATGTAGTCCCCCATCATGTTTTCGTTATACTGTCCTTGGTAACGACACTCAAAGTTCAATATATCTTGATGAAAGCGCTCGCCTTGCTCATTCGAGTAAGCGCCCATGTTCTCCTTGAATTTGTCGAGATGCGAATCAAGGATATGAACTTTCAGAGACATTCTGCATCCCATTGTGGCGTAATTCTTTATGAGAGTCTGCACCAGCTCCACATAGTTTTCAGCTTTGTGATTACCTAGGAAGCCCTGAACAACTGCAACGAAACTGCTCCGGGATGAACTGTCTATGAATAGGCGCCATTCAATAGGATTACATGCAATACCTATAGCCTGGAATAGACCGGCAACATCGTTGCAGAAGCACAGCCCATCACGCTGACTGAAGAAGTTGGAGAATCTTTGATGCCACTTCCTCTGATCTGTGACTTGTACACTATCATCAACCAAGTTCCACTGTTTGAGCCTGGATATCAGAAGCTCAGCATTCGATTTCGTAAGCCCGAGGTCCCTAATTAAATCGTTCACTTCTTTCTGGTTAGAGAAGTACGGCTTTCTATCCCCAACTTCATCTGCAGAATCGTAGTCCATATCTCCAGTATCTGCCTCGCTATCTGACTTGCTGCTGTCTCCTGAAGATGGCCAATGCCGCCTAGGAGGAGTCGGAACAGGCAGATCGGGGCTGTGTGGTACTGGGGCAATGGAAGAAGGTATGTCCAGATAAACGATCTGAGGGGCATTTTTGCCGGTGCGACGATTTTGGGGGTTTACCATGCAGAAGTAGCAGTTGCTTGAGTGGTCCGTCGGCTCTCGCCAAATTCGCGGGATAGCAAACTTCATGGCTCGCTTCTCTCCTCTGTACCAACCTGTAACATAGCACATAATAATTATAATAATTTGAGGGCAGGAAATTTCAAAATATGGAACGATTTCAAGATGGAACGTATTTGCCTACAGTACACGACTTATGACAAAACTTTGTAAATTACAACTCTTTGAAATGAACTCGATCTAAAGCATTGAAATTTTATGAAAATAAATTAAAACACATCTAAGCGAGAAGCAACTGTTCAGTTTACCTTCAAGTGTTTTCTTGCAATATTCGCATGTGAAATGCGGTGCCCAAGATTTGTCTTGGTCCCCGACCGGCACGCCGAAGTATGCCTTGTAGGCCTCGCACATTATACGACTTGCTTCCACTGAATAATTTTTCGCTCTTGTCTTTATGAATTGTCCGCACACATAGCAGAATGAATCAGCTGGATGCAAACAATCTCTTGATGCCATATCAAATAAATAACTTCTCATGGAATTTGGTCCGAGACACCTGTGCTTTTATACTTGTACAGCTACTTTTGGAACGTTCAAGAACGTTCTAGAAAGTTCTGAGAGTTTCTTGAAAGTTCTGGAAGTTTCTTGAACGTTCTAGAGTGTTCAGGAGAATTGTAGAAACATGTGGACAACTCTAGCAGTTCAGGGAGGAAGCTCGGCATTGAAAGCAAATCGAGAATTTTCTCAAATACACGCGATTTTCAAATTTCATTGTCCCGGTCACAAAAGCAAAGTTTTTCTGGAATAACAGTGATTTCCTTTCTGTTCTAGACCTAACGGATTAGAAAAACACACTTTCAACCCAGGAACAGAACAAAAGTGAAAATTTGTTACATAGTGTAATAACCAGTCGGACTATCGGAAACATCATATAATGTGGAAGGGGGTGGGTGGGTTGGGTAGCGTAACGAATAGTAAATTAAATTGAAGTGCAGTAGAAGTGTGAAAATTAAATTGAAGTGCAGTAAAAGTGAAAATTAAATTGAAGTGCTGTAGAAGTGTGAAAATTAGTTGTAAGCTTTTATTCAGTTGAAAAAATCACTTTCTTCCTCCTGTTCACTTTTTGTGTGTCCGTGAAACAATAAAATATTTTCAAAGGAAAACTGGATTTGGAAACAAGAAACAAAAACAGTACTCTATGTACAGTACTTACATGCTAACATAAACATACAACAGTACTAACATACAAAAATAAAATACAAACATAAACATACAGCCCGAACATAAACATACAGTATTAACATACTAACATAAAGCATGGTGCCGACAAAACAAACGAAGCTGGGACTACGTCACTTTGTGACGCACTAACAGGGAATCAAACCAGTGGCAATTTGCGAGGATTCATGCGCGCTGAGTACGGCCTGTGATGGATAATAAGTAACGCATTATATATATCTATGCCGGATAAAGCGGAATGTCGGATAACCGATGGTCCGAAAATCGTGACTCTTGCGGGTAGATTAAAAAGTGAACATAATGGTAATCAACTCAATAAAGCACAGTACAACTTAGTATTTATTGTGGATTAAAAGAAACATATAAATCTATGCCATCTGTTTTAAATGCATATAGGTGCATTTCTTTTTTCTTTTTTTTAACTGCTATTTGATGGCCGCCCTGTGTGTACTGCTAAAGGAAACTGCATTTTAAAAGATTCTAAACAAATACATTTTTTCGGTTGGTATCCTAAAATGGTCGCTTAGATTTTAGATGATATTTATGTCTGATCCAAAACAAATTCTAAAATTTTAAATATATCCCCTTTCCCCCAGAAAAAGAAAACAGCAACAAACTACAACCCCCCCCCCATCCCCACCACCAAACAAGCAATAACACAACAGAAATGATATGTTCTCCAAAAATGTCACACGACCGCGTTTGTGATGACGTTCCATTATCATTTCTCACGCGCTCTTAATGAAACGCGACGCGCGCGCAGAAGGCACGGCTTAGAAAGGACAGGGGCCGGTTCCCAGGGGACCGTGTGAAGTTTTTCTTCGCGCCAGCTGTTGCGCACCCTCTCCATTCTTTCCTTCCTTCTTCTTACCCCCCCCACTTTTTTTTTTAATCTTCTTCCGGCTTTCTATCCCGTCCTTGATTTGATTTGATTATGTCTTTGTAAGTAGCGTGTGTGTGTGTGTGGTGCGTTCTTGTTGTGCTTGTGTGTTCGTGTGCACTTATTTTGTGCATGCTGTGTGTGCGATCGAGCGAGAAAAGGAAAGAGCTAAGAAGATAACTCAGAAAGCAGAGATTGATATGGTCGAATTATTTTTTAAAAATCAAAATGCTACGGTAACACGCGGTTGTACTTTTAACGCACGCGTCGATATGTTCTTAAAGCAAACTATAAATACGTCAACAAATAACTAGATAAAGGAAAGCCTGAAATACCTAAAAGATAAAAGATGGCAAATGGAATAATAATAAATAGTATAATTTAAAATAATATTAAGAACAGTACATATGATTGTAAAACTTTATTTAAGAAAATATCAGACAACAATGGATTGTAAATACACACAAGAAAACAGAATACACGATTGATAAAAATAGCTACAAATAAATGCAGAATTAAGTTATTATAAGGAGTACAAAATACAATACCAGAAAATAAGGAAAGAATGTAACATTAGTAAAAAATACTACCAGAAAATAAGGAAAGAATGTAGCATTAGTAAAAAATACAATACCAGAAAATAAGGAAAGAATGTAACATTAGTAAAAAATACAATACCAGAAAATAAGGAAAGAATGTAACATTAGTAAAAAATACAATACCAGAAAATAAGGAAAGAATGTGAAAAATATAACAAATAGTAAAGGACTGAAAACGCGCGGGGTGGGTGGGTTGTACAGATTATTAGAAAAAAAATGAACGAATAAGAAATAAATAACAAAAGCCAAATATGAATGCAGAATAAAGGATTGTAAGAACAGCAAAACTTATACCGTCAACAAAGCAGTAAATGAAGACTAGCGATGTAAATTGCAATTTCATTTTCATCGATAATGTGGTCAAGGCTTAAATTTGCAACAAAAAAAAACCAAAAAAAAAAACCCACCAAAAATAGAAACCCGCAATTTGAGGGAAAAGCTGACGAACAATATTCACCAGCCCTCCTCATTCTTGAGCCCCTAACGGCCCTACCCGTCCACCTACCTACCTGACCCATCCACCCCACCTACCCCTCACACTTCTTTCATCAGTGCGCATGCAGAGACATGTTCGCCTACTTTAGTTAAGCGATTGCTCGTTATGTTTGAACAGTTGTCATCAGTTTAGATTACAGTCCCTTGTGCTATTAGTTCTGAGGCATGCCATTTTCTTTCTGCACGTTGGTCTTTTATCTTCCGGTGGAGTGTTCGGGGTTGGGGTGGGCCTCTAATCGGGGTGTAAGGGTTAGCGATTAGTATTAATAATACCGTGATGTCGTCGTTTGAGTGACTCGAGAACCCCGACAAGTGGTCCGAGTAGAAAAATAAAAAAAACAAAAAAAACAAAAAACGCATGCAGGAGGAATAGAGACAGCTTTAAAAAGAGGTGGGTGGGTACACCCCGTGCAAGTTGATGACATTCCTGCGTAGCGATGTCGAAAATGAAATTCGGCTGGAGTTACAGGTATGTGGGCAAAGTTCACTTGGCTAGCTAGAAAGGGGAGAGAATGAAGCCAGGGGACGAGAAAGCGAGCGGTGAAGAGAAATAACGCCATCTGCCGGGCGCAGGTGACAATATGTTGCGTGGGAATCACCGTGGGAAGATGGCCGTTCCAAAGGGAATGGCTTATGCGGTCACAAGAAAAGGGGGCGTGCGGAAAGATGGCCGTTAAAGGGGGATGGAATGGGGTAGTGTCATGGAAGGGCGTGACTGAGAGTAGGGGGTTCAAGCTCGGGAAGACGTTTTACTATTGGTACGGGAGATTCCTCAGAAGAAAAAAAGAAATCTTGAGTAGTGAATATTTAGATAGAGGAAGGTGGGGGGAGGGGGGCGGGCGAAGGAATGGTGTACCGCATAGAATTTTATAGAATGTCTTTTGCGATTTTATAATTACCTGCACAAAAAAAATTGGAACTGTCTCGAAGTAATGAAAAAATATTTTATTTAATAGTTGTACTCGCTTATCTTATTTTTTTCTAAAATTTACTTACCACTAATTAGTAATTGTGCCATCAGATGGTCGTTCTAAGGGGACAAACGCCATTTCACACTATTCCGCTAATTTCAGTATTTTGTAAGAAAATGTATTTAACATGAGCATGTTGAAAGATACATTAACTGCGATCAACGCCTGTCTGTGCCCAGACCTGAATCATTGTGATCTCTGCTGACTTGTGGCCTGTTCTGGGTGAGAGGTCAACGTATAATCCCATTTACCCGTGATATTCTTAGCCTACGGTGACACGAGCTCAGACGTCACTCGACCTTCTGCATTGTGTACAGCTGTTAAACGCCAGGACAAACGATTTACGGCCGACACTTGTTTTGTTTGTTGATGTGCGAACTTCAGTCTTTTGTTGTGTGGTAGTTGTGCAAAGTTAATCCTTGGCAAGTGTATTGATGCTTTATTGCAAAAGGAAAGCAAGCTTGAACCTGTTGTTTAGTTTTAGTTGAGCAAAACTCAGTCTTAACAATTGTATTGGTTTGTTGTAGTGACTAGGAAGTATCGGTGTTATTTATGCTATTTTCTTAGTACGAATTCAAAGCAATGCTTATTTTCAGTGCTACATTTCATCGCCACAAGCACACACACGCACACACACACGCACACACACACACACTCAAACACGCACACACACGCACACACGCACACACGCACACACACACACGCACACACACGCACGCACACACGCACACACACAAACGCACACACACAAACACACACATACACACACACACACACACACACACACACACACACACATTCTAATAGGATAATTCCTTCACCGGTATTCTCTTCTGAAACATACCTTCGTTTACTTTGGGTTTTCAATATCGGAATATCTTCATCTGAATTCTTACAATATGTAAATTTATTGCGGATTTTCATTTCAATTTATAAAAAAATTTGCTTTTATTAAATTTTTTTATGGGGCGGGGACATTAAAACTTGAAATTAAATCTGTTTTCTTCATGCAGTTGTTCATCGAAGGGTAAAGAGTTCTTTTATTAGTTTTTTCCCGAAGTTTCCAAATCACTATTACGCCAGCAGCACATAATTATTAAACGTTTTTGGTTTTCTTGCAGGCTGTGGAGCAGAAAACATGGCCCAAGAAACGGTTCGAACTTTTGTCTGTCAGATGATGCCAGCAGTTCGACAACAACCCCAGCCTGTCACCCATCGAAACCCTCAACAAGCGCATTCTACCGGTCTTTCCACCACCCCATTCTATTCGCTACCCGGATTCTTGTCTTCGTATAGCTACGAAAAACACAGAAAGAGAGCGAGCTTTCTGCTCAAGAAAAGGAGAAAGGATCTCTAGGGTAGACAGGTAGGAGAAATGCCAATTCTGTTTCTCCTTATGTTTTTTCTCTCCTTCTCTCATCATTATATTAATAACGCAGCTCATGTTAGTATATATATATTTTCTCTCCTTCTCTCATCATTATATTAATAACGCAGCTCATGTTAGTATATTTTTTTTCTCTCCTTCTCTCATCATTATATTAATAACGCAGCTCATGTTGGTAAATATTTTATGTATAAAAATCCACCCAGCGATTAACAGTTACCCTATATTTCTGTCCAAAAGACTGACATTTGTAATTGTGGTGTACATATGCGAAGTTATTTTATTCCTACTATCAAATACTCTTATCTATTTATAGCTCCTGCCCTGTGAGAAAAGGTTTACGAGCAGGTGTTCTTATTACCCTTCATCTCGTAAATAAAATAGACGAGCCTACTCCTTTCACCTCAAACAAATCCTCATATGTCTAATAGCTACCTAACTATCTGCAATTACAATCTTACTGGTGAAGATTCAACCGTTCCTATAGAAACAGGTCTTGTTTAAAGTCGTTGTACAGTGTAAAGTTCAAAACGATTCGACTCAAAAGTGTGACCCAATTATTGTGGCTTGAATGTGACTCAAGAAGAATTTAGAAATCTATCAAATCTGTCAAATGTTAACACTGACTGGTTTCCTGTGCCGTAATCCTAAGGCCACACGTAGCGTTGTTGGATAGTGGTGCAAAATGGTCAAGGCGGTAGCTCGTGCACCAAGATCTTCTTTCATTGGTGGATTTGAACATAAACCTGCTATTAGAGAGTCTGCATCGAATCCGAAAGCTTGAAGCGGCGTGTTGCCATTCTGAGTAAGATAACGGCTAATTCTAAATCCTGAACTGATCACATTTCGATTTACTCCCGTGATGTTTTCTCTGTAAAAGAAATATATTTGCCCAGCAGTTGGCTAAGTGGTCACTTCATAGTTTACGTAAAACTAGGAACAATCTAAGGGTAAATAATTGCTTATCGCAACTGTGGTTTTTCTCGTCCTACAAAAATATTCATTCCTGTGTGACGTGTTAAAACAGTCGTTTCGTAACGCCTTGATCATTACAGCTCCAGATGTCATTCAAATTTAAACTGATATGTTTCCAATTATTCTAAATAAATATTCACTTATTGTGCAGTAAAAACGAAGTCCCCAAATTAAACTAATGTGGTTTATTTATTTATTTATGCGTCACAAACGCATTGAAAGATCGAGGTAAGATGAAAGAGCGAGAGTGGTGTTGGTTCTGAAAGAAAAAAAATCACACACACACACACACACATACATACACATACACATACACACACACATACAAACACACACACACACACACACACACACACACACACACACACACACACACACACTCTCTAAAACTCGTTTCACCAAGCTAAGAAAACCCAACAACATTTTACTAAATTAATTTACGATAAACAGACCTCTGTGCATATTTACATACTGCCAATACTACTAAATTAATTCACGATAAACAGACCTCTGTGCATATTTACATACTGCCAATACTACTGAATTAATTCACGATAAACAGACCTCTGTGCATATTTACATACTGCCAATACTACTAAATTAATTCACGATAAACAGACCTCTGTGCACAGTTTAATTTTCCTGTCATTTCAACTTCCTCCATTTTCAAGTAAAAAATCTCTTGAAAGGGACGTAATCAATAATAAACAAGTAAAACTTGCATCTCTCCACGCGTTTCTGATGCTCTGACTTGTATCTATAAAGAGTGTATTCCCTTTAATCACCACACTTCTTTTTGTTAAGTTTGCCCAAGTCACTTCACCTTTCAAACCTGGTGACGGTGAAGGTAGAGGTAACCAACCGTAGACTAATTTCTCCACTTCTCTCTTACATTCAGTCCATTGGAAAGGAACATTTTCCGCCATCTTGATTACTTTGAACGTAATAAGACTCTTCCTGTATGTCACCTAGCTGTGGAAGATTTCTTGTCAAACCCATCTTTGTCGGATGGAATAAGTCTTGTCTACAGAGTGTAACAACCCTAGAAAGGCTACAGTAAACTCTCAGTATATCAAGAAGTATATATATATATATTTAAAACAGTAGACTTTTAGTTTATCAAGAGATAAAACAGTTGACTCTCAATTTATGAAGTATGAAGTATCAAGAAATATGAAGACATTAGACTCTTGTCTATCAAGAAGTGTGAAGTATCAATGTATGAATACATCAGACTCTCACTTTACTAAGTATGGAGAATCAAGAAGTATGAAGAGTAGCCTCGGTTTATCAAATAATGTGGAATATCAAGAAGTATGAATGCAGTAGATTCTCAATTTATGAAGAAGTGTGGAGTATCAGGAAGGCAGAAGGCTCTCGGTTTATCAAGAGTGACTGATAATGTCAAAAGCGTTTAGTAAAAAAAAGAAAAAGAAAAAAAAATGACGGACAACTTCTATACATCTTGGAATCCCCTGTCTTCATGAAAAACATTGCTCTGTCTTTCATCGGCAAGCTGTCGTCCCCCCCAGGCCCTAAAAAGTCTCTGTCTCTCAGGGTTCAGTTCTCGGCTCTTTAACGTTCTTCCACTCTACATCACGTCAGTTTTTCGTGTTAACTTTGTTGACGAGATATCAGTTCTAAGCACCAACCACGACGTGTATGTCGTAATGCATCGATTAATGAAAGCATGTCTTGTCATGCCAGAGCTAAGAGGAAGGTGGGAGAGTAATGCCATGAGTGTTCTCGTATTCAAGACAGTGTTCATGCTTCTTGAAGGTACGGTCTCATCCACCACCACCACCACCACCACCACCACTAAAATCAAAACAAACACCAAGCAAATCAAAATCAACCAACAAAAAATTGACATGTAAACATGTCATTTCATAAGTGGAATTCCATTTATTCCATAATATTAAATTATAGCTTAGCAAATTTATCAAAATAAAAGCTGTGAGTTCTGATCGGACTTTATAACCTTCTGTGGCGGCCATATTTGATGCAAGAACTGTCTCAGCGTCCCTTTAGTAAAAGGTAAAAGCAGTATTGTGCACTCATTCAAAAAAATACTCGAATGTTGCTCCAATATATCGGACCAGTGTTTACCATGTAACCTTAAGCATAATAATACATGTAGTGTTTAAAAAAAATGAAATTTAAAATTAATCCTACAAAGCTGCAAAATTAAGTGAATCCAGAGTAAAAGTAAAGACTTCTTTCGTTGCACATCATTGTACTGTATACTTCTCTTCAATTACTGCCCTTGGAAAACTGTATCTGATTGGACACTCTTACCTTCGCTCATGTTATAGATCATAACAGAGACCACATTACAAAATCTCTCTGTGCTGTTACACTTGCAATTATCAGCAAGACACTCTATCGTGGAACTTTCTGTCGATGAGTGTAGAACTTAAAGACTCCATATTTTCGCCGCACTTCAAGATGATATTCAGTAAACATACAAGAAATCGGGAATAGCTCGCTGGTATTATTTTCCTTTATTTTTTTTCTCTCATTGCAATTTTTAAATTAGGTACACCACTGAGTATTTTTTAAAAAAATGGTACTTATGAAACTGCCACGAAATGTATAAATATATTATTGTTTTAGATTTTTCTCCCAATCTGAGAACACTTAAAATATTTAGTGATGAAAGTCTCCTTAAATTCTTAACCTTGAACATCTTTTGACTTCTTCTTATCGACATTGTTATTGCTGTAGTGTTCTTATTTAATATACGTAGATTATAGCAACGATAAGTCCTTATATAGGACAAAGAGTGTCTAGTTTCATGCTTTCGCTGTATTCTAACTTTTGTAAAGTCTTTCTCGTAAACTCACTTTCCTTATGTCTGCCTTTCTTTCAGGCTGTGCGTGTCTCTCTTTTTCAAAGTCTGTTTCTGTTTTATGTGGTTTTCTGCATCTATCTATCTATCTATCTATCTATCTATCTATCTATCTATCTATCTATCTATCTATCTATCTATCTATCTATCTATCTATCTATCTATCTATCTATCTATCTATCTATCTATCTATCTGTCTGTCTGTCTGTCTGTCTGTCTGTTTGTCTGTCTGTCTGTCTGTCTGTCTGTCTATCTATCTATCATCTGCCTGTGATTTGTTGTTTTGATATGTGTGCTCACCGTTGTTCAATGTAAATTTTATTTGCAGTCTTCCTAGCACATATAGGCTACACTCAGTCATTTGCACACGTGTACACACACCACATAAACACACGCACACACATATCTAACGCATGCGCATACAAATAACGGTTTATATTTGCTGACTTTTGTTTATTTTTAAAACTGACAGTTCCGTCAAACTTGACCACAGACAATCTAAATGTAGTAGTTCATTATTAATATTCTTTTTTTTTTCTTCTCTTCTGTCTGCAGAACACTTGTTTACGGAAGCCGAGAAGGAAACAAAAGCATGACTGTGATACACATTATCTCCTCAGCCCTGACCTTTATGCCCAGAACTTAACTAACCTTTGGCCCATTGGAAAACTGGCGCCTCCTTGCCACAAACTACCACAATCACATTCCTTGCCTATAGCAAGTGAAGCGCGGATTCCGGCAGACTTTGACGGGACTAGATGGCCGTACTGTCATCATTTTACAGTGCTGGATGCAGCACATTTTGTTGACTGACAACTCTTCGATTTTCAATTGGGTCTGGCACTCTGCACATTCTTACCTTCTAGGATACTTCTTCCGGATTAGTTAATATAAGATAATAGGAAAATTTATTAGCCAAATTAATTCCTGCGTGACGATTGAACGTGAAAAGAGGAGAGAGTAGAATGCATCATGCTTTGTACATTTTGATGGACCAGGAATAAGGGAATAATTTATCTTAAAGTTACTAATGAAGTGCTGAGATTGATTATCTGAGGTGATGAAATATTTATAGAGTAGTCCGATGACGTACTTGGTGCATGCGTAGCTTATGAGATAATGAAATAATTAGTTAAGGACGTGATGAAGTATTGAGCAAGTGACGTGATGAAGTGTTTAGCCAGTGACGTGATGAAGTGTTTAGCCAGTGACGTGATGAAGTGTTTAGCCAGTGACGCGATGAAGTGTTTAGCCAGTGACGTGATGAAGTGTTTATAGAGTGACGCGATAAACAGCGCGATGAAGTACTTAGACGTGCTGTAATATTTAGTTTGAGGTGATGAAATAATTACTTAATGACCTGATGAACTACTGAGGTGTGGCGTAATGAAGTACTTATCCTGTGACGAGATGCACTACATACGAGGTGATGGAAAAGTTACTTAATGTGATGAAATACTTAACTATGGCCTTATAATTTGCTTAGCCTTTAGCTCAGAACTGTGTTATCAGCACGGAATGAGAAGGTGCAGTGTAGGAACATTTGTCTCTGCAGTATAACACACAGGAGTATTGCTGACTAGGTGGCACTTCTGACACAAGAATAGTACTGACTAGGTGGCACTTCTGACACAAGAATAGTACTGACTAGGTGGCACTTCTGACACACAAAAATAGTGATAACTAGGTGGCACTTCTGACACACAAAAATAGTGATAACTAGGTGGCACTTCTGACACACAAAAATAGTGATAACTAGGTGGCACTTCTGACACACAAAAATAGTGATAACTAGGTGGCACTTCTGACACACAAAAATAGTGATAACTAGGTGGCACTTCTGACACATAAAAATAGTGATAACTAGGTGGCACTTCTGACACACAAAAATAGTGATAACTAGGTGGCACTTCTGACACACAAAATAGTGATAACTAGGTGGTACATTTGACACAGAGAAGCAGAGCTGACTAGTTGGCACCTTTAAAGATATGAATGCCCAGGAGTAAGCGGGGTTAGGATCACAGCGAGATAATGTTTTATGAACAAAGTTATACAAGCTGGACATGTATATTGGAGATATTTATATCAGAAATATTTATAATGAACTGGCAATAATGGTAGATTAATTCTCCTGAACTCTCCTCTGACAGACATTAAGGATTTTTTTCATATTTCTGACGTTACATTTGAAATTTGTGATGGCCAAATCAAAATTAATTAAGGACTTGTTATCACGTTTCTGATGATGACAAAATCAAAACTAATTAAAGTCTTATCTTCTGTTTAGTTTTGGATTTATTTTCGTTCTAGTTTGATGTTGATCCTTTGTTGCCTAGTATGTAACTAATAGAGCCATTTTCTTTAAGGTGATAATATACCTTTCTTCAGTGAAGTGGGAAATTTTATCCTTTAATGCAGAAGCCACCCACTCCGTGCTCTTTCATTTTGTTTTTCATTTCTTATCTCGTAAGTCCTTTCTGTCCATGCTACATTTTTTTAAAGAAAAAAACAACTTTAAAGTTACTGTGCATTACAAGTCTCCGGCTAGTCATGTTGAAAGTGAGTGCCGGTCTTCTGAAGAACCATTCTTAGGTTGCTTTTACATTTAAATTTTTTTTTCGCCGTTAAACACGTATTGATTTACCAGCCAACCAGCAGTCTGTGTATCATTAACGAAGTTTACGGTTAATTGCTTTTCTACTTTATTATTTTTCACTTACCATATATCTAGAGCAGTGCTTCCCAACTTCCGGGTCGCGATAGATTTTTTGATGGGTCATCGCGTCACGTGACTATACAATTCATTTTAAAATTTTCTTTTTTTTTCTTAACTGACCATGCGTTGGGTCGAGATCCAAAAGTTTGGAGCACTGGCACTAGTGTATACTTGCGTATGTGATAAAACTGAGAAAGCGTGTACGTGTGTGTGTATTCTTGGAGTGTAATTGACAGCGTGTACGTATGTGTGTATTCTTGAAGTGCAGATTGACGAGGTCTGACTGATATTTGGATTGGTGTAGTTGGTTGTGTGCGTGTATGTTTGTTTTGAGACTGAGAGAAAAGTGTGTATACATGTATGTGTGATAAACCTGAGAAATTGTGTGTGCGCGCGCGCATGCGTGTGTAACAGATGGAATCTGATGTGATTTTATAGAAAATCCACCGTTGTTGCTTTACAAAGCAGCAGATGTCAAACCAATGTACATAAAATTTGTATGTTTTTTTTACATTCCACCATTTATGTTTTCACTGTTTTTGTGTACTTTGTATATTAAAGAGTATAACAAAACACCATAACTATTCGTCTTAATATTTTTTCTCCTGTCAGCTTCTTAGCTTAAAGCATAATTAGTCATTCAGTAAATTCGAAAGTACGACTAATAGAATGAAATGGAGCTAAGTAAAACGACTGACAACTAAGAACAGAGCTAAATTTGGCGATTGACCAAGAATGAAAGGAAGAGAAAATAAATTGAAAAAGAATGCAAGGAGAGGAAATAGCAGAAATGAAGGGAGAGAAATACGTCAACTGACAGAGAAGTAAAGGGAGATAAAGCAGACAATATATGAGATAAAGATTAAAGACAAGTTTTATGCTCGTTTTGACATAAGCACTTTTCATTTGGACATCTGAATGGCACAAAATATGCCACTAGTTCAAGAACCATAACTCTTCGCTGTACGCAGACGCGTCTTCCAGCCCTCAACGCACACAACTGATTAATCTCTTTTGCAATTTATTTTATTGCACCAAAATAACCCACCAGTAATACTCGTCACAGTAATATAAGATCAATTATTACCGACTCATTACGAGTGCGAGCACTTTTAAAATAATGATTTGTAATATTTTATAAATAATTTGATAACAATGGGGGAGACAAAATTTAATATGATCAAAGTCTAAACAAGTGCAGAAATTAACTGACAAAAAAAAAAAAAAAAATCGAACTATACATGAATGAAGTAAATATAGAAACATAGTGCAAGTAGCTCCCCTTTCGTCTTTCAAACCATAATAGTGCAATTATCTCCCCTCTCGTCTTTCATACCGAAATTAATAGAAACAAAATGGTGACGTCTAAAGTGTGTAAAAAAAACAAAAAAAACAACTCAGGGCCTTGCTCAAATACAATTAAGAGATTAACTGTGTTAATAGATTCATTTCATTTTGTGCGTGAATATAAAAGTAAAAACAACAAAACATAAAATAAACACCTCAACAAACAACCAAAACTAATAAAAATAAAAAACGGGGGGGGGGGGGGGAGGGGCGGGGGAAGCACATCGTCTTAGCATTGTACCTATATTTTTTAACTTTCGTGTTCCACGTCCTGTTAAACGAGATTGTGATGCAGGGGAGGTAATCGTGGCGAAGATCTAAGCCGGGCCGATGCAACATGGATTCTTGTTACGTCTCGCAGTACGAGAAACAACGGCCACACGTGCGCGTATACATTACAACCAGCTACATGAGCTTATCTCATGAATCACCATGGTAACTAGGACAATTATTATCAATGCAGAACTTTTAACGGCTTGCCCGGATCCGCATTGCCGTACACCGAGAATGGGAATGCAGTCGACGACGGCGATTCGTCGTGATGTCGTTGTAGCATAGACTGCTGGCTTTGTTGGTGTTGTTGTTGTCGGTGTTATTGTTGGAAAAATAGTTTTTGTGGTTGTCGGTGCTAATGTGTTTGCTAAAGAGGACGTTGCTCTAGTTGTTGGTGAAGATATACTCGTGGTGGTAGTTGCTTTCATTGTGGTGGGAATTTCTTTCGAGGGGGTTGAAGACACTTTTGTTGTTGGTGAAGTTGTTGTAGCTGACGTTGCTTTTGTCATTGTTGCAGTTGCTTTTGTTGTTGGTGAAGTTGTTGTAGTTGAAGTTGTTGTAGTTGAAGTTGCTTTAGTTGTTGGTGAAGGTGATGTAGGAAGTGTTGCTGAAGTCGTCCTGGTTGTAGATGTTGTCGTGGTGCTGGGCTTGGTAGAAGTAGGAACATAGCAAGTGGCACAGCAAACGTTTTTGTTGTTGTTATTCCAGCAATCATTTGGTTTGCAGTTGTCTGCCTTGTTACCAAATTCACACCCTGTTTGACGAATAAAGAAAAAAACATCTTATTGTTGTAGATCTCACAAATATTTTAATATCTCGGGCATCAGTCTATCTCTCTTGCTCCCTACTATCCTAGTTTGTCTCAACCAGTCTCTATTTATATCCACTTATTCAAAAGTACGCATATCATTCTGCTTGCCCACTATAGTTACCTGCTCAATGGGTTGCCCATATTTCCTTACTATATTTATGTCTTTCCTTCTATCCATCTCCCTGTCTGACTCTTTGTGTATCTCAATATGTAAACATACACAAATAAAATTAAAAAAAATAAAATCGAAGCAAAGTCGTCCCTCACTACAGCAAATCAACAAACACCCACGAAGCTACAGAGGCCCCAAAGTAACAAATATAATGCTCATAAAATGACAATAAAACACCCATAAACAAAGGAAATACCCGCCCCCCAAGATAAAGATTCAGGATGTGATGGCAAAGTTTACAGGGCCAGACATGACTTCAGTTCATGCACCATTAAGTACAAGAATACAAGTTGCATGCCTCAAAGATTATTTTTATAAAATAGTAAAATATAGTCAACTTTAGATTTCTTTCTGGAAAGAACAGTTTCATGTTTGATTTATTATATCAAATAATCAAAACAGAATATATATATAGTCAAATCGACTGAACATAAACAGTCTTTTAAATAACAGTCATGGTTATTGAATAAACTTTTTTCCTCCAGTCCAAATTAATGAATTCAACTTAACTGATGACTTGTTTTAGAAACTGCTAAATTAAGTAACCGGACTCTGGTAAATAAAAAATAATATTATGTGATATTATTATAATAAGCTTAAAAATAAAAGGTCAGTGTCCTTATGTCACTGGCCTTACATAGTAATTGTTGACCTTACGCAAGTGGGGGGGAACCTTCTTAATTGCATTACTCTAACTCTCTCTAACTATCTCACTTTATAAAAACCTGTTTCTCTTTGACATTTTCTGTTAAGTGTTGCTCATATCATATAGAAAAAAAACATATCACCAACAAAAAAAGAAAAAAAGCAGCATCACGTGATATGACAGAGATTTGGGAAGTCTTACCCGGAAGTCCTATGTAGTTCCGGTCACACATCTCGCAGCACACTGACCGGATCCCTGACAAGTAACAGTCTCTTGGTAGCAGCTGGGCACATGTGAGGCCATCCACTACGACCCCCTGGCGTTCTCCGTATGGACAGGTAGCTGACGTAAATAAATGGAAAGAAAAATGACGTCATACAAATGAGTCAGTGAAGAAGTGAGAAATGAAAGCAACATGCTTGGCAACGTGTAACGTGATTGAACTCTTTAAGAAAATATAAGGCACTATTTTGAGAATCAGAAGCAATGACGTAAACTATTTTGAGGATCAGAAGCAATGACGTAAACTATTTTGAGGATCAGAAGCAATGACGTAAACTATTTTGAGGATCAGAAGCAATGACGTAAACTATTTTGAGGATCAGAAGCAATGACGTAAACTATTTTAAGGATCAGAAGCAATGACGTAAACTATTTTGAGGATCAGAAGCAATGACGTAAACTATTTTGAGGATCAGAAGCAATGACGTAAACTAAGAAATCGACATTCTACTAATAAATAAATATGTTTCTTCTCACTGCAGCTTTTCCGATCTTCTGCCGTATTGCGGTGCGTACATTAGATATATTGCAGTACTGATGATGTACGACAGAGTGCAGATGAAATCGGACTGTGGCTGATTGAACTAACTATACGGAACCAACCCACTCCCCCTCCCCCACACACTTCCCTTCTCCGAAGGCTGCCAAACAGATTGTAACCAAGAGCATAAGTAATAACGTGACAGTTCGTCTCTTCCTGGAGATGGTTGGCATTTTATCAAGACTGTAGTGTGAAACTGTCAAGTCTAAATTGAAGTGCAGCAAATCTCACCTGTGTTCAACAGGTAAGCATTTGCACAACAGGGGCAGGAGTTTGAGCGTAGAGTTGTCTTTCTTGTATTCGTCCCTTTCTATGAGTGAAGCTACTGAGATTTTAGGCACTTCTGAGTTAATCCAGTAAAAGTGCGAAGCCATTTCAAGTGCACGTGGTCATGGCGCCGGCTGTCAGAGAGCTACTGCATGGCTATTGTCTCCAGCTCGCAAAAGACAAACGAGTAGAGCACATAATGTAGCCCACTTGCTGCCGTATTCGAAGAGCCTCGTTAGGTCTGATTTCTGAATTCCCCCTCCCCTTCCAACTTCCGGTGCAAATTGTGCGAATCCTATATCCGCAGGTTTGCAGGTTTATTGGCCAAGTCTTGGGCAGAAGCAAAGAAATAAAACATCTTTACAACTTTGATACTGGCACAGAGATTTGATACGTATGTAGGAATCTTTTGTTTCTCCAGTCATGACGGTATCCACAGACTACAGACTACACACACACACACACACACACACACACACACACACACACACACACACACACACGTGACAAGACACCGACAATTTGGTAAATGGATATACTAGAAATGTCTTGTATGACATTCACCTATACCTATCTTTGCCCACATCACCTCCACCTCCCCCGCCCACATCACTTCCACCTAAGCCCACATCACCTCCACATCCCCTGCCCAAATGACATCTACATCCCCTGCCCACATCACCTTCACCTCTCATGCCCACATCACCTCCCCCGCCCACATCACTTCCACCTAAGCCCACATTAACTACACCTCCCCTGCCCACATCACCTAAGACCCTCCAGCGTATATGGGCAGCACCCTGAGCACAATGCACCTAACGCCATCTTCATGTTAAAATGTCAACTATTAAGCTTAATGCACTACAAAGATTCACGTGTGAACAACACCCGACCCCACTGTTCCTCTTACCACCTCACAAACTGGGTATACGAAGCACGGGTGGTTTGCCCGACGGTTCAGATCCACGACTGGATGATAAGACTAGAAACGATTTCGAAGCGTTTTGCTCATGGCAACAATAATAACAACGCTCCAGAAAGGCGATGTTGCTGTTTTTCCGTTCTGTTGCTGTTCTGCGCGTGACCTGTCGCGGAATGCAAGAATTTCTTTCATGGTACATGGTGACCATAATATGACCCGCGCGCTGATATTTTTGTGCCTCTCTTGGGACACCTCAATCGATTTCTCGAATGTGTGAGGATTGCGATGCTGCGAGTCTGTTAGCCACATTTGCCGGACAATAACATCGACCCCTCCCCATATCCTCGTCAGCCTGTGAGCCAAATACCGGACACGAAAGTCGTTACGTAATCATGCAAATCGCCCTACCACACCTACCACCACGGACTGGGTCAGATTGTGAGCCACATTCCAGGAACGAAGGCCATCCTATAACTTATGAAACGCTCTCAACATGCTATTGCATCTCAGCTTTCGTCTGCAGTGCATTAATTTCTCACTCTGGCTGCTTGTAAAGCCAGGTTTGTGAGAATAATGACAGAATATTCTAACATAGTAATGACAGTACAAGTGCTTGCCCCAGATTTTTTCCTTTTAAGTAGGACAGTCTATATAACAGCAAGAATTGCGCGCGCGTTGTGTGAGAAATCCACATTGAATTATTTCTCATGTTCTGCAGTGACGCACTAAAAGTCGTCACACAATATTCACACAATGAAATGTGACACTGTGTTGGAACTGACATTGTACTCAAACTGTGACGTTTTGCTTGAACTATTGCATTTTGTTTGAATTGTTACATTTAGTTTGAACTGTGACCTTCTGCTTGGGCTGTTACATTTTGTTTGAGCTGTGACGTTCTGTTTGGGTTGTGACGTTCTGTTTGGGCTGTTACATTTTGTTTGAACTGTGACGTTCTGTTTGGGCTGTTACATTTTGTTTGAGCTGTGACGTTCTGCTTGAGCTGTTACATTTTGTTTGAACTGTGACGTTCTGTTTGGGCTGTTACATTTTGTTTGAACTGTGACGTTCTGTTTGGGCTCTGCCATTGTGTTGGAAATGTGACGTGGAATGTAACATTGTCATCTTTTCACAAGAAGAAACGTGAAGTAGAAAATGATCATACCGTCGATGAGAAGCAGTGTAAAGCCGGCCATAAACTTAAGAAAAAATGCAACATATAATAATTACACGCCCGCTCGTACATGTACGTGTATGTGTACATTACGAGCGTAAGATTTTTATTATATGTGTGTGTACGCGCACGCGGATGTGTGTCAGTGTGCGTGTGAGCTTTTCATGATTGCAAGTTACTGTGTGCATGCATTTGCATACATGTGTGAGAGAGTGCATGTGAGAATATTACTATCATGCTGAAAAACCTCCCTGTAGGATCAAAAGACACCGCTTCGATTGGTGTAGACCACGGACATTGGGTGATGAGCTGTGATAATCTACAAAACTACCATTCTGTGATATTCAGAGTGGAAATGTTCCTTACTGACCAATAGTAATTTTCGATCGGTGACTGAGAAAAGAAATGCAAATTAGATACAGTGTTGTTGTTCTTGTTGTAGTAGCAATTGTTGTTGTACAGAAGTTGTGCTAGTGGTTGTGTTATTTCCTTTTGTTCAGAATGGAATCTTTTTCAAGATTATTTACCCCACAAAATAACGGCGTCTATTACATAAGAAAAAATTCAACACAAACAAAATGAAATCGGAAAATGATGGAAACAAGCGCTGGACACATTTACTTCCGTGTAGCATGTAGCATTGAGAGATGAAATACACTTACCGCTTGTAATGGACGGACCTTGGGGCAAATTATGCCTCTTGTTTTTCTATTATTTCCTTTCTTTAATAATCAGTAATTGATAGTTACTAGTTACTGCTGACCTCTGAGTGGCCGAAATCTGCTGTACCCACCTATGCTACACGCAGTAAAGGATTTAGGTGAAGCCCATTGATTACGTGTGGGCAGTAGTGATATATAGAAGAGGGAGAGGTAACAGTAAGAGTGGGTGTGGAGAACCCTCATTTGCATTTAAATCAATGACGCAAGAGAACTTGCACTTTGACCCAGAGTTGTTCATATATATGTTGCTGATAAACCCCGCGCATTTTCATGCACTGTTCCTGCACCATTCGTAAAGGGTTGAAATCTGCGTTGACGAGAGAAAGGTCTTGCATGTTCCAGTGAGTAGTAAATATATTGACTTCTCAGAAACTATTGCTATATATTTATTGATTAGAATATGGTATATAATGTTCACATATTTCTACTAATGATTATTGTATGAAGCTAACGCATATCTCTTATAGAGAAGGTTAGGTGGCATTAGTGATAATTCATGCTGTATGTGTAGATGATGAAATTGAGATAAGCATGTGTTGTGTGCCATGCTTTTATTATTGTAAAACAATTTGTAGCAAGTGAAACTAAACTGGAGATTGAGATGACCATTCAATCTGAATTTAATGTAAACCATTCATGGATTATGGTTGTAACTATTGAGATTTATGTAAATGTGGAATTACAATATTACTGTCACATTTGTAAATGCTTCTCCATGACGAGAAACTTTAAAAATTATAAGTTACACGTAGCTAATGTTTAACGATGTAAAATTGTCAGAGTCCTCCATTGCTGTAACCACAAAAGCCTTAACATTGTTCCGTATTTAACTGTGGCTACAGGGAGATACGATTATCTACTGCAGTTGGCTCTTTTCTATCATCAGCGATTTTGTGCTGAAGTTGGTCCTCATGTTCACTCCGAAATGCACACCTTATTCCTGTCACAATATGATGGTCATCACGTGGTCTGTGACGTCTTTCAATCGGGTAAGGAGGCACTGCGCGAGTAACAATAACATGATGGTTTCATCTTTATTGGCATGATGCAGAGTTATCTTGACCTCCACAATCTACAATTGACCAGACGAACAATATTAATCAGATAAACGAACGTTAATTTTGGACAGTAAATAGACCGTCTCAGTTGACCTGTATTTTCATAAATCGAATTCTGTTGTTCTCTGTATATCGTTATTATTAACTATTCTTTGTTCTTGTTATCTTAAACCCACGTTTTGGTTAATTTGTTAGTGTGACCGAGAGGAGTTGTCTTCAGGTTTTGAATTGGAAATATGTGAATGCTACATAAGTCATAATTAATAGAAGGGAAAGATAACATTGACAACGCAGGGTACATGTGAATTGTGTATTAGGATATAAGACTGTTTAAATATTACAATTTCTACCTTTAATAAGACGTTTTTTACCTACAGAAATATTGTGTGACGGTAAATGTTTGTCTTCAATGTTGTGGAAGAGAGAAAACATTTACAGTGCCCGTATATTCGCCAAGTGAGAGAGTCAAGTGGTGTCTTCTGGAGAATTATTAACATTAAGATTCTCATCATTTGTAATTAGTTTTGAGTGATTAATTAATCATAATCATAACAATTAACTATATGTCATAGGCATCACAGAGCTAATATAATAAATTCATGATTAATAATTCTGAGTCTAATATTGCGACATAAATAAAACCCAGCACACGATACTACTCATGTAGCATTGAGAGTATGAAATACACTTACTGCTCATGTAGCATGTAGCATTTGGAGACGAAACACAACTGCCATCCACACACCACTATAACAATGAAAGAAAGAAAAACAAATTACTGGATGTCTGACGGCAGATATAAAGACAAAGACAACATTATAGTCAAAACATACGACACAAAATTGGACAATTTATTTCATACAAATACACTCGATTATTTATATTATTATACAAAATTTAACTATTGCATACACTTTGCTACTAATTAATATTATTATTGCTAATGACTACAGGAATTACTACTACCCACTACAAGGAGTATTACTACTGTCCACTATAAAAATTACTACTGCCCACTATAACGAGTATTATTACTGCCCACTACAAGAATTACTACTTTCCACTACAAGAAGTACTACTGCCCACTACAAGGAGTATTACTACTGTCCACTATAAAAATTACTACTCTCCACTACAAGGAGTATTATTACTGCCCACTACAGGGAGTATTACTACTGCTCACTACAAGAATTACTACTGCCCACTACAAGAATTACTACTGCTCACTACAAGTATTACTACTTTCGACTACAAGGAGTATTACTACTGCCCACTACAAGAATCTTTGGGTCAGCACTGGGCGCTCTTCAGCTAGCCACTGCTCCACACGACAACTGCTCCATGAGTCTACCACCACCAAGCTCCTGCACCCGCCTTCCAACCACTACAGGCATGCAGTTCAATTCCACCTCCAAGAGGCAACCTTCACCCCTCTCCAGAAACAAGTGAAGAGAGGAAGAGTCTCCAGAGGACCACTAAAGTTGATAATATACAAGATAAAAGGCTACCTGCATCCTCTGGAGAGAGCCAGCGAAAACAAAACAACAAAAAGTACCCCAAACAAACAAGTATTTACAAAATATTTATTGCTGATATTTTCCTAACTGCGTGGATATGTCATATACATGATAATTTATTTTGTTTTACTTTAATTTTAGCAA